>CM045463.1:29024327-29466999 GCA_024666655.1 Dascyllus trimaculatus | reverse complement strand
CTTTTATTTTTATCTACTCAAAGTTGAAACACTGTGCTGTTGGAAAGCGTTTTGAGTTTTTGACACCGGAGCCTGACACCAGAGTTGGCAGGTCCACGTACTAGAACCACGCGGCATTCTACAGCAATGGCAGCGCTCGGCAGCGCTCGGCAGCGCCCTGCGGCTCCCGGCGATGGCGCACAGGATTATTCTAATATCAAAATTGTTATCCAAATACTACCACAACGAACGAATATTCAGATATTTGTATATTTGGATATTTGAGACCAGTCCTAAAAATACATTTGTAAAGCTACCATACTGTAGGTTAGCTAACTTAGCAACTGTAGGCTACTTGGAACTACACTGTACTTGACCTTAAGGTTAGACTTATTACCTCGGCCAAGGAAGTTAGGTTTTTGCTGGCGTTGGTTTGTTTGTTTCTTTGTTTGTATGTGTTCAAGATAACTTGAAAAGTTATGGATGGATTTGGATGAAATTTTCAGGAAATGTGTGAAATGGGACAAGGAAGAAATGAAAAATTTTGGGAGTGGTCCGGATCACCGTCTGGGTCCAGGATTTATTTTTTAAATTTAAGGATACTTTGTCATTGGGAGATTGTGTTAGGGGTGGACTGAAGCTGCTTGGCAGAGGTCTGTGCTCTCTGAATGCTTTTCTACACAGCAAATTTGAAAGTGTTAATTCAACTCCTACAGAGTTAATTTCAACACTTCTAAAGTGTTTATATTGGTCCACTCTAGATCGAGTTAAAACAACACTTTTGAAAGTGTTCAACAGTTTACACTGTGACTGAGTTGGATCAACACTCTCAATATCCATCCATCCATCCATCCATCCATTGTCTTCCGCTTATCCGGGGCCGGGTCGCGGAGGCAGCAGTCTAAGCAGAGAGGCCCAGACTTCCCTCGCCCCAGACACCTCCTCCAGTTCTTCCGGTGGGACCCCGAGGCGTTCCCAGGCCAGCCGAGAGACATAGTCCCTCCAGCGTGTCCTAGGTCTACCCCGAGGCCTCCTCCCCGTGGGACATGCCCGGAACACCTCCCCAGGGAGGCGTCCCAAAGGCATCCGGAACAGATGTCCAAGCCACCTCAACTGACCCCTCTCGATGTGGAGAAGTAGCGGCTCTACTCCGAGCTCCTCCCTGGTGACCGAGCTCCTCACCCGATCTCGAAGGGTGCGCCCAGCCACCCTGCGGAGGAAACTCATTTCAGCCGCTTGTATCCGGGACCTCGTTCTTTCGGTCATGACCCAAAGCTCATGACCATAGGTGAGAGTAGGAACGTAGATTGACCGGTAAATACAGAGCCTCGCCTTTTGGCTTAGCTCCTTCTTCACCACGACGGACCGGTACAGCGACCGCATGACTGCAGACGCTGCACCGATCCGCCTGTCAATCTCACGCTCCATCCTCCCCTCACTCGTGAACAAGACCCCGAGATACTTAAACTCCTCCACCTGGGGCAGGATCTCTCCACCGACCCGGAGAGGGCAAGCCACCTTTTTCCGGTTGAGAACCATGGCCTCGGATTTGGAGGTGCTGATCCTCATCCCTGTCGCTTCGCACTCGGCTGCAAACCGCCCCAGTGCACGCTGGAGGTCCAGGTTCGATGAAGCCAACAGGACCACATCATCTGCAAAAAGCAGAGACGAGATCCCGCGGTCCCCAAACCGGACCCCTCCGGCCCCTGGCTGCGCCTAGAAATTCTGTCCATAAAAATTATGAACAGAACCGGTGACAAAGGGCAGCCCTGCCGGAGTCCAACGCGCACCGGGAACAGGTCCGACTTACTGCTGGAGATACGAACCAGACTCCTGCTCCGGTCGTACAGGGACCGGACTGCCCTTAGCAAAGGGCCCCGGACCCCATACTCCCGGAGCACCCCCCACAGGACGCCACGAGGGACACGGTCGAATGCCTTCTCCAAATCCACAAAACACATGTGGACTGGTTGGGCAAACTCCCATGAACCCTCGAGCACCCGATGGAGAGTGTAGAGCTGGTCCAGTGTTCCACGACCGGGACGAAAACCGCATTGTTCCTCCTGGATCCGAGGTTCGACTATCGGCCGGATCCTCCTCTCCAGTACCCTGGAATAGACTTTCCCGGGGAGGCTGAGGAGTGTGATCCCCCTGTAGTTGGAGCACACCCTCCGGTCCCCCTTCTTGAAAAGAGGGACCACCACCCCGGTCTGCCAGTCCAGAGGCACTGTCCCCGACCGCCACGCGATGTTACAGAGACGTGTCAGCCATGACAGTCCCTGCACATCCAGAGACTTGAGGTACTCAGGGCGAATCTCATCCACCCCCGGAGCCCCGCCACCGAGAAGCTTGTCAACCACCTCGGTGACTTCAGCCCGGGTGATGGGCGAGTCCGCCTCTGAGCACTCAGCCTCTGCCTCCTCAGTGGAAGACATGACGGCGGGATTGAGGAGATCCTCGAAGTATTCCTTCCACCGCCCGACGACATCCCCAGTCGAAGTCAACAGCTCCCCACCTCCACTGTAAACAGTGTTGGTGAAGCACTGCTTCCCCCTCCTGAGGCGCCGGACGGTTTGCCAGAATTTCCTCGGGGCCGACCGGTAGTCCTTCTCCATGGCCTCCCCGAACTCCTCCCAGACCCGAGTTTTAGCCTCCACAACGGCCCGGGCTGCGGCACGCCTGGCCTGCCGATACCCGTCAGCTGCCTCTGGAGTCCTATGGGCTAGCAACGCCCGATAGGACTCCTTCTTCAGCTTGACGGCATCCCTTACTTCCGGTGTCCACCACCGGGTTCGGGGGTTGCCGCCACGACAGGCACCAGAGACCCTGCGACCACAGCTCCGAGCAGCAGCTTCGACAATGGAAGTGGAGAACATGGTCCACTCGGACTCAATGTCTCCAACTTCCCCCGGGATCTGAGAGAAGCTCTCCCGGAGGTGGGAGTTGAAGACCGCACTGACAGAGGGCTCCACCAGACGTTCCCAACAGACCCTCACAACACGTTTGGGCCTGCCAAGTCTGTCCGGCTTCCTCCCCTGCCAGCGCATCCAACTCACCACCAGGTGGTGATCAGTTGACAGCTCAGCCCCTCTCTTCACCCGAGTGTCCAAGACACGCGGCCGGAGATCAGATGACACAACTACAAAGTCGATCATCGACCTCCGACCTAGGGTGTCCTGGTGCCACATGCACTTGTGGACACCCTTGTGCTCGAACATGGTGTTCGTTATGGACAAACTATTACTAGCACAGAAGTCCAATAACAGAACACCGCTCGGGTTCAGATCAGGGAGGCCGTTCCTCCCAATCACCCCCCTCCAGGTCTCACTGTCATTGCCCACGTGAGCGTTGAAGTCCCCCAGTAGAACAATGGAGTCCCCAGTCGGAGCACTGTCCAGCACCCTTCCCAGGGACTCCAAGAAGGCCGGGTACTCTGCACTGCTGTTCGGCCCGTAAGCCGAGACAACAGACAGAGACCTGTCCCCGACCCGAAGGCGCAGGGACGCGACCCTCTCGTTCACCGGGGTGAACTCCAACACGTGGCGGCTGAGCTGTGGAGACGTGAGCAAGCCCACGCCAGCCCGCCGCCTCTCACCATGGGCAACTCCAGAAAAATGGAGAGTCCAGCCCCTTTCGAGGAGCTGGGTTCCAGAGCCCAAACTGTGCGTGGAGGTGAGCCCGACTATATCTAGACGGTATCTCTCAACCTCCCGCACGAGCTCAGGCTCCTTCCCCCCCAGTGAGGTGACGTTCCACGTCCCAACGGTTAGAGTCTGAGTCTGGGGATCGGGTCGCCGAGGCCCCCGCCGTCGACTGCTGCCCGATCCACAAAGCACCCGGCCCCTACGAGTCCTTCTGCGGGTGGTGGGACCACAGGAAGGCGGGCCCACGTCGTCCTTTCGGGCTATGCCCGGCCGAGCCCCGTGGGCCAAGGCTCGGCCACCAGGCGCTCCCTTGCGAGCCCCAACCCCAGGCCTGGCTCCAGGGTGGGGCCCCGGCTGCGCCGTGCCGGGCGACGTAACGGTCCTGTTCTTTTTACTTCTCATAGGGGCTTCTGAACTGCTTTTAGTCTGACCCGTCACCTGAGACCTGTTTGCCTTGGGTGACCCTACCAGGGGCATAAAGCCCCCGACAACATAGCTCCCAGGGTCATTCGGGCACTCAAACTCCCCCACCACGATAAGGTAGCAGTTCCAGGGGGAGACACTCTCAATAGTTGAAATTTAACATACATCAGTGTTGAATTTACACTACACTAGTGTGTAGTGTTAAAAGTTAACACTGTTAGTGTAGTTTTTAACACTGAATAAGGTTTAAACTATATTAACTCTATGGAGAGTGTTATAAAATTCTAATCTACATAGAAATCTTTTATCATTTAGTTTAAAAGTACTACTGGGAATCAAATAATAACCCCCAATTTTATTCCCAAAACAATACATGTCACTTGAATTTACAAAGAAAATGACACAAGTTGCAGTTTGAATCAGCCTGTATTTCAAACAAGCACACCACATAAAAACAGCACTGCTTTGCAATACAACACAGGTCAGAAAATATGACAATGTGGCACAATGTATATTTTTTCACACATCTCATTAGAAAACTGTTTGTCATAGGGTCTGTGATAAAGCAATTCCTTAACTGGAAAAACAGAAAATGAATCTGCTCTCTCATCAACACAATATGCATTGAAGTGATCATCAAAATAAAGAGTGTCCACTCTGCAAGTCAAAAGGAAAGCTTGCTCATCATGCACAATGATGTTGGTGACTTTTCTGAAAATAGGAATTTCCATTTTTGTTCCAGTACAAATAAACATACCAATCTGATATTCTGTTCCATAGTTCTTCACCCAATTCGTGGTTGACACTTCACAGTATACATTAACATCAAAAACAGAACTTAAAACCTCACCTCCCTCGAGGCGATCAATGATTTCGTTTTTTACTGGACCAAACTCAAATCTCTGAAAATTAAAATTCTCCCAGTGGTAAGCTAATTGCCTCTGGTGTTGTTTCACCAATGATTTTGTGACATTTTTGAAATTTTTAACTGATCTTTTAAAAAAATTGTGTTTGGCCTCAAACCTCATGCACCATACATGAAGGAGTGGACCTATTTTTCGAATACAACGTGGATAATGTAGCATGAAATGATGCTTTGGAATCAATCTTTTTTGAGAAAACAAACATTTAAATAGCTTGTGGTGGTCCTTAATCAAGTGCTTCAAATAGTGTCATACCGTCAGTTACAATGGGTGAAAAAACTATATTCACAATCTGAATCAAGAGGAGGAGCAGATTCCAGTAACAGTTATTTCTTTCCAATATATCACCAAAAATAAGAGGAGCATTTCTTACAAGACACCACGACTGAATTGCATTTAGTCCAAGATCCTTGCTAGCCTCATCCATTTTCAACCCACTTGGCCTATTTTTTCTCTCAATATAACCATAGTTGAAAGTTTGGATCCTCTGTGACAATGATTCCAAAGACAGATACTTCTGGTTTACAAGGTATTGAAAGACAAGTTTGAGTTCGTACTGCACTACACCTTCAAGTAAATCATGCATTATGTCGACTGCATAGTTGTCAGAGGTGTGGAAAAAATGCAATGTATTGAGCAAGCATGTCTTTTTGACACCAAATGTGGAACTCAACATAGGATTTTCATGTAGAGCTGCACAGTGTTCTGCATGGATTTCCTTTGTGCGGAAAATCATGCCAGGGTCATCTTCAGTAAAGACAGACTGCGACTCATCCTTACTTGTCAAACAAAATCTACAGAAATATGTAGCACTGAAGGACTCAACAAAACCAAACAGTCCATGTAAACCTAGGTTGTCACCCGTTACTTGTATAGCAGAACCAAGCAATGGTGAGTCTGAGAAAGGCACCTCAATTCCTTGTGTTTCAAGTATTTTAAGATCATCAACAAGAGGCTTTAGGATGTCGTCAAACCCATAAGTCTTCAGATCTTGTGAGTGAAAGAGTGCCACAACATGTATATTCATCAACACAGAATTATATTTTGGGGGCAGGTTCCTCAATATAAAGTAAATACAACCGAGTTTGTGAATGCCTTTCTTTGAACCTAAGGGATTTGCAGTCTCAAACTCATCAAAATAAAGTTGAATCTGTAGAGCATGCTTTTTCTGGGAAAACAAAATGTTACTCTTGAAGTATGAACCATCACATATGTCTTTATAAATGCCCACTTCGTGATGTTTGGCTTGCAGGAAACTTTCACATATTTCAGTGTTCTTGAACATTGACTTAAGAGTTCCCAGGATGGGTGTGTACACAAATTTATCTGTTACAGGGACCTGACAGTAAACTCCAGTTGTTTGATCTCTACGAACATCAAATCGCACCCCAAGAACATATTCAACAGGCTCAACAATGTCCCATTTGTCCTCAAAGAACTTCTGACGTTTGACTCTTGTGTTCAAGGATGAGAACGGATTGTCTAGTTGATCAAAGCACTTTTCCACCTTCTTTTCCAAATCCGTACCTTGAATTTCTGAAGAACAGCTGAGAACTGCCTCTCTTGCTTGTCTATTAATGTCATTTACAAGGTCCTCCATGGATCCCACCATTGCTTGAACTGTGCTCTCAGCAACACCAGATGCTTGCAACTGTGCTACAACAGAAGCACACATGTTTAACACATGATCATTGTCAACAGAGAGCTTGGTAGTTGTTGGAGAGGCTTTGTTGACTGTCTGTGAAGTTGAGGGCTCATCAACTTCATTCTGAGCGTCCACATTGTCAGCAGTATTAGTCACGGCAACATCTCTGTGGAAATGAACAAGATGCTTCTTGAAACCGGAATAAGTGCAAAACAAAGAACAACATCCCGGTTGTCCACATTTTAGGCGTAACGTCTTTCCAGGATATAGACCATGGTGAAGTCTTAAATGCTGACAAAGCAGTGCAGAACTTTTGTGGCATGCCTTACAGACATAACAAAGAAAAATATTTGCATCCACTGATATTTATCCCCTCAAGCGTCGTGAAAAAATCTTGCTCTTAATTCCTTGACTCTGGGAGTTTCCTTGGCCTTTCCGATGTCAATGTTAAAAACTGTGGTTTGGATGAACGTATAGAAGTTGTAGAGGGATTCATGGTAATTGACACTGAAGATGAAGTGTGCTTTGAAGAGCTCATCGAAAGCTGCAAGGGATGTCTGTGCCTTACAAGGGATGGCTTTGTGATCAATGATGACATAGTATCTTTGGATGCTGCTCTTCTTTTCACCAACACCAAGGAGGAAGGGCTGGCCCGGCTCCACACCAGCAAGGAAAGTTTCAACACTGGCTCCCATCTTGAACAAAACATAAAAGAATTATGAGAAAATATGACATTGTTACACTCAAATGTCTATCTAAGTCAATATAAAAAGTGCTTCAACCCAAGAAGTAGGATCATCAGAATAATCGCAACACTACTATTTGCATACCTGCAAATATCTCACAACATGGTCAACAGCCTGGCATGGGCTGATTTTAGCACTCTTCTTGTGGCCTTTGGAGGTGGGAGGAAGCAGGTGAACCAACAGAAGAATACTGGACAGATCACTGTCCCAGCCTAGGGGAAAAATAGGAGAAATATTAGACTCATTCACTTCAGAAATAATTGAGACATCTCAAAGAGAAGAATGAACCAAGCTAACCAGACCCACCTGAGTCATGCTGTAATGACATGAGGTCTTCAATGTGCTCATTAGAAGTCAGTTGTTTGCAGTCTGCCAGGATCCTAGGCTTGAAAAAGGTAGGCCATTTTGCCAAAAATCTGCCTGACACTTCCTCTCCAAACATCATGGTGAAGTCTTGTTCAATCTACAGAATAACACACACTGTATACTCATGCACCTTAAGCATATACTTTGAGTAACAATTCACTTATAAAAGAAGTTGTCTTTCTTACCAAGCCAGTGATGTCGAGGAATCGTGGGAAGATGTCAAAGACTGTCGAAGAGCACTCCTGATCTTGAACCAGTGTTTGGCGGTACTGAAATGTGGCCCTCATTCGCTCTTTGATGGCTGATTCATCAGTTGAATGTTTCAAAAAGGATATTGCTTCATGACAGTGCTCACCAAGCAGCTGCTTATCAGTGCAGAGAACCTCCCTCTTTCTCTTTGGACTATCTTGATAGGTTGCGCTTGTGGAGCATCTCTGGGGTTGAGCTGCAGTGTTACGCTGAACAGTCTTTATCCTCCAGGCCAAGTAGCCAGATCCACTCTCTGGGTCATAGAAGTGTTCCTGTAACATTAAAACAATAAATTGTTACATAAATTCCAAACATATTATTGGTCCGTAAATTGACATACAAGCTTTTAATTTAGAAACTTACATATCCCTTGTCCGAATATGGATCTCTGAGGCTGGGAAATAGAGAGATGATGCCCAGAGCACATGTACTTCGAACAGAGATGGGTGGGCTCCTCCTGAAAGATAAACATGGCATTACTACAACAATTCAGTTTAAAAGATACAAATTTAGCTTTTTCTTGCTTCAGTTAGTATCAGTCTTTCAAATTTAGTTTTTGTATAATGTTTTAGCCTTAAAACATTGCTTTACTGATATGCAATGCCTTACAATGAGTCTGCTCGTTTTAAAATAATTTCTATATTAAGTAAAGAACATTATGAACATGAAACTTACCCATGAATTTCAACCATGTTGGCCACAAGAAGGTTTACCAACTTTCTCCTTGTGCTATCCGTCAATGTTTTCATTTTATCATATTCATCCAAAATAAACTGTCCACCTGGTTTAGCTTTCAGAGCATTTCTCACCATCTAACAGATAAAGAATCAGAAAGTTAGAATTATCCATCACCATCAGTTTAACTACACAATATATTTTTGTCTGATATCTGATAACTAATAGAATTTCTTACAAGCGACACACCTCTTTTGCTGATTCTCGTTCAGCATGGGTTCTCCTCCCTCCGTTGGTATGAACAATCACTGTTGCATCTGATGAATCAGAGGATACTCGCGAGGAGACTCCTGACACTGACCCAGATGAGCTGTCTGACATGGGTGACTCCAGCGAAGTATATGAAAGATCATGCTGAAGTGCAACTGTAAACATTTTTTTACAAAATGTAAACAAAATGAAAAAATAATTTGTTCTCCACAATATTCATTATACTCCTTCCCTAACAAGGTTGAGTCCCACCTGCTGACTTTTCCAGTGCCACCCTAACAGTGAGGTTCCCTGCCTGCAAGAGCTCCTCAAACACATCTGCATCGACTTCTGTCCCTGATTCATCTGTCAAGTGCAGCTCACTCTCAAGTGGAAGATCTAGCTTTTGAATAACTGATAAAAATATTAGATTTAGAGCAATAGAAAAAAATTTAATAAGAACATTACCTGGCATTTTCTACGCTTGTTTTTGACAGGACATGGCTATCATAAACAAAATATTTAAATACCACATAAATTCAATAGGTGTTACAATATGTAGCCACAAACATTGTGGACTGTATGAAAAGTGATGCCAACCTTTTTGAAGAAATGTGTTGAAGTCATCATAGCCATCTTCAGTCTCAGCCACTTTGACATACTTCTGTGTTTCACCAAATCGCACCTTAACCAACATGATGCACTATGAAGAAAAAAGGACAAAAGACATCCACACTGTGCCATCATTCACACTATGATCACCATGGATGTGTAGAAGCAGGAACATTTTGCCTAGCTTTACTTGACTCTTCGTTTTAAGATTTAGCATTACTTGCTACCTGGACGTAGCCACCAGCACAGTGGCGTGCTACTGAAGCTTGGCGTGCTTGCTAGAATGACGGCTAGCTCGTTATTCTGCTAAAAACACCCACACGTATCCGTAAACAGCGATACACTATAAACTATAAACTATGCTCCCTTAGCTTAGCAAAATAACATCACCCTAGACGTAAATGTAGCAGCGAAGTCATTGTTTATATGTATACAGGGGTGAAAGTACCGGCGCAAGCAGCGTTTTTGATGTCTATGGGCAAGTGGTGGAAAACGATCCAGTGCATAAATCAAACGCAGCGATCCCCATGGCAACCGCGGTGTTTCAGTAGACGTGCACGCGCATTCACATACTGCTGAGTGAAATCTGCAGTCGTTAGCTCATAAGAGGTTTGAGCTATTCTGTATCGTTGAAACAAAACAACATGAAACATTGCTGCTTACTCTCCTACTGATTTTAATTGGGACATTTTACAGCGAACGTAAAGACATTAAATGCGTGGTAAACGTTTGGAAGGCTGGGCGCAGGGGAGACCACCGGGCTCGGCCAGTTCAGAAACAGTTCTGAATGACTTCTAAGGGTTTATTAAACAAAGTAGTTTTCAGACTGCATATTACCAGCGGATCTATTTCGTGACCCAGAGTGCGGCCGTGCCTGGTTCTGAATGAGAGCTTCATAGCAGGCAGCCGCTCTCCCGTCTTCCTGGTACTGCGAACCGCCACCGAATCTGTTAGTAGTACACAGTACCGGATCGTACCGGCTTACTTTCACCCCTGTATGTATAGATACGCAGCTATAAGTGGAACTCACCAGCATGTGTGGCTCCGGTAACGTTAGCTTGAAAAGTTAGCGTTTGTTAATCTTAAAATGTTTTAAACGAAGCAAGGCTTGGTGTGGCTGGTGTGGTGGTCTGGTGTGGAGGTGTTCAGCCGGTGGAGGAATACGGCAGGGAAGAAAAAATGAAGATAGCAATTTGCCACCTGGTTTTCAGAGCTAGTCAGATTTTCAGCAGCTATCTGAAGCAAGCAGCAGCTCAACCGAACCCCCACCCCCGGTCCATGTAATGCCAATAACCATTCGAAAAGACTAGATAATAGCTAACTGCACTCCTCATCAACTTGATATGGATTTGATTGTCGAAATGACAAGTGGCCTTCAGATTTCTTCTGGAGAATATTTGGTTAACCCGCCATGTGCGTGCTACATCATTTTAGCTAACTCTGACCCCTTATAAAATATGCAGCTGTGCAAATATAAAATGTTATACAAACGTGTATTCATGCAGGTTACGCATATGTGTGCATATTCATCGACACTTTTGTGTAAAAGCGACAAATAGCATACAACAGTCATGCTAACTTACCTTGTCACGATGTTAGCGGAAAAGACAGTTTTGCTCCGCTGCAGCCGCTATATGCCCCGCTCTTTAGGCAAACACGTCACAGATATGTTGGGATGCTGGGAGTTACTCTATTAAGTGTTGATTTTAAAATCAACACTTAATAGAGTTGTTTAAATTTAACTCTGTGGATTATCACCAACTCTTTTGAGGGACTAGCTCTCGGGTAGTTGAATTAAACTAAAGAAGTGTTGAATTGACACTGTATTTTTAACTAACAACACCAACACTGGAATTTTAACACTTTTGAATTTGCTGTGTAGTTATATTTTTTGATTGTCATTTTGTAAGTTGCATCAAGGGATTATAATTAGCCTTTTGTTACAGAAGTCTGCACTGTTCAATTTACATGAATCTAGTACCTTAAAATATATCGTTCCCAGATATGCAGCTCACCATCACAAAATGTCACTGTGCACTCATATTAATCAGATATGCTCTTGACATGCACACATCTAACATTTAGCAGGAGTGTTAGGTGCATACATCCGCCTACTGTTGTCACTAAGACACTGTTTTTGAATCATGTGTTCAGGATGATAAGGGACTAGATTAGATTAGTTTGGATTAGATTACATTAGATTAGATTACACTTAATTAATCCCACAATGGAGAAATTCCCTTGTTACAGCAACAAACAGAAAAAAAGAAAAAAAAAAACACAAAATACCCCATACAGAAACTAATGATGCAAGAAGGGAGTCATAGTCACAGCTTGTGAGGGGTCAGAAGTGATTGTGTTGGCTCAAGGTACATTGTAGGCTGTGGTTGCATAGAACAGCTAGTTTTAAATGCACTGGTGGCCATATGCTGAAGCTTTTCCATGGAGGCTAAAGACACCTATAGACCAGTAAACAATCGCACAACTTTATTGCATGTCATACCAGAACCATGGTTGTAGAAACGAGCCGTCGCACTGAAGAGATGACTGCTCTGTGCCTACATACAAGATATTACATTAGTCTTAGGGAATGGTAATTGAGAACATATGAATACATTTTTTTACAGTCCTTGGAAGAGAGACAGGTCTTCAGGTTGGCTAAAAGTCCATATCGAAAATAAAAAACAATTTTGACCACTGAGCTTTATTGTCAAATTTGAAAGAGCTGTTGAAGATCACTCCAAAGGTTTTCACAAAGGCTCAATTGTATGAAGCCAAAGGGCCAAAAGGGCCTTCTGGGACATCCAAATTGTCCCACTGACCGATTTAAGATTCTGTGTTAATATGAGAGCGCCATGTGATGAAGCAACTAAGTGAAAAAACTGCTGGATGAATGCATTCACTCTTCCAATAACATCATGTGTGCACTAGTCTATTTGCAGAAAACAGTAGCTTAAGGAGAGTACATCCACAGCTGTTTGTGTAGCAGTGTGGTTTAGTGCTGAGCTACCTCAGCTCACAACTCTGCCTTACACTGAACCTGTCACCCATCTCTATCTGATCAGAGGAAACTTGCACTGTAACATTCTCGAACCAGAGCTGGGGAAATAATCCAACTATCTCTCCTTTACTTACTCACTCCCTTATCCATTTTCTGCTGCAAATAGCCCTCCCACATCATTCAACTCAAACCCCACAGCCAGCCCTCCCCACTGCCTATTATAACATCTGTGGAAAAGCTCTCAGCAGCCTTCCTCAGCAAGTGATAATATATGGAAGGCAATACAACTAGCAGAGGGTGTTAAAGAGAAGAGGACAGCAATATAAGCTGGTGTTCCTTTGTTAAGCCCATTAAACAAGAAATTAATGCTAGTTATGAGTTTAAGTATTCTATTCATGTGCAGTTAATTAAAAGAAACAGCTGGTGTCAAGCTTCTTTTTCTGCATAATAATAAAAACTGCTTAAGTCAAGTCATTTTTCATTTATGGAATGTAATATTTCTAATACTGGTAAAAAGTACAGCAACAATGATATAACTCATCTAATGTAGCACTGATTCATAAAACTATTTTTAACTGCAGAGTGTTTTCCTGAGATTTTTATTGGACTGTTAATAATCTGTAACATTAACATGGCATTTATAGCAAACCATTTGGAGCTCCATGACAAGTTATAGGCCATTTAACATGTTTAACAGCCAGGAGGCTAATTATGTCATTGCTCTGCTGGAAAATAATATATTATAATGACAAAAACTGTCCCGAGAAGACATCAGTCGGGTTACTGTCAGAGAACCTGCACTCCATAATGTAAAGGATACAGGGTGGGAGGAGAGGTTATAGAAGCTATCCACTGGAATAAACATTTTAATTACTATCCGATTGTAGAGTCAGTGAGTCAGTGAATATAGAGCAGGTGTACAGGTGGATATGAACCCAGGTAACAGTAAATGGTGAGAACACACTGACTCGGCATGAACAGACTGAATTAACAGGATCAGACTAGGTTATTGAAAAACTGTGGCATTCTCCTTGTTATGTTTGCACCAATATTAATTAAAATCTCCCCTTAATTAAAAACCTTGAAAGAAACGTGGTATTCTATGACAGATAATGCTATATTTAGATCTTTGCCACAGAGAACACAATCCTTTACTGCATTGTTCATGAAAATATATTTTAGGACAGTCGTACTAATTGTATATCATACTGCTGGAATAAAGATAGCTGTAATTAGAGTCTAAAGGTCTAGGGCTGACTCCATGTTGACTGATAGGCAATACCCATGGCAACAAAGTCCCAGTTACATGGCATCTCAGATAAAAGTATTAATGTTGTTATCAACCCTGTTTTACAGGGGCACTGTAGCTGCATCTTGGGTTTAGCACCCCTCAAGACCACACTATACAAGTAGCAGAAATAGAAAGAGACGCTGTCGACCATTCTCCAGCACTGATACAGTACTGTAGCTATAGGTGTGGCCACTAAGGGATAGCCACGAGGGATCCTAGAAAAAGGGGGAAAGATACAAAATTTTGATTTAAAATCTTAAGTAGTAATTACACTTTTAAGTTCCACTTTTGAAACAGCAGTTTACTTTAAAAAAATACCAACAGGAGGATAAATATCTCTTGGACTTTTTGAAATAGAAGATTTATTTATTTATTAAAATTTATGAGTTTTTGAACACTAATCAGCATTAAAGAGCAATACTTATACAAGATATCCCTGTTTTCTTTGTATCTTGGACATGCACAAAGACAATGTTGCCAAAACATATGTTTCTACCACCAGTTTTAAGCTGATCTGCTGATCAATAGATGGAAACAATGGATGGAAACACAGCTTTGTATATGTAAAAGTGATATATAGAACTTGTATGGTGACAGACAGCATGTAAAGATATTTGTTCACATGGACTCCCACAGGGTACATTTCAGCTCAAATATATTAACCCTCCTATTATCCTTGTGTAAAACTTGTCTGTCTGTGTGTGACCCATGTGTGGCTGAACATCCCCAAGCCTGCAGGTGCAGAGATGATACTTTTGAGTTGATACATGGCATGGGGGAGGGGAAACAATATTCTTTTGAGAACTTTCCTGCACCATGGGCATGAATGTGTGTGTATGTGTGACCTACTACTCACACCTGCCGAGGTAGAACTGATATTTCCCGCGTTGTGGAGGGTGGGCTATTCCCACAAGGACATTGGTAGTTCATGCAAAATAAGGGAGGAACAAACATATAAAAGCTTCCAAGGCAGCCCTCTATCCAAATGATTCCTCATTGTGCTCTGTGTATAGTACAATCTGCACACTTTCTCTCTCTCTTGAAAATGTCCTCTGGGAAAAGGTTCACTGTCAATGATGACATAGAGGAGAATGTGTCTGAGACAGAGGATTGTGATGAGGAGGACCCTGACTTTGAAGCATTCTCATCTGATGAGAAGTTGAGTGTTGACCCTGCTGTTGTCACTCAACCACCAGCAGACACAATCCCTTCCAAAAATGGAAAGATAATGCGGCCCCTTTCCCAACTTCTACAGCAGGGTAGACTTTGCGCTGCTAATATTATCAAAATGATTCCAGGCCCCACCAGATATGGAGCAACCATGTTGAAGACATCAAGTCATCATTTGAGCTCTTCATAATACCATTGATTGAAAATATTGTTCTTGGGATGACAAATTTAGAGGGGAAGCGTGTGCATGGGGACAGTTGGAAAGACTTGGATGTACTTGACTTGGAAGCCTACATTGGCTTACTCATTTTGAAAGGAATTTACAAATCAAAAGGTGAAGCAACAGCAAGTCTTTGGAATGGTGAGACTGGAAAGGCAATATTTCCAGCCACCATGTATCTGAAGACATTCCAAGTTTTGTCCCATGTCATATGCTTTGATGACATGTGGTCAAAAAAGGAGATAAAACTAAGTAAATACATATGTTTAGTGGGGGGGCTGGGGGTCACCAACATCAATCAATATGGTTAATTCTGTAAGAGTCAAGATTTTCAAGATACACTAACTCTAAAACTGAAAGTTTGACCTGATGGTGGCGCTGCAGGAAAGGTCATATCATCACCAAAACCAGTAGGGTTCATACTCTTGTGGTCATTAATGTTGTCAGTAAATTTGAGAAAATCTGGATGAAAACTTTTCAAGATAAATTAATGCTAATGTTAAACTTTGACCTGATGGTGGCACTAGAAGGTAGGTCAAAGTGTCATTATCAAGGGGTTATTTATGTATTCAGCAAATAAACAAAGTGACTGACACAAAAAATTGGTCAACAATTTTCTAGAAATCATTTTCTGGAGGCAAATATCCCTTGGGGTCAAATTAACCCCAAGGGTAAAATGTGTGAGTGATATCTGAGGAGAATAGGAGGGTTAAAATGGTATTAAGTTTCAACTGGTACATTTCAACAAATACTACAACTGATTTTTCACATTCAGTCGGGGACTCACCCCTCTGCTGATATTAAACTAAAACACACACAATCTTCTTAAAGTTATAAAGTGATCTTAAAGGACAGTTGTGTTTAATTTCAACCTGTTATATTTCCTATTAACGTGGAGATTGTTACGGTATTTTTACATGAATCATTTGAGCAATTTTCAAATATTTTTTGATAACAGTTTTTAAATCTGGTTGAAAGCAAACCCAGGAATTTTCCCCAGTGGAGATCCCTATTGCCATTAAAGATTTCCATTGGGGACAACTAAACAGCAACCTCCAGGGCTGAAAAACTAAGCTAATGTGACAATGCTGAAAACTACAGCTCCCTGGATGGTTACTGGAGGCTGGCTCCAAAAAAATCAATCCTCTACTTTAAAATGCAGCAAAAATTTACAGCAAAAATAAACAGCCAAGTCACCAGTCATACATAGTAGGTTTGAGCAATATATTGGTGGACCAAAACTTGGGTAAATAGTGGCTTTCTGTCAGTGAAGATAAAAATCAGTCTCCAAAAGTGCCTTGCCTTTATCTCATCTGTTTACCTTGAAGTATATATACGATTCAAAGATCAGAGATTTATTCAAAGCTTTTAAGGATCAAAATAAAAAAGGAGAAAATTGTCACAGCTTGCCAATCTACCGTTGTATTAAGCACTGCAATGAATGATTTTAGGAGCAAAGAACCTGACTCCTCTAACTGTGAATTTGTGTGAAATGAATGAGAGTCTAGATGTGTATCTTACACACAGATTTCAGAATACATTTCTTAAAGACGTGCCGATTCACAGCATCTTAGCTGTACCAGTGGTTTGGAAATGCTTTCATTCAATCCAAGGTACGTCCAGGGGCTTGCAAAACAGAAAGCTGCCATGTCCTTGAATATCACTGCTCGAGCTTAAGACATAATCTTGTTGCCATGGTGCTTAGGAAGAAAACTACTTAGTACATGATGGAGATAAAGACAGCAAGAACTCTAAATCATGATAATTTTTTATTTATACCTGACAGCATGTTTCATGTTAGGCTGTTTCCTGATAGCTTTTTGCAGTGTGTGGAAAGCAGATGTAAAGGGGTAGGGGCCAAACAAGAGTACAAGACTGGAAGAACAAAAGATTTTTGCATGGTTTATCAAGAAAGCATAGTTGAATTAGATATTTTGATTTCAATGGCTGATACCTTTGATCATAGCAACCTGGGTGTTACTGCTCTGTTCTGGGATGTTTTGATAATGTCTCAACTAACCATCCAAAATTAGGTACTGGGGCATACTACAGTCAGATGGGGCCATCTTGCAGCTCTGTGCAGAACATTACAGGTACAGTAGCTTTAGCCTATTTTTGCCCTGCTGATTAAACTGTGCTTGGCTGATTGGTTCTGCATGAAGGCACAAGAACTGCACAAGCTCCTTTGTTAAAATCAGAGGGATTTTTTTGCATTAATTAGAGGCTGGCAGATCTCCGGGAAGTGAGCCAGGAAGGAACGAAGAGTGTGACATCTCACAGTTGTTACAGCATGACTTCACTGAGTTCTTTGACTAAGATATGTATACACTGAGACACTGCAAAAAAGGTAAAGATTCTGTCACTGAGATAAATTACCTGACATATAACTGCTGTTGCTGAAATAATATACATGCATGCAGGAAATAAATCAAGACGGACAGCATTTTGTTTAGACTGTACTGAAGATGACTAACAGTTGTTTCCTTCACTCTGGCATTAACATTAATTCTTTACGTAAAGAGGCTTGGAGGGCTATTCAATTTTCAAGTGTTCTGGAAATTGACCTTTACTCCTGTACTATCTAATAAAATCAGCTCCTGAGAAAACACAGATCACAAACTAGCTGAATCATGCTTCACCTTCTGTGTACAAACAGGTAACAAAATAACTTAAAAACCAACATGAAGTGTCTTATTAAGGTGTTGGGCCACCATATGCACCTTGGCATTGATTCTTCAAGTGTCTGGAATGAAGTCATTTTGTGACCAAGGATATATTTCCTTTAATTAATACTGCTGTTTTAAATATCATTAACCTCTCTTTACTAACAGGCATGTACCACAGGCTTTTAAAGTTGCTGTAATAAAGCCACTTCTCAAAAAGCCCACTGTAGATCCAGGTGTTTTAGCCAATTATAGGCCCATATCCAACCTCCCATTTATCTCTAAAGTTCCAGAAAAAGTTGTTGCAAGCCAATTATGTGATTATCTGCATATAAATGGTTTGTCTGAAGAGTTTCAGTCAGGATTTAGAATCCATCATAGTACAGAGACACTGGTAAAGGTCACCAATGATCTCCTAATAGCCTCAGACAGTCGACTGGTTTCTATACTTGTTCTTTTGGATCTTAGTGCTGCATTTGATACAGTTGATCACAGCATCTTATTACAAAGACTAACATCTTACTGGGATTAAAGAAACTGCTCTAAAGTGGTTTAAATCATATTTATCAGACAGATTCCAGTTTGTTCATGTTAATGGCGATTCTTCCACCCGCACTAGAGTTAGTTATGGAGTTCCACAGGGTTTACTCTGTACATGCTTCCCTCAGAAGACCATGATGACATCAGTATCAAGGGAAGCCGCTACCTCGCCCGGGTCAGGGATACCGGGGCCTTCTCCTGGAGCCAGCCCTGGGAGGGGAGCTCGAAAGAGAGCGCCTGGTGGCCAAGCCTTGGGGTCCCGTGGGGCTCGGTCGGACACAGCCCGAAGAAGTTACACGGGGCCACCGCCCAGTGGGCCCACCATCCGCAGGGCAGGAAATCGGGGTCGGGTGCTATGTACACCGGGCAGTAGGCAGGAGCGGGCGTCTGGGCGCACCGCCCCCTGGTGGCGTAGACTGGTTCTGGGGACGTGGAACGTCACCTCACTGGCGGGGAAGGAACCTGAGCTGGTGCGGGAGGTGGAGCGATACCGGCTAGATATAGTTGGGCTCACCTCCACGCACAGCAAGGGTTCTGGAACCAAACTCCTGGAGAGGGGTTGGACTCTCTCCTTTTCCGGAGTTGCCCATGGTGAGAGGCGCCGGGCGGGTGTGGGGATACTCACAAGCCCCCGGCTGAGCGCCGCGTTGTTGGAGTTCACCCCGGAGAACGAGAGGGTCGCCTCTCTGCGACTGCGTGTTGCAGAGGGGAAAACTCTGACTGTTGTTTGTGCTTATGCACCGAACAGCAGTTTGGAGTATTCGGCCTTCTTGGAGTCTCTGGGTGGTGTCCTGGAAGGGGTGCCATCTGGGGACTCCATTGTTCTCCTGGGTGACTTCAATGCTCACGTGGGCAATGATGGAGAAACCTGGAGGGGGGTGATTGGGAGGAACGGCCTGCCCGATCTGAACCCGAGTGGTGCTTTGTTATTGGACTTCTGTGCTCGTCATAGATTGTCCATAACGAACACCATGTTCGAGCATAAGGTGGCTCATAAGTGTACCTGGTACCAGAGCACCTCAGGCCAAAGGTCGATGATCGACTTTGTAGTCGTATTATCAGACCTGCGGCCGTATGTCTCAGACACTCGGGTGAAGAGAGGAGCAGAGCTGTCAACTGATCACCACCTGGTGGTGAGTTGGATCCAATGGCGGGGAAGGCTGCTGGACAGACCTGGTAAACCCAAGCGGGTAGTGAGGGTGAACTGGGAACGTTTGGCGGAGGACCCTGTCCGTAGGGTTTTCAATTCCCACCTCCGGAAGAGCTTCTCCTGCATTCCGAGGGAGGTTGGGGACATGGAGTCGGAGTGGGCCATGTTCAAAGCCTCCATTGCAGAAGCGGCTGTTAGGAGCTGTGGTCAGAAGGTCTCTGGTGCCTGTGGTGGCGGCAACCCAAAAACCCGTTGGTGGACACCAGCGGTAAGGGAAGCCGTCAGGCTGAAGAAGGAGGCGTTTCGGGCCTGGTTGGCTCGGGGGTCTCCTGAAGCAGCTGACAGGTACCGGTTGGCCAAAAGGGCTGCAGCTGCGGCAGTTGCGGAAGCTAAAACTCGGGTGTGGGAGGAGTTCGGTGAGGCTATGGAGAAGGACTTTAGGTCGGCCTCGAGGAAGGTCTGGCAGACCGTTTGGCGCCTCAGGAAGGGGAGGCAGGGCTTTGCCCAGGCTGTGTACGGCCGGGGAGGAGAACTGTTGACCCGAACTGGGGACATCGTCGGGCGGTGGAAGGAGCACTTCGAGGAACTCCTGAACCCGGTAAACACGTCCTTCGCGGAGGAGGCAGAGCCTGAAGACTTGGGGGAATCTTCGTCCATATCCATGGCAGAGGTTGCCGAGGTGGTTAGAAAGCTCCTCGGTGGCAAGGCGCCAGGTGTGGACGAGATTCGCCCTGAGATGCTGAAGGCTCTGGACATTGCTGGACTGTCGTGGCTGACACGTCTCTTCAATGTCGCGTGGGCATCGGGTACGGTGCCGGTGGAGTGGCAGACCGGGGTGGTGGTTCCCATCTTTAAGAAGGGGGACCGGAGGGTGTGTGCCAACTACCGGGGTATCACACTTCTCAGCCTCCCCGGGAAAGTTTACTCTAGGGTGCTGGAAGGGAGGCTCCGATCTATTGTCGAACCTCGGATTCAGGAGGAACAATGCGGATTCCGTCCTGGTCGTGGAACAGTGGTCCAGCTCTTTACCCTTGCAGAGTTGCTGAGGGGAGCATGGGAGTTCGACCTGCCAGTCCACATGTGTTTTGTGGATCTGGAGAAGGCCTACGACCGTGTCCCCCGAGGGGCTCTGTGGGGGGTACTGCGGGAGTATGGGGTGCCGGGCTTGTTGCTCCAGGCCATTCGGTCTCTGTACAACCAAAGTGAGAGCTGTGTCCGCATTCTCGGCACAAAGTCAAGCACGTTTCCAGTGGGTGTTGGACTCCGCCAGGGCTGCCCTTTGTCACCGATCCTGTTTGTGGTTTTCATGGACAGGATTTCTAGGCGCAGCCGTGGAGAGGAGGGTGTCCGGTTTGGGGACCTCAGTATCGCGTCTCTGCTTTTTGCAGATGATGTGGTGCTGTTGGCTTCATCAGACCGTGACCTTCAGCACGCACTGGAGCGGTTTGCAGCCGAGTGTGAAGCGGCGGGGATGCGGATCAGCACCTCCAAGTCCGAGGCCATGGTTATCAGCCGGAAACCGGTGGAGTGCTCCCTCCGGGTTGGGGGAGAGTTGCTGCCTCAAGCGAGGGAGTTTAAGTATCTCGGGATCTTGTTCACGAGTGATGGGAAAATGGAGCGCGAGATGGACAGGCGGCTGGGTGCAGCGTCAGCAGTTCTGCGGGCACTGTACCGGACCGTTGTGGTGAAGAGGGAGCTGAGCCGTAAAGCGAAGCTCTCTGTTTACCAGGCCATCTACGTTCCAACCCTCACCTATGGTCATGAGCTCTGGGTAGTGACCGAAAGGACAAGATCGCAGGTACAAGCGGCTGAAATGAGCTTCCTCCGAAGGGTGGCTGGGCTCAGCCTTAGAGATAGGGTGAGAAGCTCGGACATCCGGAGGGAGCTCGGAGTAGAGCCGCTGCTCCTTCGCGTCGAAAGGAGCCAGTTGAGGTGGTTTGGACATCTGATTCGGATGCCTCCGGGGAGGCTTCCCTTGGAGGTATTCCGAGCACGTCTGCCTGGGAGGAGGCCCCGGGGCAGACCCAGAACCCGCTGGAGGGATTATGTATCTCGTCTAGTCTGGGAACGCCTCGGGATCCCCCAGGATGAGCTGGAAAGCGTTGCTGGGGGGAGGGACGTCTGGAACGACCTGCTTCGTCTGCTGCCTCCGCGACCCGACCCCGGATAAGCGGAAGATAATGGATGGATGGATGGATGGATGCTTCCCTGGGGAAACATTATTAGGAAGCACTGCATAAATTTCCATTGTTATGCAGATGATACCCAGTTATACTTATCTATGAAACTGTTACGGACAGTGCAGAGACTCAAGCGCAGGCAATGAAACACAACACACAGATTAAAAGTAAAAGTATTTATTTTAACAAACAAAGCACAACGGAAAATCACTGCACGGCAGGAAACAGAACTAATAAACAAATACAGAACTAAAAGCGAGCGAAGGCTGATAAGACTAACCAAAACTACTAACATAAGGCGAGCTACAAAAACCTAAGAGCTGATAAACCTAACAGAGAACCAGAAAGCGAGCTGCAAAAACCTACGAGCTGATTACCTAACAGAGAAACGGAAAGCGAGCTACGAAAACCTACGAGCTGATGAACAATGAAAGCACAGGGACTACTGAACTTACGGGCTAACCCAAACGCTAAGCTATTTAGCAGACAGAACTGAACCTGAACGGAGAGGGGGGCACGACGGAGCAGGTGAGCGGAGCAGGTGGGGGCAAGAGCAGGCAGGCAGGCAGACAGGCAGGGTGGAGGTGAGCAGAGATCTGGGAATGGGGGTGGAAGTCCACGACTGGAGTAGCGGCAGGTGGCAGAGGTTGCTGACGGAGTGGAGGTAGTGGTTGAGCTGATCCGGAGGAGGCACACATGGAAGGCAGACGGGAAACCAAACTGGAAACGGAGAGGGAAGAGCGTTAGCATTAGCGAGCGGTGCAGAGCAAGAACAAGCAGGGCAGACAAAACACAGGCAGAGGTTGGCAACTGACTGAGGCTATGCGACGGTCTGGCATCGAGGAGCATGTGGAGCGTGGTTTTAACTGGTAGAGTGGGAGCTGATCATCCAATCACATGCGTGCCTCCTCCGCTGATTACGAGTGGCTGCACCTGCTGTGCTCCTCGCTGCCCACACCTGCTCACGCCCACCTGGAAGAGAGAGAGGGAGAGGGAAAAGGGCAAAGGGAAAGGGAGACTGCCAGCTCAGGCAGCAGAGGTGGAGGGCATGACAGAAACCCTATGAAACCAATCAGTTGGTCAAACTCCAAGCATGTCTGAAGGACATAAAGGCCTGGATGACCTGTAATTTTCTTCATTTAAAATTCAGACAAAACTGAGGTTATTGTATTTGGCCCGAAACACCTCAGAAACACACTATCTAACCAGATAGTTACCCTAGATGGTATTGCCTTAGCTTCCAGTTCTACTGTAAAAAACCTTGGAGTTATTTTTGATCAGGATATGTCCTTCAACTTACATATAAAACAAATCTGCAGGACGGCGTTCTTTCATTTACATAATATTGTCAAAATCAGAAATATCTTGTCTCAGAGTGATGCTGAGAAACTAGTCCATGCATTTGTAGCTTCTAGTCTGGACTATTGTAATTCCTTATTATCAGGATGTCCCAGTGACTCTCTTAGAAACCTCCAGCTGATCCAAAATGCTGCAGCCAGAGTTCTGACAGGAACCAGTAAAAGAGATCATATTTCTCCTGTATTAGCTTCTCTTCATTGGCTCCCTGTAAAATCCAGGATAGAATTTAAAATCCTGCTTCTAACATACAAAACTGTTAATGAACAAGCTCCATCATATCTTAAAGACCTTATTGTACCTTATTATCCTAACAGAGCCCTTCACTCTGAGACTGCAGGTTTACTTGTGGTTCCCAGAGTTTCCAGAAGTAGAATGGGAGGCAGAGCCTTCAGTTATCAGGCTCCTCTCTTGTGGAATCAGCTCCCAGTTTGGGTTCGGGGGGCAGACACCCTCTCTTCTTTTCAGATTAAGCTTAAAACTTTCCTATTTGACAAGTCTTATAGTTAGGGCTGCTCAGGATCACCTGAGCTGTCCCTTAGTTAAGCTGTCATAGGTTTAGACTGCCGAGGGACTCACATGATGCACTGGGCTCCTCTCCTCTCTTTCTGTACTATATCACCATTACATATGACTAACCTATGTTTCCCCCCCGAGGTTCTGTGTCCTGCTTGTTCTCTCCGTGGATGTCTCTGGATCTGGAGCTCAACATCCCTGATCTGGAGCTGAACGTCCCTGATCTGGAGCTCAACATCCCTGATCTGGAGCTCAACATCCCTGATCTGGAGCTCAACGTCCCTGATCTGCAGCCGCTGGCCTCACCACCTCCAATCCCCACCCCAACCTCTCCTACTATCCCTCCCTCCTCTTCCCCACTCCCAACCCAACCGGTCGAGGCAAATGGCCACCCTCCCTGAGCCTGGTTCTGTCGGAGGTTTTTTTTCCCCCTTCCCTACCATAGGGGGTTTTTCGTTCCTTCCCACCGTCACTGACTGCTTGCTCACAGGGAATCCAAAAGCACCCTTGGATTGTTGGGTTTTCTGTTTCCTGTTTTTTCTTACAATGTTAAGCGCTTTGTGACGACTTCTGTTGTAAATATGCGCTATATAAATAAAACTGAATTGAATTGAATTTTGATGACGGTTGTAGAGAGTGCTGTCTAACATGTTGGTCCAAAATCTCCCATAGCCGTTCACTTGAGTTAAGATCTGTTTACTTTGAAGTCCATAACACATGATTTGCAATTTGTTCTTCAAATCATTTTGTGAACCCTCAAGCTCTATGAATGGTGGCATCATCATTTCCATCAGGATAGAAATGTTTAATCTTAGGATAAAGGTGATCATTCAAAACAGTTTGATTTGCAGCGGCTCCCCCCTCTAAGGGAACACGTGAAAATAAAACATTCTAGCAATATTCCCCCACAACATAACAGAGTCACAGGATCCCACCACTGTAGTAGCGGTTCATTTATTTTCTTTTAATCTGTGACTAATCTGTATATTATATGCTATATACTATCTTTATGTAATTCATTTTAAGTACTGTGTTGAAACTGAGAAAGAATTTCCAGATTGCCATCTAATTATTTTTACAGCTCACTGTCCACCAAAACTGAACAGAAATAGAAATGCCTGTTCCCTCACAGACTGTCCTGTCAGTTGTGTGGAGTGCCCCTTACAGCCCTAACACATCTAGCCTACTTCAGAGAACTGCTGCTGATGGTGACTTACTGATCAAACCATAGTCCTCATCCAAAGTTTGCTGTTGGCAAGTGATTCTCACTGTTGTGAGGTGGAGGCTGTGGCCCTCACTTGAAAGGGCAGCTCGCATCAGGAAGTTACACCGGAATTCACTCAAATGACCAGGATTCAGGTGTTTTTCTTTTCCCTCTTTTATTTGAATGTTTCCCAGTGTCATTACAGGTGAAAAACCTTAACGTAAGAACAAAGAAATTCAAGTAAATGACCCAAGAAATCATAACCAATAAACACAACCCAGAATCAATACTTAATATTTAAACTACTAGAAATTAACCTTGAAAATAAGCAGAAAATACTCATTTTTAAAGCACCCAAAATGAATCAAATACTTTTTAAAGTGTTGTATCATAATGATTTTACCTTACCCGTTTTAACAGTTTTTAACTTTACAAAAATCTTGCCTATCAAACCACTATTAACTTTTAAAATGCACCACAATTTTAATGTATTTCCACTGACATCCACAAGACAAACCCACAGAAAAGAGCTAAAATCTCACCGGCTCCTTCTTCCTTTCTTTGTAGAGCTTCAAGCATGCAGCCTCCTCTTTGTCCAGACTCTCTCCACCAGGCTCCCACACACTCCTTTGTCAAAGTGCTTCCAGCCTCCTGATCACTGAATGGTGCTCACCTGGTGCACATTTGTCTGCTGCCTGCTGCTGGAAGCCACACCCACACCTGCTGACCTCAGACAGGGCGGGTGCAGCCCACAGCTCAGCTCCACAGCTGTAATAGGGTGTTTAACTGGTATTCTGGCATACAGTGGGCTTACCAACACCGAGCATGAGTCTCTGAAGGTACAACATTTTATACAGACTGTCATAGAGTATAGTGGGAGCAGTATATGAATACAGCAGTGACCACTGTTTGGTCTGCATATAGTGCTAATCAGTGACAAAAGTTAAAAGAACAAAGGTTCTGGCAGACAACAAAGAGTTGATGAGATTAAGGGGTATAGGAGACAGTTATTAAGGATGAACACTAGGGGGTAGGACACTGTCTGCAGACATTATTTGATTACTAAATTGGCATGTAGATACTAGCCTCTGGATAAAAACAACAACAGGATATTTTTTTCTTCATCAAGCTATAGAACATTCTCTGGTAATAACAAACTGATATCTAAAAAACAATTGAAAATGGAATTGATTGGCGAAACACAGCAACAAGCACAAAAGCACTGAAAGTCGACTGTGATGTAACACATTTCCTAAATACCTTTTTAAAACCACTTTTCTACAATTTCTACCAAAATCTACAAGTTTTATTTTGTTTCTTCTAAAGTATGATGAAACACAAGAACAAGCATATACAGTTACTGTTCATACCTTTTTTCCCCATGAAAAAATTTGCCCTTTGGTCAAAGCTTGTGTGTGGGCCATTACTCATGGCCACTATGTAATGTGTTTGCCCCACCATGACAGACAGCAAATCTGATGTTACGGCACTACTCATTATTTATTCATCAACTTGGCATTAAAAAAGCTTTCGACCTGTGTCTCAAAATATGCTGAGAATTCTTTGTTTTTCAGAGTGGCTGGGAAAACCGCCTGTGTTAAAATTCAAACCAACTTACAGAATGACAGATAAAAGCAAGCATATCTTGGAAAACAGTTTAATTAAATGCATTCAAATGAAAAATGATATGTTGTGACATTTATTTAATGTGCAAATTCCTGTTTAAAAAAAGAGCAGCCAAGATTTTGCCTTGAAAGGGTTAGTGTTTATGAATTACAAAAAAACATGGATTTTTATTAAAAGAATGTACGGTCTGAGAAATTGAGTTGACATTTGCATCAGGGAAACTAATAGGATTTTTCAGCATCAAGAGCAGTTGATGAATCAATAGCAGGGAGTCTCTTTGTTGCTGTAATGCAGATTCTCACGCAGAATGACCAGAGTGGTACCAGTGTTATGTGTAGCAAATAAATCTAAAATAATGAAAAGAGAATGCTTTAAAGCCTGTAGGAACTGTCAAGTGGAGCCAAGGTTTGAGATCCCAGAGCAGCCATTTACAGAGGCTAAGTAAAGAAAATGATATGATTGTGCTAGGCTTAATGATGATTTGAAAATATTCTTATGTTAAGTAATGATTTGAAACAGTTTATAATTTTTGGGAAGATTAAAAATGATTCTTTGTAACCAGAATTCTGCAGGCTAAAAAGAGGAACTTAGCTGTGTGGTAGTTTAGAAACAGGACATGGAGTAAAATGTCTGTGCTCAAGTGTGTTTGCTTAAGTTTTCAATAACTTTTAATGATCAAGTGATTGGAAAGTTGTCTCAGTTGATTCAGATGGTGTGATGATTTTAATTATATAATATAAATGAGATTTGAAGTAATTCTAATATGTTTCTCTGAGCAGCTGACAGTAAAAGAGGAAGTCTAGTCCTCTTACTGTGTTGCAGCTAGAAAGAGGAAGTAAGGAAACCAGACTGGACCGGATTTCTTAAGAGGAGATGATGTCTCAAGTTTTGGAAAGTATGAATCATGCTACTGAGCTAACTGAGACAATGAGCTAATGTTAAGAAAATGTGTTTGGGGAGGAGAAAAATGTGCATGTATCTCTGAAGAAAATAGGAGAGTATAAAAATGAGAGACAGACACAAATTAAACGGAGTTGAATTGGAGATTAAATGGAGTTGTCCGAGGACATCGCAGAAGATGGTTCGATCTGACTTTAGTCCAGGATAAGTGGAGTTTTACTCTACTAAGAAAAAGAACAGTTTAGATCAGTCTGCAATTCTGTTGAAGATGGAACAGAGCAATATATCCTTCCCTCTGCGAGAGATAGCAGAAGGAGCGGCCTGTTCAGGCCGTTCAGCCTGTGCTAGGAGAGTCCTTACTGTCCTCAGCTCATTTTACCATTTGAAACTTTTCCACAACGAACCCAAGGACATCGAAAGGATTTTTGCAAGACTAGATTGGGATCTGAACTGTTCACTCCCCCTGAGTTTTGGAGAATTTTTACGGGACAGCTGCGACTCTGTACAGGGTTTGGTGTTTCTGTTAAGAGATTCTGCCAGAATTGTGCACCAGTATAGTCTTTAAACAGGACTGGTCTCTAAATTTATTCTTGTCACTTAGGTTTGTTGTCATTTAATGGTGACGAAGGAGCTCCACACTAGGAATATAAAACACTGTGTATAGATACTGAAGCCTATGAAAAGGATATTTTGGTTACTGTGTGGCTTTCCATAAGGTTTTGTTTTTATTTTCATAAGATACACTAAAAGTATGTGGACACTAAACCCCAATGTAAATGTTGAACATGGCATTGCAAAACAATACGTGTTCAACTGCTACTAATCTATAACAATCCTCTTCAGGTTTAAGAATTTTCACCAGATATTAGAAATCTTAGTGCAGCAATTTGTTCCCAGTCAGCCACAAGAATGCTTGTTCTGGTACAATATTTATTTGGGTGTCTTAAGTCTCATCACGGATGCCAAAATCCAAGGTTTTCCATCAGAACACCACATAGTACCAATATGATCAATGTCATTCACTTCACCTGTCAGTGGTTTTAATGTTGTGGTTGATTGGTATGGATGTGGAAACCATGACGCCAACCCATGTATATTTGTGCTTTTGAGTTTGTCAAGGTCATGTTCCCAAATCTGAGCATTTACTTTGATGAGTAAAGTGTTATATCCTACAGGAACTGTGTGTAGGAAAAACTCAATTCAGTTCATTTAAATTTTATTTATACAGAGCCAATTTTAACATACACATATTTTAAACAGAGAATCCAACAATCCAAAGTTGCCTTTGGATTCCCTATGAGCAAGCAGTCAGTGACGGTGGGAAACCAAAATGGGGTTCAAATAAACATTTTGGTGTCTTCATCTGGAAGTGTGTGCTACAGAATCCTCTAGAAGTCTACTTTCCTGTGGCCTCCTCCTGGAAACACAAACTTCATGCTATCCTGACAGACCTGGAAAGTGTTTTACTTTAAGGTTCCACAACTGGTGTGGTGCCTACTGGTGTCATGCTGTTGATCACAGTGAACCCTGTTGCCAGTCTGAGGACTGAAAATAGATCAGATAAGTCTGTTATGTCTGGTTGATCCGACATATACATAAAACAACAAACCCAAAAAACGAAGTTGTAATACTTCAATTTAAGTCATCCTTAATAATAATAATAATAATAATAATAATAATAATAATAATAATAATAATAACAATAATAACAATAATAATAACAATAATAGTAGTAGTAGTAGTAGCAGTAGTAGTAATGGATTACGTTCAGTAAGATGAAAAAGAGATGAGAGTGAGAGGACATCCAAAACTACAGTAAGATGTAGTATAACTACTGGATTTGTTGTACAGGCTCACTCTTCTAACAAAGTTCAGCTGGATTGTTTTAGAGTTAGTTTGTAATATTCAGTTGGAGGAACTGACCTCCCACTTCAAACTGTTGAAAACATATTGGTTGGCCCCTGCTCTTCTGAGCACAGACACTTGTCACATGTGGTCTTGCTCATATTTTCAATGCAAAACCATTATTTCCTAGAATATAAGGTACTTCTATAATATTTTTTTAAATGTGTGGGTGAAAAGCATGGGTAAATATACTGAAGGCTTCAGAGCAGTGGGTGTGTGTGTCTGTGAGGAGACTATACTGATGGGCAAATCCATCTGAATTATTGAGACCAAAACAGTGAGCCGTGTGTCTGTCAGTTGAGCTGCCTGGCAGGCCTGGCTCTATAAATGGTGACCTCTCGATCAGACACTGACACAGAGTGGCCTTGTTACCTGCAGACCTGCAGGCCGAATCACTGACTGTGATGATAAAAAAGGGTGCCAAGGTCCTGCGGCTGTCAAACAAAGAAATGCGTTTTTCAGGAGGTTTAACTCTGTGAGCTGTTATGCCTTACTAGAAATTCAATTTTTTTTCTTAGTTCCTGTCCAGCCTTGCAGAAAAAAGTGTTGAATAGATGATGGAAGATCATGTTTTCTCCCAAAAAACATGGTCTCTTTGTCTCTTTGCACCTGAATTGTTTTTTGTTTGTCCGTATGGATTATATGTATTCAAATTAGACACTGCAAGGTCAGAACTGAGCACAGAGTCTGTGAATTTAATTATTATTGTTAAGGAATAGCTCCATAAGGCTGATTTCAGGATTTCAAAGCTGCAGGATTCATTTTGAAACTCATAATTTGCAGTACTGCAGGAAAAAAAACATAAATTATTCCAGTCTATGTCTTAAAAGACAATGATGTGGTTAGTGGTGACCATTAATGTTGAAGATATTCCGCAAAGCCTAAGTCCTTACTTTTTTATAATTGTGTTTCTTTGTTCCTGTTTGTAACCTGTGGCTGAGTCCACATACCGCTGTGTACTTATGTTTTTTTTTTGTTTTGTTTTTTTAATTTTCAGGATGAGTGTTCTTTGGTCTTCAGGCACAAACACTATTTACAAGTATCTGATTGTATATACTGTATGTACATTTCTGAACAATGGGATTCTGCAGCGGGTGATCAAACCACTAAAGTCATCATCCACCAAGAAAAACTAAATAACTAACAACAAAATAACTGTTCAATTAATGAACCACTAATCCCTGGTTTTATCCCCTAGTCCATCCCTTGGCCACTGGACCTGTGATATATGTCATTCCCCTGTTCTGTTGTCCTCATTTTGTGACTCTAATAAAGCTGTCCATTTAACACAAAATGCCAAAAAAGAATCTTTAACATTTGTAAACCACTAAGTTTAATTTAATTAAATGACGGTGTTTGCAATTAGCAGAAATATAGGTTACTACCTGAGATACTTAAACTCCTCCACTTGAGGCAGGGCCTCTCCACAGACCCGTAGAGGCCAAGTCACCTTTTTCTGATCGAGAACCATGGCCTCAGATTTGAAGGTGCTGATCTTTATCCCAGTTGCTTCACACTCAGCTGCAAACTGCCTCAGTGCACGCTGAAGGTCCAGGTTTGATGAAGCCAACAGGACCACATCATCTACAAAAAGCAGAGACGAAATCCTGTGTTCCCCAAACCAGACCCCATCCGACCCCTGGCTGCACCTAGGAATTCTGTCCATAAAAGTTATGAACAGAACCGGTGACAAAAGGCAGCCTTGCCGGAGTCCAACATGGACTGGGGACAGATCTGACTTACTGCCGGCAATGCGAGCCAGGCTCCTGCTCTGGTTGTACAGGAACCGGACTGCCCTTAGCAAAGGGCCCCACACCCGATACTCCCGGAGCACCCCTGACAGGATGCTACGAGAGACATGGTGGAACGCCTTCTCCAAATCCACAAAGCATATGTGGACTGGTTGGGCAAACTCCCATGAACCCTTGAGCACCCAATGGAGAGTATAGACCTGGTCAAGTGTTCTGCGACCGGGACGAAAACCGCATTTTTCCTCCTGGATCCAAGGTTCAACTATTGGTGGGATCCTCCTCTCCAGTACCCTGGAATAGACTTTCTTGGGGATCTGAGAAATGTGATCCTCCTATAGTTGGAACATACTCTCCTGTCCTCCTTCTTGAAAAGAGGGATCACCACCCTAGTCTGCCAGTCCGGAGGCCCAGTCCCCGACAGCCACGTGATGTTACAGAGACGCGTCAACCACGACAGTCCCTGCACATCCAGAGACTTGAGGTATTCAGGGCGAATCTCATCCATCCGTGGTACCCTACCACCGAGTTGCTTTCCAGCCACTTCGGTGACTTCAGCTTGGGTGTTAGGCCAGTCTGCCTTTGAGAACTCTGCTTCCTCAGCGGAAGACATGATGGTGGGAATGAGGAGATCCATCAAGTGTTCATTCCACCGCCCGACGACATCCCCAGTTGAGGTCAACAGCTCCACACCTCCACTGTAAACAGTGTTGGTGAAGCACCTCTTCCCCCTCCTGAGGTGCTGGATGGTTTACCAGAATTTCCTCAGGGTCGACCAATAGTCCTCATGAATGGCCTCCTTGAACTCCTCCCAGACCTGAGTTTTTGCCTGCACAACAGACTGGGCTGCGGCACACTTGGCCTGCCGGTACCTGTCAACTGCCTCAGGAGTCCCATTAATAAACAATGCTCAATAGGACTCCTTCTTCAGCTCTTACGGACACCCCTGTGTTTGAACGTGGTATGTGTTATGGACAAACTATAACAAGCACAGAAGTCCAATAACAGAACACAGCTCAGGTTCAGATCGGGGAAGCCGTTCATCCCAATCACCTGCCTCCAGGTCTCACTGTTGTTGCCCACATGAGGGTTGAAGTCCCCCAGTAAAACAATGGAGTCCCCAGCATCCCTCCAAGGGACTCCAAGAATGCCAGGTACTCCGCACTGCTGTTAAGCCCATAGGTCAAGACAACAGTCTGAGACCTGTCCCGTACCTGAAGACACAGGGACGCGACCCTGTCGTTCGCTGGGGTAAACTCCAACACCTGGCGGCTGAGCTGTGGGGCTGTGAGAAAGCCCACACCAGCCCGCCACCTCTCACCATGGACAACTCCAGAGAAGTGGAGATTCCAGCCCTTCTTGAGGAGCTGGGTTCCAGAGCCTGAGTTGTGCATGGAGGTGAGCCCGACTATATCTAGATGGTACCTCTCAACCTCCCGCACAAGCTCAGGCTCCTTCCCCCCAGTGAGGTGATGTTCCATGTCCCAACAGTGGAAATCTGTGTCCGAGGATCAGGCCGCTAAGGCCTCTGTCGTTGACTGCCGCCCAATCCGAACTGCACCCCTGTGGTTCCCTCTGCAGGTGGTGAGTCCACAGGAGACAAAAAAAAATCCAAGATGGCAAACTTATGAACAAAACAACTTCCATTTAACACCCAATCAATTAGTAGTATTTAGACCTAAAAAGTTTACCCTAACCCTAATAATTAATATATTTTTCTCTAAATTTGATTTTATTTATTCTGGACAAACCAAATAACAATAACAAAATGAATAAATACAAAAAGAAAACAAACAAAATACATACAAAACAAATAAAAATAAATCGATAAATGAATACTCTGAGAAATAATACTGACATTATTTTGCCATCAATATTAGACAAAATAAAATAAAATACATACACAAGCCAATCCTTATGGACATTCTTCTAAAACCTGCTGTGCATGCATTAAAGCTTAGCAACACTACTGTTTTGGTGGTAAGGAATGTTAAGCCTGTTGTAACAGTAACAAAATAAATCTGTTAGTGTTTTGATGTAGACAAAACACTCTCCTGTATGGCTGTTCTGTTGTTCTCACCAGGCTGTTTCACATTCGTCACAGATTCTTCTTCTCATATTTTTAAGTAGACAATCTTCAGCTTTTGCCACCCATTTAGTGTAGCTTGTTATCTGTATGTTTAAGATCAAATGACCCACCAGTGCCAATAATCTGGAAACCTTGGAAAATTAGTTTTGTTGAGTTTCTGTAAGTAAAGCAGCATGTTCACATGAACCCTGTTAGCAAGTGACTTGGACTGCAGATGCATAGAAACCTGCAAACATGCCCAGAGAATAGAGGAATATCAAAAGAGTTTGCACTGTGTGTTGAAGGCTAGTGTCAGGTGTGTGTATTTCAGACTAAATCAACCAACTTAATTATCTGAAGTGACTAAATAATTTCAGGAGTCCTTCAGAAGCAAAAGTATAACCTAATTGCATGTGAGATTAAACTTTTAACTTTAATTCAAAACCTTTACACAAAAATATTGCATTCAAGAATTATACCCAGTTTTCACAGGCACAAAAGTAATAGGACAATTAACTAGAAGCAATTTCATGACCAGGTGTGACTGTTTCTGTGTTTCAGGACAAGTTAGGAAAATTAACAGTCTGGAGTTGATTCTAGGTACTGAAGTTACATTTGGTAGCTGTGCACTCTCAATATGTAGTCCAAAGTGGAGGAGAGGCGCCGATGCAGGTGAAGGAGGATAAAAAACAAAACCCTGATCTGAGAGAGCAGAAACTTTCAGAGCAGCCAAATCAACATTTAATGCATTCTTTAAAAGAAATAATCCACTAGTAAGCTCAGCAAGAGCAAAATATGGAAGACCACAGAACACAACTAAAGTGGATGATGGCTGAATTCTTTCCTTGTTGAACAACAACCCCTTCATAATATCAAAGTAAGTCAAGAACATTTTTGAGGAGGCTGGTGTATCACTGTTGTAGAAACTATACTTTGTGATTAAAATTGCATTCGTTATCAGGGGCACCACCGAATATGAATTCGGAAATTATGTAATTGATACATCAGACTATTAATGAATAATTAATTAAATCTACTTGCATTGATCAGTCTCATTATCAAAAGTCTTAAACTCCGATTTCATTGACCTCCAGTTCCCAAACAAAGAAATACACAGTAGAACCAACGATAATTATATACAAACATTTATTAACTAACATTACAAACAAACAATAAACACCAATGACGTAACAAAAAAAAGAAACAAAATTTCCATATTGTAAATACAGTGACAGGGTGTATTTTATCCTAAACCATGACACCTAACAAAATAAAAACTGAAAAGCACTGACTAAAAGCCACAGTGAAACAAGACAAATATCAAAAAATGAAAAGACAAGGTCATTCTGTATAGTCCGAGACATTACTTGAAGTTGAAGTTTATGGGGTAAGAGTTTGTTTACTTGGCCACCTCCATCCTCTCCAGTCTCCAAATGTGGACTTTTGTTCCTCTTTGGGTGTGTAGTGATAATGTATCACTGTGAGGTGATACCACCCTTCTCAACCTATTAGAAGGTAGTGGATGTCACTTAGAACTATCCATTGCTAACATCCCGGCAATAATGAATTAATGTATTTATGAATTCCAAGCAATGGAAAGGTTTTATTCCATTATCATTTACATTGATGTGATATATGATAGCTATTCAACCCACCCAGCATGTGTGAACTAAATGCCCTTGACTCATGGCTATCTTCCTCTGTCTAATAAATCTCTCTACCTCAATCCCTTTGCATCTCCTTTTTGCAAATATTGCTCAAGATGAGAAAAATCATAACTTTCTCAAAAAAATGACCACACTTTAACAACTTAGATTTCAGAGAATCATAATTTACTCAAATGTGTCAGAAAATGTTAGATACAGCTCTTTATATTAACACACTTACTCTGCGTCAAGAGTCACTCCAGGCAACATTAGGTTCAGTTATTTATTCCTAGCCATGGGGCATGAATGCCTTGCCCAAACGATGGAGCCCTTCAGCAGTGCCACCCACATGGCCTTATTTATGTGTGGTGTCATTTAGACATAATAGAGGTGCGTTAGACAGATGAATGTGGAACTTCTTTTGATATCTTCCTCTCTCTCTGCTTGTTGCTGCAGTCATTTAACATGCCAGACAACCTTGTAATATGCACATCTCTTTCTAGCCAACGGCACAGCAAAGACTCATTACACATGTGTTAAAAAGGCTCTGTGATGAATGCAACTTCTGTGGATAAACACACTGCAGGTAATTTCCCATGGCATTTCATGAAAACCCTTTAAGGTGGGGATTTTGGTTAAAACCTGGAATGGACTGGCATCACACTGAGATGATTACTGTTGCCACCCAGATGCTGAAGAAAAACCCAAGCAGATTAAAAGGTGATTAAACTCCTCTTAATCTCATTAAATGGTAAAGAAGAAGCTAAATGAGATCACTGCTGTGGAAGCTAAGTCATGGAAACTCCCACGTTATTGCAAGCAGCCTCTGGTGCCCTGTCTATGTGGGAAGCACTTTGGCAAGCTGAGACACTGCAACAACAATCAGATTCTAAAGCTGCACTTGGCAACTTTACATACAGCTGATTTCAAACGGCCATCAGAGCTAAACATTTAATGCCTTTGATATAAGGTGTTCGGTCTGTGATGCTCTCTGCCAAAAAGATAAAAGGCAAAAGATAATGCTGTTAAGTCACCCTTTCCAAGGCTGATTTTTCAACTGGGAGACTAGGGGATCAGATCATCAGGAGCCCCAAATGGCCATGGTTTATTGTGGTAATGAGTTTGTGGTAATTTGATTAATTGCATGTTTGGTTGGGAATAAGCTGTCACTCAAGCACAAAAAGCCCATGAGGTGAGATCAATCAGCAAACTAGATCAATCAAATCAACACAAATCTTATGTTTCGTATAATACAACCTAATTGCATCCTTTTACTATATGCTGTCTGCTTGGTGAATGCCTACGTCTTTCAAACCGCATGACTGTTTGAATCAAAGACTTTCTGCTTAAACAATTTAATCACCAAACTCAAGACCAAACTCATGCCTACCATCCAAGGCATGGATGGTAATGCCAAACAAACACCAGAAATACTGTGGCATAAATTCAAGCAAAATGACAACTATCCCTCTATTAAGGTTTCTGTCTTTTAATGAGTGTGTTCCCATGAACATCTCAGTTATAAGGCTTGTCCTGAGTTTACACTGGACACAGAAAAAACTCTGTCATACATACCCTTATACTTTTTTTCTTCTTTTTTCACTTAATTGTATACTGCCATGTATTTCAGTTACCAAGCATGTAGTGGTCCAGTTTAAATGCACTGCCAGTTACGGGAATTCTCTACACATGCTACGGAAAGGGGAGATGCTGCATACTTTACATTATGCATTTACTGATCATTTTAAAGCTCCATCTCAGGCTACAGCGTACAGCTGCTTTGCCTGGCTGTGATGGGTGAAGCTGTGGATGGATATGAACACTGCTCGGACTGCAGTTGCTCCTGTGGATATATCACACTATACTAAGATTTTAAGATGCAATGCTTCTATGACAGAGACCAACAACTTACAGGAGTTCAGGAATTCAGAAAAACTCAGCCAACACAACCGTGTCAAATCACTGCACACAGAACTGGTGCATGTCAGCAGTGCAAAACTATTAAACTCAATCGAAATCAGTCAGACAGTCAGAGTCATCACAACCATAGCTACAGCCACAATTACAGTCACATGACTTTCACTATGTCATCCCATAGCAGCAGTCAGAATGCAGTGTGTGACGACCCCTGGGTTCCTTTTGGTGGATGTTCTCTATAGAACTGTACTGTCTGCAAATGCCATCGGTGTATTATGGACTGTTACTCGCTAATCACACTAACTTGGGTGAGAAGATACTTTGGCCCAATCCGAATCTCCACCTGAAGGCCTAAACACTAAACTCTCAGTTATGTGTGTTATGTTCATTCTGAGTCATAGATAGTATTTTTAAAAAGACATAACAGAAGACACAGGCACAAGATGTAGCTATCAGTTCTGGAAAGTGAATCCAATGCAGAAGTGCATTAAAGTGCAATATCCCTGAGCGCAACTTGGCACTGGCTTCAAAAAGCTTTGGCTCTCATAGGCACCCATGCAACAATCATGAAAAGCTGAGTCAATACCACACATCATTAGGATTTTTTTGTTGGCTAAATTCCTTCCTATTCAGTCTTCTGGCAGCTCATTTAAAAATATTTTTAATGGAATAGAAAATAAGGCCTCAAAGTGTGTGATGTTTGGAGACTAGCTGGTGTGACCACCATGTCTGGTCTGGAATGATGATATGCTTCACACAGCAGAGCAGCAGCCAGGCAGGTATAGTGGGACTGACAACCAGTGTCCTCTGGTTGTCAGTCAGTCCTTCCCCTCACTCATCTCTAGATCTGCCCTCTCATCTAAATATGATCACTTCTGGCTTCAAAAACTCTAAGATGGTGACTTGCAAGAAGTAAACACAAACCAGTGGGTGATATCACCGTGGCTATGTCCATCTTTTAAATACGGTCCATGTGCTGAATGTGGCAGTCTGTGAAGGCTCATAATAATAATAAAAGTGTAGGAGGAATGGGACACAATAATGACAGCACATGTTGCTAGGAAAACAACACACTGCCATTAAAAAAAGTAAATCTGACCAAAATCAATAATGCCATGAACATGCACGAATCATTTGTGGATATTTGACAGAAAATAAAAACACTTCAAAGTGCAATAATAACTACAACAGCAAGCAGCCAGATTCTGTCCAGATAAACTTCCTTGATACAGCTGAACATGCTTGGTTTGTGTACATTTTGTGAGGGCAAGACAACTATGTGTCATGGGTAATACAGAGACCCAGGCACAGACAGAGAGAACACAACACACCAATAAAGGTTTAACAGTTTAAGACAATATTTCAAACAAGAGACGCAAACATTGAAGGGGAAGAACAGGGGAAAGATTAACACAGGGAGTTAAACTATGGTACAATAGTGGCAAATACAGGACTACCAGAGAATTACGCTGCTAAAAGTACAAGAATGCAGGGTAACTATGGAAGCCCAAAAGGGACAAAAAACTGGCAACTTGAAACTACTAGAGGTAGTACAGATTTAATCTTAAGTACCTAAGTATGCACAAGAACAGGGAACCAAATTAGAGAGGCAGAATGCTCACAAACGGCGCAACTATCAGTCAAACACAATGCAGGCTGCATGGAAAAAGCAATGCAATGCAAGCTCTACTCTGACTTGTAAACACGAGTTAAAGCACAAAAGCCCCACACCAATAAACAAGTTATCCAACAAGAGCATAATCGGGCAATGACAGAGCATGCCACAAAATTATTTACTTAGCTGACAGTCACAGACAAGAGAGTGGTCAGGGGAATGCGAACTGAGGAGGTGAGCGGGGTGGGATTATGGAGCGTGGGTCTTCAGGTTGCAGATCAAACGGAGAGTGAGTGATGATGAACCAGGATCCAGGTGGGTGAGGGATAATCTACAGCAGGAGAAAAGAACAATGGATTAGAATAGGGAACAAACAGAAACAAAGCTTAAGCTGACCTGAGTTGACTGATTGTGTGTAGTACAATGGTCCAGCGTTGTATGGTGAACCAAGCCTTTATGGTAGGTGCAGATTGGAGACAGGTGAGCCTTCTTCAGAAGTGTCTCACTGACCAGGTAGACGCTTCTTGAGAAGGCGAGAGCTGCTGGCCGAAACTGTCAAGGTAAAAAAATTAACATCTTTACTTGCACCTTATGCCTGAACAAAGAACTTAAAACACCTACATTAGTAAGAAGACATGATGAATGTTTTTGAGCTAACACAGTTTTCTTCATCACCAAAACTGATAATTAAAGTGGCTATATGTATATTTTCCCCCAGCAGATGTTGTCATATTTCCAGGAGACCTATAATAAATATATGAAAAAACGTAAATGCATGATTTATTTATTTGTTTATTTATGACAAAGGTGAATGTGTTTCAGTCATTCCATCACAGAAAATGAAGGGCTGTGGGAGTCGTTGGAAAATCAAGACTGTCGTGACATGCCAGTGAGAGTAAAGTTTTGTTCACTTCTGTACATGTACAGGATCTCAGGAGCTCAGAAATGAGTTCCAATTGAGTGCCAGTGATATAGCGACATAAAGTCAATAACCTGTGACATGTTAAATGAATTAGTTGTCTTAGAGAATAGAATCAAATCGGTGGGCTACGCCTATATAAATGCTTAGCATGGATCTAATTTTTGATGTTTATAAAAGTAAACAAGCAGTTTTGAAATGACTGCAGGACAGATTCAACCGCCAAGAGCATGAGGAGACCCACAGCTGAGGTCCACTGAGCCAGAATGATCACAATTCTAACAATGACTTAAAGTTAAGGTAGGACCATGTCTCACAGTAATACTGTCAGCATCTTACTAGATTAGCATGGTAAGGAAACAAAAAAGACAATGAAGTTTGAAGATGAAGGTAGTGTAGGTCTGTGGCTGGACACAAACTCAGGTTTCCAGTAAGATGCAGCTGCAGTTTTTTGAAGCCAGGCGCCAGAGATGCCCTTCAGTGACAGCACAACCTCAGGGCATGATCTAACAGCTTATTGCTTTAGATGTTGACTCAACAATGTGATGGTTCATAGAAACTTCTTAATTTTATTTCAACTGGAGGGATTCAGATATAATGTGTCTGATTTTGAAGGTTTGTTCTGTTAACAGAATACCTTTCTTGTGGTTGATGATGATGTTTATCAGTCCAAGAGGCTGAATACATTACAATTACACATCATACACAAACAATATTACACAGTTCTAGTCTATTTTATATTAAAGCAATGAGTTTAGAAAAGTTTGAAAGTTTATATAATTTTTTTAGGCTGGATTAGCAGCGAGATTTATAAAAAAAATATAAAGCATATCCTTTGCTTTCTAACACTAATCCACAAGAAGCAATTTCAGACCATTTCCTATTTTTAACCTTGAGCTCTGAATGTTAAGGTACTATTTCTTTCCTGTGTCAACTTTTCTGTCTCTGTAATTCCAAAACATAATCATCATGTATCCCACCACAGTGTTAATGAGTGACAATCAAGGTTGCTGTAATTATAGGCCACAGAGCCAGAGCTGGTGGGACAACCAACAGGATTAATATGGCAACAGTCCATCCTTATGTTAATTGATCATGCTACAAAACAGGATGAGAGTCATGTAATGAGATTAGACTGGTGAGCACACAGCTGTGTTTTCATGTTCACCATATGCCTCCACATTACGCAGAGGCAGACACCCTCTCTGCTTTTAAGATTAGGCTTAAAACTTTCCTGTCTAATAAAGCTTATAGTTAGCGCTGCTCAGGATCACCTGAGCTGTCCCTTAGTTATGCTGCTATAGGATTAGACTGCTGGGGGATGCACATGATGCACTGGGCTCCTATCCTCTCTCTATGCTGTTATATATCACTACTACATACCAGTAACTCTGTGTTTCCTCCAAGGTCCTGTGTCCTGAGTTTGTTCTCTCCATGGATGTCTGTGGATCTGGAGCTACACGTCTCTGATCTGCAGCCGCTGGCCTCACCACCTGCTGTCCTGCCATCCCTTCTCCCCTCATCCCCACTGCCTACCCAACTGGTTAAGGCAGATGGCCGCCTTCTCTGAGCCTGGTTCTGTCAGAGTTTTTTTCCCTCCCTATCTTAGTTTTTTTTTCGTTCCTTCCCACCGTTGCTGACTGCTTGCTCATAGGGAATCAAAAAGGAACTTTGGATTGTTGGGTTTTCTGTTCTTCTTTACTATTGTAAGCGCTATGAGATGTCATATGTTGTAAATATGTGCTATATAAATAAAATTGAATTAAATTGAATTATGTGACAGTATGAAAATGAAACACTACAAGGAATTTTGTTTGCGTTTCTTGCACCATAAATAAATGTGCCCTATTATCAAAAAGACAACACTGTCATCATGGATTCATTCGAAAGAAAGCTGCTCAGCATGAGCACAAGCTTCCTCCATGAGGCATCAAGATCTTCTGTCCACTGTCCATAATTGTACAACCACAGACCATGCTAAGTAGCATCTGTCTCAGTCAAGCCAGTAGACTGGTCTCCTGCACACACACACACACACACACACACACACACAACATTTTAATGTCAATTCTCTTACACAGACAATTTATTTAAGAGCTCTATGTACCAGATTAGAACCTCCTCACTGATGTAACATGACATACTTTTGCCCTCAAATTGACCACAATCTTTTTGTCGTGTAGTGTTAAACAAACTGAAAGATCCACATACATATATGTTTTTTCTGTTACTGCACCACCCACCACCCACCCTCATCTTCATGCACATATTTATAAAGAGGGAAACATCTCTGTAACAGCTTTATGGGTCTTCTTAATTGCGATTTCTTTAATGGCATCAATGCCAAAGATTGAATTTTAAATAATACATCTGCATGTTCGGCAGCTCTCAGCAAAGAAGGTCAATATATTGCTTTAGAGCTGAATTTCATGTGTATTCTTTCATTTACATTGTAGCTAACAGCAAATGAATGTCAAAGGATGAAAAAAACAATAACAGTACACTTCAGTGACAAATCAATCAATTGCTACAAGGCTGCGTTGGAAAAAAAATCTGACTGATGTGACTGTGTCTTAGCCTGCACTGCTTTTCACTTCTTTTTTAATGCAGAAGCGGTAAATTAAAAGAGTTCAACAACAGGAGATGTTCTGGGCTAGTAAAGGAAGACATGACAGAGAGCAGAAAAGAGAAAGAGGCGAGTAATGACCTAAGAACCTTTTCTCAGAATCCTGCAAGATAAAACACTGCACCAGATTAAGGGGAATTTAACTGTGATTAATTTGTGTCAGAATATCTTGACAAAGGTAAACTGACATTCTACACAGTCTCAGTACACAGGAGCAGTTATATACTGCTGTTTGATTGTCTTCCTCTTGCTCTGATATCCATGCTAAAATTTTGACATGTTCAGTAGAGTCTTCAACAGTGTAATGGCTTAAAGCACTCAGCAAAAGCACTACTGTTTTCTTCAATATAGGAGCACTTGCCATAATTACAATATATTTTTAAATAGCCAATAAGGTAATAGGATAAGAATATTATATATTTTGTTGGGAAGTATATGTAAAAATGTTTTACTCAAAACATCCGACCCAAAGTGTATTTTTTACACTTTATATGACAAATCTGGTAAATTTCACATAAATATTACCATTAATGTGACTACAAATCCATATACATAAGCAAGTAAATTAGCACAAGCCATAATATTGCCATAACAGCAAGAATAAAATAAATCAAACTTTAATTAACATTACTGATTTAAAATACAGGCAGAAGCACTACAGGACGGCTGCGTGTAGCTATAGTCAGGAAGGGATAAATTAAATGGGGACAGAGTACTGACCACGCTCTGTGCCCAACACAGCATCATCTAAAAGCGTCTTGTGGAAAGAACTCACACAAAGAAAACACCTAATACATCTAAAAGGAAAGTAATAATGAAACAATTCGAAAGTAGAACGACCAAATCAACACTGAAATAACTAAATGAATGATTGGACCAAACCAAAATGAAATGAACAAAACAATGCAAACAAAACAGCAGTGGCAGTCGGTGTAGAATAAATGAAAGAAAACAAGTTAAATAAATGACCATTCTGCCAAAAGAAACATAATTCACCTGAACAAAGACAGTTGGCATTTTACCTGTTCCTGAGCAATCATGCCCGACATGGCATTCAACATGCAGAGGCCAGGGGGATAGCCAAGGAGCAGGACCTGAGACATCAGAACAAGGTTAAGCCAACACACATAGCAATTAAACATACAAGCAGATTAAAAACACCATACCACAGCACATGCAGCACTCACATAAAGGAGGAGAGCAGCAGCAGCAAAGAGGAGGCCTGCACCTGGTCTACCAGCTTATATCAGTGGTGGATGATTAGCGGGAGGGACTGACTGCTATCACACCTCTACGGTGACCCAGGAGGGACATTCACTCCCAGTCGCATTTAATTTTTACTTGTCATTTTTAATGTGTAGTTTTGTGTCTGACTTTGGGACACCTCCCTGGAGAGGTGTCCCAAAGGTGTCCCAAAGGCACCACCAGGAGGTGCCCACCAGGAGGAGGCCTCAGGGTAGACCCAGGACATGCTGGGGGGACTATATCTCTCGGCTTGCTGGGGTCCCACTGGAAGAGCTGGAGGAGGTTTCTGGGGTGAGAGCAGTCTGGGCATCTCTGCTTAGACTACTGCCTCCGTGACCCGGGCCCGGATAAGCGGATGACGATGGATGGATGGATGGATGGATGGATGGATGGATGGATGGATGGATGGATGGATGGATGGATGGATGGACGAATGGACGGATGGACGGATGGATGGATGGATGGAAAACATAATAAAGGCAGTGCCAGGTCCCACTAGGATTGCAGTGACTCATGTGACAGACATAAAGTCAGCTGTTGAACTGTTCATGCCAAACTCTATATACAAAATCATTCTCGAAAAGACTAATCTAGAAGGAATGCATGTTTTCAGGAAGAAGTGGAAGGAGCTGGATAAAATGCATTTACATGCATATCTGGGGATCTCATCTTGGTTGGGGTCTGTAAGTCCAAGGATGAATCAACAGTCAGTCTGTGGGATGTAGGGGCTATATTTAAAAAAAAAAAACAACTTAACTTTCAATACAAATCCTCATGACTCATTTGTCTTGTTTTTAAGTCAGCGAGCCAATTGGACAATGAACAGAAGTGGTGTTTCGTGTTAGTCATCAACATCACTCCATAAAAAGAAAGAAATTAAAAATGTAAAAGAAAATTTAAGAAGAATCTGTGCCATGTAAAACAATTGTATTTTATATGTAAGTCTTTCCAATGTACATTTAAAAAGTTTTAATATGCTTTTTTTTAATGAAAAACAAGTTAATTATTCTTATTGAACCATGATCTGTGACAGTCAAAGAACACCATCGCACTAAATATTGATTGAAATGTTAGTAGTGGAGTTAATAATCAGATATAAATATTGTTTATTGGGATTTTTTGGTTTCTGACACTTTTGAGTAATTAAACTGACCCAGGAGTATTATTGCTGTTCCTGATAAAAAAAAAACATAACAGAAGGGTTAAGTGAAAAAAAATGAAATCTTAGACAGGACTTAAACTCAACTCACCTGGGTGAAAGTCCACTGACTTGCACCTCCACTAACCCATCAAACGTTGACACCTGTCTTTGTTACGACAAAATGAGGACTTTGCAGTCAATAAATGGAGTGTTACCGGCTTACTGAGCCTGCAAGAGGTTGGAAGGTCTCTACCAACCCCTATGAAAAATGTTCACTGATAACGGCCATTTAAAGGGTTGGTAACATCAAAAATAAATTGGTGATTATATCTGCTCAAAGTTCTTTGTAATGCATCCAATATTTAATGAGTACAAAATGTTACCCTTTGTGACACTTGAGTAAAGATCAGGGCATCACTAATGACAGTGGCCGCCCAATATATCCTGTCCTCCAATCTTTCTAGCAATTGTTTTAGTAATGGCCAAAGTGGTGGATTGCCTGACTCTTGAAAAAGCTGTCCCTAGAGCAACACTGCTAGCCTGGCAAAAAACACCTCTTTTTTATCATAATTTCCTCAATCCTACTGAAAGGTTTAAGTTTCTTTTGCCCATTTTATGTGGATGGTGTACTCTGTCTGATAATGTTATCTGGTCATTGCAATTCAACACACACTCACACATTACTGAGCCTAAAACAACATGTGCTCCTTTGCTGCTGAAACAGTTTACTGCAGTTCTGTGATGTTTCACTGCTGCTTTGAGCAGCTAATTGGCCTTAAAAGACCACTAAATAGTTTTCTACCAAAGATTACTTTGGAAATGCTTCCAATTAACTGACAGCTGAGTGCTGATTGGACCACTTACTGCTAATTCAGAGAAGGTTGGACGTGAGTAAAGGTCATCTGCTGTGGAGAGGATTTGATAGTGTCTCTGTTCTGTTGGTCATGGCATGCAGGGGTAATCAGGGCAACAGATACTCAACAGAAATAAAGGGAACTCGGTAAACTGTCTGGGCAACAGTTGACATGATGATATGAGAGCACAACGTCATTAATAAACATGAGTGGCAGTTGCAATGTCACACAAACACTGCATTAAAACCAACAGCCAGACTTTGCATCGCATTACTTTCCATGAGACAACCTGGCCAGTGTGGCATGCACATAAATCAAATTCACTCAGAAACTCTTTTCCCTGCACTTCATTTAGTGTCTGTGAAGCCTATTAAGTGAACCAACTCTCATTATGCAAACTTTGTCCTAAAAGGTGTCCAGAAATTGCCATGGTGCTCTGCCATGATTAATAAAAACGGCATTGCATGTCTTTCTGCAGATTTCAACAGGAGGAGAATATGAAAAGCTTGACAAAGCTGGTTATAACTACAGTAACAATGTCAAATCAGGGGCTTAGCTGTGAAGAAACACATGGATTAAGCGTGCTTTGAGCATTCTTTGGCTTTTTCACAAGACTTCTCACTTGTCATCAGGGAGACTGCACTTAGGCATATTAACGCTTTGACCTAAATGCTAATGGTAGTATAATAACAGGCATATTTAGGGTGTTTTCTTGCTAAAATTTGCTTCACTGCCACTAAAACAGCAGAGACTGCTGCAAATGTCACTGGTAGTAGTGACGGTAAGTATTAGAAAATATTATATATATATCATGGTGACAAACAACAATTGGTAAATCAACAAAATCATTATTTCATTCATTCATTTTATTTATTCATTTTTACTTTGAGAACCAATAATGTCTGCAGAACTTCATAGCTGTTTAGATATTTCAGTCTGATCCAAAGTGATGAACTTACCAATAAAATAGCATTTTTCAATCCCTATATCATTTTGAAATTTATCTCTCTGTCCATACCATGATTCACATCCATTTATCCTGTTTTCCCTCACTTTATCCCTTCCTTTTAAGCCTTGTGCCTTCCTCTCCCATCTCTCATTTTTCTAGGTATGTCTGGGGCATGGGCAACATAATGCCTGAGAACCTAACCCCCGCGATAGACCAGGGATTACTGTACTGCAATCAAGCCCTCCGGAACAGCATTGAATTGTGAAGGCATGTAGTGCATTCTCATGATCATATAATGCATACTCTGAGCAACTCCCATTTCTTCATGTGTGTGGTGTGTGTGTGTGTGTGTGTGTGTGTGTGTGTGTGTGTGTAGGTGTGCCTGTGTGTGAGAGAGAGAGAGCCAGGATAGCTGCTGGATAGCGTGAGTGTTTGTGGCGGCATACACAGTGTTTCATTCACCTACAGACTAACACTGCATTTGCAAAAGACCAAACTGGCCAAAAATCTGGCAGTCATTTGTGCATGATGGGGCCACATTATGATGCCACCATCATAGCTGAAAACTCGCTCAACCAGAACACTGGTAGCAGGCACTGTGAAGACCCTGATGGCAACTTGAAATAGTGAAGGAAGAGCCCTCATGTGCATTGTCCAGAATTACAGCACACTTTGTCCTTCACACAATTCAAGATAGTGACTTAGCTGTCATGCTGGAGTGTTGCTAGCATCCTTCCTCTGCCTCTTGTGACATGCAGCAAACAGACCTTCTTCTTCATGGTCCTTATCTTCCTCCTTGTGAGACACAGGTTGGTCAGCCTCCACCGCATCTCGCAGGACCAGTTCTGGTAAAACATGTAAAAATAAAACAGAGCCCTTACTGTTAGTGTTGGTAATACCATGCATTAAACTCAAGGGTTTTTTTGTGGTGGCCAACCATTTACGAAGAAATATATCAACAGGGATATAAACACAGTATGGGTGAAAATAGAAAAATATCAAAACTATTGCAGTGAAAATAGTCAAGTGTGTTGTTTGTATCCTCAGTTAAACTCAAAATTTACCTTTCACTTCTTTGGCCAGCTCTGCCCTTACTTTAGGACTGGCCAGCACATGGTGCTCCACCCAACACAAAGCAAAAGCCGGATCCAAGGCAGCTGCTTTGAGGTAGACTGGATTCGACAACGGGGCAGTGGTTCCATACTGTGCAGTGGCCATTTTCACATTCACAAAGATTCCAAGAAATCTTCTCTTCAGGCATTCCTGGACACTTCTGACCAGACTGCCCAGGAAACGGACTAGAGGTATCATCTTCTCTAGGTAGTGATTGAGGGCCAGAACTGAAGGAACAACAGAACTGATGGTGACCAACTTTTCCTCCTGTGTCAAGTCTGTTGCTTCTGCAAATGGCTTCAGGATGTCTCCCTTCGTAAATAGACTCCACCTCAATGCTGTGAATGTCAGCTCCCCGTGTCCTGCCTTTTCCAGGACATTGGAGAGCTTTAGATTACTGCATTGGAGAGATGCTTTCACCTGCCTCAAGGTTGAGTTCGAACTGGTGTTTACAGTAGCAGGGATGCTGTTTCTTTTTCCATATGCTACCTCAAACTCCTCTTTGAATGTTGTGCTCGTGTGAAGGAGTGAGCTGAGTTTTGACGACTTTTGACAAGAGTTGTCACCATGGAAGATGTTGTCACCTTTGTGTCTCTCAACCCATCTCCCACCACCAGCTGGAGAGTGTGCATGAAACACTGCAAGTGCTGTTTTCTTGCCATAGCAGCATCTACTACCTCCTGATTGTCTGGACTGAGGTCATGCCATAGCTCTGGGTTATCAAGGTGATCGTCATCATGTGTACCTTATTGCTTTACTTTTAATGTTTAATTTATTAAGCATGCCTTTGCTGTGTCGTTTCACATACAACAAGCAGACACTCCTAAACATAGCAATACAGCATTCCAGCAGTGTTCCTAAGAACTTTTCTCGGCACAACAACAAAGGAGAATGTGCAGGCTCCAGGTCGCGCAAAAGGCCCCGAGGGAAATGAGCTGGCGTTAGGAACGGGCTGAAGCGCAGAGCACACCAAGTGCCACTGACAAGTACCCTATGAGCCAATGTCCAGTCTTTGGAGAACAAGCTGGATGAACTCAGGGCCAGCATAAGGTACCAGAGGAACATATGGGACTGTAACATCATCTGTCTCACCGAGACTTGGCTGACCCCCATGACGCCGGACCACACCGTTCAACAAGTGGAGTTCTTCACGGTTCATTGCACGGACAGAACGCGTGAGTCTGGCAAAACTAGGGGAGGTGGAGTGTGTCTTCTGGTGAATAGCAAGTGGTGTGACATGGAGAACATTGTTCCTCTGGATTATTCTTGTACCCCCCAACCTCGAGCTCCTGACCATAAAAAGCAGTCCCTTCGACCTCCCATGAGAGTTTTCTTCAGTCATCACCTGCGCCGTATATATTCCACCTCAAGCGGACACAGGTGCTGCAATAACCGAGCTACATGAGGCTATTACCAGCTATCACAGCTATCACACAGATGCTCCAAGAGTCTCTGATTGGCTGGTCCATAAAGCTCTTGGACAGTTTTCCCATAAACCAACCCAACCAATCTGCCCCCCAATTCCCAAGGACACACCTTCTGGAAAGCTTTCCAGAAGGTGGGTCCAAAGGCTCCAAAGGATGCTGGAGCTTGCCGCTCCCCAGCACTCAGACCTCACCGCTCCCCAGCGCCGTGGAGGTCGTGCCGCTGAGCTATGTGGAGGTCGTGCCGGTGAGCTCCGTGGAGGTCGTGTGGCTGAGCTCCATGGAGGTTCTGCCACTTCAGTCCTGCATCCTGGCCATTTGTTGAAGGAGGTCGACACTGCCTCCCAGGCTCCTGTTCCAGTCCGCGTCGACACCGCCTCCCAGGCACCTATTCCAGCCCGGGTCAATGATGCCTCCCAGGGTCCTGTTCCAGCCCAGGTCGACGAGGCCTCCCAGGCTCCTGTTCCAGCCTCTGAGGCGGTCGACACCACCTCCCAGGCTCCTGTTCTAGCCCCTGAGGGGCTTTCCACCGCCTCACCGGATCCTGTTCCCGTTCCCGTTGGCCTCACCGCTGCCTCACCGGATCCTGTTCCTGTTCCGGAGGGGCTCGCCGCTGCCTCCCCAGATCCTGTTCCCGTTCCCCAGGGGCTCGCCGCCACCTCACCGGATCCTGTTCCTGTTCATATACATATATATATATATGTATATATATATATATATAATTCTTGCTCTATCTTATTTAGTTTTAATTCTACTGGCATTGTAAAAAAAAAAAAGATACGCAAATGGGATTGCAGGCACTCCCACTGGTACGAAAGGGTTAAAATGGAATCGTCGTCTCCACCACCAAACAGTCCCTGTTTGCCACTCTAGCTGGTACAGTGTTGTTGTTGTCCTCTTTATGGGAGTAGAAATGCTATATTTAAACGAGTCTTAGCTGACAAATTAAAAGATTGTCAGTCTCATTTGAAGATTGATGCTCCTTAAGCCTGTTAGAGATGTAAAATCAATGGAGCAGCCTTGCCATCTATTTATAGAAGGTACTGGAAACTAAGGTAAGGCAAGTGACCTCTCCTTGAACATGAGAATTGTGCAGCTTCTAAAGCTTGTTAAGTCATAATTCCGTGAACAGATTTGACACAACACCATGCACACAATGATACCTCTACATACATTTGCACATACCCACACATTCCGTATTGTTGGTTTCTAATTGTTGAATGGCACAACTACCTCCTCTGTATACTGTACACTTCTTACAGAATTAAAAACCCAGAGTACCATCATCACTGTATCGACGAGGTGTATTGAATTGTCATTACCAGGCAAGCAGCCAGGTAGAGCACGATGTGGTTCTTGATGCAATTAGAGCAGGTGGTTTACTGCTGTACTTTGATGACTATTATTCTTCATGTGCCTAAGGCAACAAAGTGAAACATCCCAAGCTATTCTGAAATCACAGTTTAGGTTTGTAGTGTTCGAAGCTGTGGTGAGCAAACAATGTGGGCTTGATAGACAATCAGAAAACTTTCTGGGGAAAACCTGGTCTGATTAGCAAAATCAGCATTCATCCAACTTTAGATAGCGTGACTCTCCTATATAGAAATATCACTGAGTTTACTTGAATTCCTAAAACATGACAATCCAGAGCTGGGACAAGCTCTGGATAGCAATTCCTATAATGAATTCCATATCTACTTGATATACGTAAGGCCTTTACCTTACTATGTGAAGTGCTATGAGATGATATATGTTGTGAATTGGTGCTATATAAATAAAAGTTAATTGAAGGACCATCATAAGAATGCCAGTTTTTATTTCTATCAAAAGACTGAAGGGCCTTTCACACCAGTGTCACCAAACTCTGAAACCTATTCATTTTAACTGCTTATGCTGCGCAACAACCGCATGCTGCTGCGCCAAGCAAAGTGCAGCACATAGGTCGGTCAGACCACATGCTCACTGCGGTCAAAGCTCAAATATGCTGAACTTCAATATAAAAATATATTTTGTTTAGAATTTTTTCACGGCCGCACGGCCAATAGAAATGAGGCATTGAGCCTGGTACGGAGGGTAAAATGGAGGAAAAGCTGGTGTTGTGTGTCTGAATTCCCTGAATTATGACAATGTTGCAGTTGTATCTCAAGGAGGAAAGCTTTCGTATGAGCAAGGCTAGTGCTAACGCTTGCTGCATACTAGCAAGGTTAGTACTAATGCTTGCTAATTAGCACGGGACAAATACACAGCCACAATTGTTTGCAGCAAACTGAAAGCTTCTTATTTCAGAGGATGGTGACATTGCCCAACTAGAAGATTTGAAAAAACTGTCTAGTTTGCACGCTAATTCACGATTCTTCATGAGATGTTTACTGAAACCCACCGTGAGCGCAGGGCATACTGCATTTTGTGTGAAAATCCCTTGACTAAGCGCTGATGTCCCACATATCTATCTAAAAATGTGCTGCAAAAAACTTGAAATGAAGACTTTCTACTCGTATATTAAAAGTATCTATAACTAATACACAAGTAATTTTTAAGTACTTAGTACTTTGGAGGTTCTTTTACAGTGCACATGTATCACCTCTTGATTGTCACAGAGTAACACAAAACTAAACCACACCCAAGAGTAACAACTAGTAAGCAGGCTGAGGAATTACACAGGGTAAATAAAGCTACGGAAGCCGAACAAGGACAAAAGACTAATGTTCATGGACCTCAAAAACAAAACAACTAAAACTGTCCCAACAGTCTGGGGGCGGCCCTTGTTAAAGTTCAAAAAACCAAAATTAACAAGTCCAACAAAACTAGTTCAGGAGGGCGCCCAACAAAATATAATCCCAAAAAACAAACCAAAATAGACCAGGGAGAAGTCCAGGGACTGGTCTAAAACAAGGAAAGGCGGGGCCGCTCCGGAGGACGGCCCGGTGGCCGGCCAGCGGCACAGGAGACGAGGACCCTTGGGAGGCCAGACCGGGAACCGGCGAAGGCGGGAGCCCTCGAGAGACATGGGCTCTGAAGCAGGGGTTGCCACTACGGGCTGAGGCGCCAAAACAATGGTGGCCACTGCAGGCGAAGGCTCCAAAGCAGTGGCAGCCACTCCGGGCAAAGTCTCTGAGGCAGTCTCTTTGTCAGACAATTCATTAGCTGACTCCGGAACAGTCTTTCTGTCCTGGGGAAAGTCAGCTGACTGTGGCAGACCCCAGTGCACACTACTGGGTGAGACTGCTTCGACGACCCGCTCAGGAACAGGATCGGAGGAGACGGCGTCGACGACCTGCTCGGGAACAGGAACGGAGGAGACGGCGTCGTCAACCCCCTCGGGAGCCGCCAGGATGCAGGCACTCAGCAGCTGGACCTCCGCGGCGCTCGGCAGCTGGACCTCCACGGCGCTGGGGAGCGGCGAGGTCTGGACGCTGGGGAGTGGCGAGGTGTGGCGTCTTTTGGAGCCACGCTTCCTCCTGGAACGCTTTCCAGTTGATGGTGCCTCAGAGTGCAGAGGGGCAGGTTTGGGGTTATCCGATACCGGGGGAAAAAATCCTAGTTGGCTGATGGGTTGCAGACTCAGCACACCCATCTGGACTGCAAGGGGTGTGGACTGAGTGCTAGCGGGCTCTGGAGCAGACAGGGAATTAGTTGGCTGCACTCTTGGGATGTTAATAAAATCCCGAATAAAATCCGGTAAAGCAGCCTGAAGCTCGGGCTTTTGGGCTGCTTCCTCGTGTGGCCAGGACAGATAGATATTCTTAAGGGGAGCATAATCCTCCCTTTTCCACAGTCCATAAAAGTGCATTAATTGGTAAAAGTATTCAGCCGAGTTATCGTCCTGAAACAATCTTTCACAACTGGATGGCTCTGTGTCCGCTGGGTTCCGTTTTGTCCAGACCATACTGTTACGGGGCGGGGATCAGAGAACCTACGCACAGACACAGGACAGACAGACTTGGTGATAGTCAACTGAGGATTTAATTTTAACCAGGAAATAAAACCATCAATCAGTACAAACTTAACCAAAACAAAGATTCTTAAGAAACATACAAAAACAACAAAACCTTACAATAACACAAACCAAACAACAAAAGGGAATCTAAGAAGAACTTAACTTACGACTGAAATAACCAGACAAAACTGAAGACAATACAGAATAAGAACTGAACTACGGGGAAAGCAAATGAACTAGAGAACAACAAGAATCAACTAAGACTCCAAACAAACGTCAAAGCAAAATTAAGAACACCATACAAAAACAAAATGGTAAATGGTCTGCACTTATATAGCGCTTTTCTCGACCTTAGTAGTATCCAAAGCGCTTTACAATGCGTTTCACATTCACCCATTCACACACACATTCACACACCAATGGTGACAGAGCTGCCATGCAAGGCGCTAATCTACCATTGGGAGCAACTTGGGGTTCAGTGTCTTGCCCAAGGACACTTCGGCATGCGGAGGGGCCGGGGATCAAACCGCCAACCTTGCGATCAGTGGACAACCCGCTCTACCACCTGAGCCACAGCCGCCCTAAAACAACTAACACAAAACACGCAACATACTTAACTAAAACACCCACGACAGAAATAAGGAAAAGTTAACAAACAAAGCCACAGAAACAGCATTAAACAGAATACCAAAACTTAACTGAAACAACAGGAACCGGATGACGAGTAGATGAAGCTCAGAAAAGGCAGGTAAATGGCAGACGGGAGACAGACGGGAGACAGACTGAGAACCGGATAAGAATAGTTTATGGTCTGGCAGGGAGTGACTGAATGAACTGGGTTTTTATGGAGGGAGGTGATTAGTGGCAGGTGAGGTGTTGTTCACAGCTGTCTTGAATCAGGATAATCAGGGTGCAGGCAGAGCAGGAATGAAAGTGAGGGAGGGCAGGGCTGAGTGAGAGAGAAGGAAAGCAAAGCTAAGAGGGGGAGAGAGAAAGGGAGAAGAAAAGAGGAAGAAGAAAGAGGGAGACAGACGGGGCTGAAGCCGGGATCATGACATTTACAACAACAACTAACTCAGTTATCGTGTGTAACTCAGAAACAGTATACTTAGACTGTCAGAGTGCGTGAAACTTCCAGTCAGGAACTAAACACTTACTCAAGCAAGAATGCAAACTTACATGATCTAATCAGACAAAATAGCAAGCCCTTGAATACTAAACTACACTACTTAGCTGACAGCCAGAACTGGTAGAGTGGTCAAGGGAGGTGTGGAGGAGGTGTGTGCTGTGGCAGGAATGTTCTTTCCAACAGATAAGGGAGCCAGGCGTGAATCCATAGTGGTAATCAGAGGTAAACCAGGTCCAGAGAGATTATGGTGTGAGTCGTGACTTCAGCAGGAGGTGCAGCCAGGGAGTGACACGTAAAACTAGGCAGAGAAAAATCAGGTTAGCAAGGAGATAACAAAACTGGAGCTGGATAATGCCCTGAGTTGACTAACTGAGGTTGTTCAACGGTCCAACGTGAGTTGTGGTCTGAGCCCATTTGCTGTTACTTTTCTCTATTGTTTTTATTTATTTTTATTGTGTCTTTAATTCACTGTAAAGTGTCCTTGAGTGTCTTGAAAGGCGCTATGAAATAAAATGTATTATTATTATTATTATCTTATATGGTGGAGGATGATTACTTGCAGGTGAGCCACTCCCCGCTGCAGGAGTCATCAGTCATGTGATTATCCAATGAGCTGATTCCACACACATAGCAGTGCACAGATCTCATCCACATTAAGAGAAAGGGAAAGGGAAAGGTGGGAGGGGGAGAGAAAAGGCGGTCACTATGCAGAGATGGAGGGCATGACATTGATATTGTATATGACATCTTAAGTATGAATGAAGTTTTCTTTGGGGAAGCAGTGGTTATTTTGACACTGACACTGGTAAGGGACAAGAACAAAAGACGTAAAAAAAATTTGATGTCAGGCGACAAGCAAAGTGCTCAGGTTCCTCTTTTAAAGTCCAGTACAAGTCTCAATGAGAAAATATTCTGCAACTCTTATAAAACATTAATCAGATTTCTCCTGTATTCACTTCTCTTCATCGGCTCCCTGTAAAATCCAGGATAGAATTTGAAATCCTGCTTCTAACATACAAAACTGTTAATGACCAGCTCCATTGTATCTTAAAGACCTCATTGTACCTCATCATCCTAACAGAGCCCTTCTCTCTCAGACTGCAGGTTTACTTGTGGTTCCAGAGTTTCCTGAAGTAGAATGGGAGGCAGAGCCTTCAGTTATCAGCTCCTCTGTTGTGTAACCATGCCCAGTTTGGTTTCAGGAGGTAGACACCCTCTCTGCTTTTAAGATTAGGTTTAAAACTTTCCTCTTTGATAAAACTTATAGTTAGAGCTGCTCAGGATCACCTGAGTTATGCTGCTATAGGTTTAGACTGCTAGGGGATTCCCATGATGCACTGGACTCTCATCCTCCACTTGACTTTCTCCTTCTGTGCTGTTATATATCACCATTACATAGCACTAACTCTATGCTTTTCCGAGGTCCTGTGTCTTGTGTTTGTTCTCTATGGGGATGTCTCGGGATCTGGAGCTACATGTCTCTGATCTGCAACCGGTGTCCTCACCACCTGCTGTCCTGCCATCCTCACGCTCCTCATCCCAACCGGTCGAGGCAGCTTTCCCTGAGCCTGGTTCTGCAAGAGGTTTTTTTCCCCCCTTCCTAGCCTAGGGTTTTTTTGGTTCCTTCCCACCATTGCTGACTGTTTGCTCATAGGGAATCCAAAGGCAACTTTGGATTGCTGGGTTTTTCTGTTCTCTCTTTATAATTTGTAAGGTCTGTACCTTACTATGTCAAGTGCTGTGAGGACACATAAGTTGTGAATTTGCGCTAAATAAGTAAAATTTATTTGACTGGCTCTTCATCAAAAAACTGATGGATAGCTCATGCGATTCTAAAATCTTGATTTCTGGTCAGACAGATTTCATGGTAACAATAATTCAAGTTCTTACTGTTGTCAAACAAAATTCTCTCACTGCAAAGTTCACCCCTGTTTTATTTACAAGTGCTGCTGTTGATTCTTTCATAAACAGTTCAATACTGAAAGATTTCTCATTGATCAAATACCTAAACTGAAACAAAAATTTAAAGGCAAATTTACTTCAACATTAAAGTGAAGGTCTCCACACTAAAAGAACATGAAATGTATGCCTAATCAGACTGAAACAGTCAACTGAAATGTTTCAAATAATTAGAAAACCAAACAAACAAAAGGACCCACAGGGAAAGCCTAACATAATGTCTGCACAGTTCTTTGAAGCAGCTGTATGTTATTTGGTCACTTGGAGGAACATAGACAAAAAGCAATAACACATTGGATGTATTATCACCTGATATATTCTAAAATGTCCCCAAACAATTGCATATGTCCACATCAATTAGACACCGATCATCACTATATTCATTGGAGTCATGTTTGAGGCAATTTTTTTGCTTTGTTTTGATCACTAACATTCAGCTTAAAAACAGCTGCCTCTTGATTTTCTAAATGCTGTATTCTTCAGCTTGTTGCTAAGGTTGATTTTGTGTTGGGTAGGCAGTATGAAAAGCTTTACTATAAAAACAGCTGCCTGTGCCTGTTGGATGAGGTTGAGAGCCTTGAGACTGAAGGAAAACAGTAAAGGTGAGGACCATAAAACCAACACGATGAGCTAAAAACGCAAACACACACAGGAAAAAAAACCCCACTAGCAATCCGATTAGTTGAGGAAAACAACAAAACTGGTGATAATCCCCTGAGAATCCATCACTGTAAGCAGGTTCTTTTATATGACACCACAATTCAACCCATTTTTAAGAAAAAGATATTGATTATTGATGAAATGCACACATGCACAGGCTCATTCACTGTCAATCCCTTGAACATGTGTATGAACCCGAATCCACCATCAGAAAGGCATCTTCACTGGCAAATGGTTGTTGTTGAAAATAATTCCAGCCATCAATACTTTCAAAACTTGTCAAGGATTAATTGTAATATGCATAAATCGGGTATGTGTGTTATGTCCACTCTTCACACTGTGTACATGCTCAGGAGGGGTCAAAATACATTTGTAGTGATGCACATCTCTATTAGGTTTTGCCACTGCTTTGTTTAGATGCATAAAATAAATTGTAAATGGTGTAAACATTTAATTATTGTTGCTGCAAGAATGCTTTCACATCTGACTTTGTGGCATATGTTATAGGAAACACATTTGCAGACATCCCTCCCACTGCAGTTTTCCCACAGTACAGTGCGTAGTCACTGATAACTTGTTGTATGCAGTCATATCCAGATGAGCCTCATCAGTGTCCTGCTCAGTTTTCTCTGCTGCCATGACTCTTCCCCATTAGACCAGCAAATGGAGCTTAACTGAGCCGAGCATGTGCACTCATTTCTCTCCTTGCTCAGATCGATATGGCAATAATGTGAGCTCCCCTGATTGTAGCTGGTCAAATTAGCGCATGTCTGGCAGATGCAGCACTTGCATTTGTCAGCTCTCTCAGATTGTGAAAGCCCTGGGGCTGTTTAACAATTCATGGCCCCCAATCACAACATGAAACTCTTCACTGCTCTGGACTCTGTTGGTGTTAATTGGCCGAAACTGGAGTCCATTCTGCCCCTATACCTGTCAACAGGTGCAGAGATGGATGTTGTATCATATTTATGTTATCTTCCATGTCTTTCACACATTTCAACATACTGAGAGGCTCCATGTTTAGATGAATATTTTACAAGTCAGTGGCTGGCAGGGTGGATATTTGTTAGGAATTCATAAAGCAATGTGGAGAACTGTACTGTATGTACCAGCACATCATTGGAGAACAGATTGGAATTGGAGAGGAGGGAGGGGAGATGAAGCCCTTTGCCTTATTCACTGAGGTCAGAGGGAAAAATAAGAAAGCCACAAAAAAAGTGGAAAATAACAAGTGTGATGCTATGGCACGAGGAACAGCACTTAGAGTAGCAGGGACATTTCAGAATGCTACAAGGTGCTGACTAGTTCCATGCCAAGTTTTACGTAACCCTGCTGAACCATACTTTTTCATCAATTAACAATAGTCAACTGTTGTGTAGTAAATGGGAAACAATTCAATGACATGAAGTTAATATTAAAACAGGACCACTTCTTCCAGACATGTCTCCGTATGTAGACTTTTTTTGAAGTTAAGTTCCAGAGGAAAATCTTCTACTCACACCTGGTTTTTGTTTGTGCCATCAGAAATAAGTCATCTTCCTGTTCCAAGATTGTTGTATGTTAAAGCCACCCTTAGAAGAGGTAAGTAGTTAAAGAATAATTCAATCTAAGACAAACTGTCTTGTACAGTTTGAGCATTAAGTAGTAAAACTGTCATGCCCTCTACCGACACCTCTGCTTAGCTGGCAGTTCTCTCTCCTTTTCCCCTTCCATATGTGGGCATGAGTGAGGTGTGTGGGTGTGAGTGTGTGTTTGGAATTCCTATTGGATAATCAGCTAAAGGAGGACACCTGTGGTGGGGAGTGGCTCACCTGTCTGCAATCTACATCTGGCATTAAAGAAAGGTTTGAATCACCACCACTCAACGCCGGACCGTTGTAGTACACAGTCAGTCAACTCAGGCCAGCATCTGCTTTGATACTTTGCTCGTTCTAACCTGTTGTTCTTCTGCCTAGTTCTCTGCTGCCTCTCGCTGCCTGGAACCCTGCCTTGTGCTGATCACACCACCACCACCTAAATCCTGGCTTTCTGTCTCCATTTCCCGCTCCAACTGCAACCTGAAGATGCACACCTCAGGATTCACCCAACCAAGCCACCCGTCCTCATTCTCCTCACCGCTCTCCATTAACGGCCAGTGAAGTTGTTAGTTTCATAGTGTGCCTTTAGTGTGGTAGTGTGTAATTGTTTTGTTGGGCTCTAGTGCTTTGACTTGCTGTGTTGTGGTAGGGTTAGGGTTAGGGTTAGGGTTAGTAGTGTGTTCTTTCACTGTCACTTGTAGCAACGTGTAGTTCTGAGTGGTAGTGTAAATGCTATTGATAACCGCACCGCCGAGTGTAATCTGCTAAGTGATCTTTTTTTTTCTTGTATCGCACTGTGTGTGCTGTATAGTGTATTCCCTTATTCCCTGACAACTCTGGTTAGTTTCTATGCTTAAACCACTATATATATATATATATATATATATATATATATATATATATATATATATATATATATAATCCTGATTTAAGTCTGAATAGTTTCTATAAGTTCGCATTTCAGTCTAGTGTCACTCCTGGGCTTCAGTAGCCTTCCCGTGTCCATGTTTCTCAGTAAGGGTAATTTCCTCTTATGCCAGTAGTCATCGCCATAGTTCCATTTGTGATATGATATGCACCTGATTGCTGTAAACCATGAGATCATTCAAATAAAGTGTTAAACTTTTATTTGGTCTGCACCTGGACTTTGCAATTCTTCAACAGATTTAGTTCACAGCCCTTAGCTGTGTCCTCCACCACACACTCTGGCCTCCACACACCTCACCTCCTCCCTTGCCCCTCATAACCCAGCCCTCCCCCTCCCCTTCCAGCTCCCTAGATCCAACCCCCACACCTCTGATGTGCACACTTCCCCCACTGACTGTGACAACTGGCCAGGTGAGAGGACAGCTGGAGAGAAAACATCTAGGAAAGGCTCCAGGCCCTGATGGTATCAGCCCCAAGGTTCTGAGGACCTGTGCCAGCCACCCGTCTGCTGTCCTGTGCCATGTCTTCAACCTGAGCCTGATGCAGGAGAAAGTGCCCACACTATGGAAGACCTCTTGTCTGGTTCCTGTCCCCAAGAAGTTGATGCCCTCTGGCCCCAAAGACTACAGACCAATAGCCCTCACATCTCAAGTGATGAAGGTACTGAGAGGCTGGTCTCGGCCCACCTCAGTCCACAGGTGAAATCTTCGCTGGACCCTCTGCAGTTTGCTTACCAGCCTCGTATGGAGGTCGAGGATGCCATCATCTACTTGCTGCAGAGAGCTCACTCACACCTGGATTGTGCTGGCTGCATGATAAGAATCACTTTCTTTGATTTTTCCACTGCTTTCAACACCATCCAACCACTTCTGTTGAGGGAGAAGCTGCAGACGATGATGGTAGACTCATCCTCGGTCTCCTGGGTTACTGACTACCTGACAGGCAGGCCTCAGTTTGCCCCACATGCTCTGTCTGATGTGGCGGTGAGTGACATAGGAGCACTGCAGGGCACTGTGCTTTCTCCATTCCTGTTGACCCTGTACACCTCAGACTTTCAGTACAACTCTGAGTTGGTCCACTTGCACAAGTTCTCTGATGACTCTGCAGTGGTCAGGTGTAGTGGTGGTGGACGGAAGAAGGAGTACAGGGCGCTGGTAAGTGACTTTGTGGAGTGATCTGGGAAGAACCATCTGCTCCTGAATGTGGCCAAAACCAGAGAGATGGTGATTGACTTCAGGAAGAAGAGGACGGCCACACAGCCCCTGAACATCCTGGGAGAAGACATCAAAGTGGTGGAGGACTACAAGTACCTCGGCATCCACATCGACAGCAGACTGAACTGGAAGACCAACACAGAGGCTGTATACAAGAAGGGGATGAGCAGACTCTACTTCCTGAGGAAGCTAAGATCCTTCAGCGTGTGCAGCAAGATGTTGGACATCTTGGTCACAAGACATCAAACGTAACTGAGCTGCTTGAATTTTTCTGCCAGGAGTGGCATAAAGTCACCCAACAGCAATGTGAAAGACTGGTGGAGAGCATGCCAAGACGCATGAAAGCTGTCATCACAAATCAAGGTTGTTCCACCATGTATTGATTTCTGATGTCTTCCAAAGTTAAACCATTAGTATTGTGTTGTTTAAAAATGAATATGAACCTTTTTTCTTTGCATTATTTAACAACGCATCTTTTCTAAAAATATTTTGACCATTTGTCATTTTCTGCAAATACATGCTCTAAATGACAATATTCTTATATGGAATTTTGGGAAAATGCTTTTTAGTTAACAGAATAAAACTAAAATGTTCATTTTATTCAAACACATACCTATAAACAGTAAAATCAGAAACTAATAATTTTGCAGTGGTCTCTTTGTTTTCAGAGCTGTAGACAGATTCTAGATGTAGACAGAGATCTAATATTCTAATAATCCACATTTATTATTAGATCGATAAAAATAGGATTTCCAACACTGGAAACACAGACACATTTACTGTTTAGTAAGTTCTCAAAAGCATAGATATATAGATATATAGATAGATAGATAGATATAAATAGATAGATGTGGTTATGCTTATATATATATATATATATACTTATATATATATATATACACAGTCAAGCTGTAAATAAAAGCTGAGAAATATTTTTCTCCACAATGATGCCTCTTGTACATCATCTTATTATCTTCTGGGAGATGCCTATGCAATTTCCAATCCAAAAAAACTTGCTGGTTGAATAAAAGTGACATTAGGTCAAAATTTGCCAGGGGTATGAATAATTTTGGGCTTGACTGTATGTACATATATATATATATATATATTCTTTATAAAAGATGATGCAGAAATAAACACTACTGTGGTTATATTCAACAGTCTTCCTGTTTATGGATTTCTGTTTACTAAGACTAGGTTAAGGTTGAATTTATACACTTACACCAACACTTGCATGCTATTGAAAAAGGACAGAGTGCTTAGCTCATATTCCTAAAGCTTTAAAGTCTTGTATAACAGCTTTTTTCATGCAGATATCAGTTTGGAGATTAGGGCAAGATTTAACGCCTGTCACACCGACTTGCCTTGTTTCACAAAAACCCTGCTGCATCAAAAAACATCTAAAAGCATCTGAATGACAAACACAGCTCATTGTTTCCTTGGGCAGCTTCTGAAGACAGTCTTTTCACGTGGATCATTTTTGCACAACCACCTGCTATCTTTACCATTTCAGCAGTCTATCTTTGGTAATTGCTTTTTTCTCCATTTGCCTTTTTCGAAACAATTCCTCATCCATTTGCCCTTGCAAGGAATTAACAAGGAGACAACTCATTTATAACCAAGGGCAGTAATTATTTGCTGGGAGCAGTTTTAAGAACTGAACATATTTCTTGCTCTGCATTGTTATTATTTTCTCCCTAATTGTGTCCCACAATTGGCATAATCAGTTAATTACAGTCCTCCAGCAGTCAGATAGCCAGTGACGTCTGATTTCCTGCTGTGGATATTATATTCATCTGACTTGCTGCAGAATAAAAATAGGCTTTTGCCAATGTTTTGTAACAAACTCCTGTTTCGACACTATCCAGTGCATGAACTGATAATGTACTCATGTTTATTTTATAAACCATCAAATAATATATGTCATAATTGCATTAGGCAATACTATAATTAAGTAGTGGCTGGATGCATAATACAATGAAACATAAGTGTAAATGAAAAGTGCAACATCACCAGGCTGCATCAAGCCAAAAAGTATTTGCTCATTTTCATGCATTAAAACACTGACTGTTTATTTCCCCTTTGCTACAGTGGAGAATTCATATGTATTTTGTAACAATCACAGCAGTAACCCCAGGGAGCTGTAAACTCTGTAAGTCAAACTTAAATAACTCTTTTAAGATGGTGCAAGACACACTTTCTTCTTTGCATTTACACTGCAGAACAATGAATGGAGTTCTTTTAACCAAATGAGTCTCGTATCATATTTGCAATTCACAATTGCAGAAGTCCAGACAGAACACATACAGCCCTTAAGTGTATTACAGTCAGTAAAGTTACCTTTTTTAGACAGCAGACTTTTTTTTACATTTCTTAAAGATTGGTCCAGATTGAAACTTAGGACTTCAAGAGCTTCAGCGTATGTGTCATGGGCTATCTATCTATCCATCCATTAGCTATGCCTAGTTCATCCTGTGTAGGATCAGAGGGGGCTTATCCCAACTGACTTTGGGGTGGGGTACACTTTCATCAGGCTGTCAGTTCATCACAGGGCTAACACACATTCAAAGGCAAGGCATAGGGAAAACGGGCTAACTCGGCATAGAAAGCCATCAGCCAACCAGTAGCTTTTAGAACCCAGAGACTTCTTGCTGGGACAGTGCTAGCCACTGTACGACTGTACCACCCTCTTTTTACTGTATTACAAGCTATTATTTGACATATACACTATATTGCCAAAAGCATTGGGACACCACTCCAAATAACTGAATCCAGGTGTTCCAATCACTTCTATGGCCACATGTGTATAAAAATCAAGCACCTAGGCATGCTGACTGCTTCTACAAACATCTGTGAAAGAATGAGTCGCTCTCAGAAGCTCAGTAAATTCATGAGTGGTGTTATGATAAGTTGCCACCGGTGCAATATGTCCATTCTTGAAAATTCCTCAAGACTAAATATTCCACAGTCAACTGGGGGGCTGTGGCTCAGGTGGTAGAGCGTGTTGTCCACTGATCGCAAAGTTGGCAGTTCAATCCCCGGCCACTCCGGCCCCGCATGCCAAAGTGTCCTTGGGCAAGACAATGAACCCGAAGTTGCTCCCAATGGCAGGCTAGCGTGTTGCATGGCAGCTCTGTTGCCACTGGTGTGTGAATGTGTGTGTGTGTGAATGAGTGAATGCAAAACACATTGTAAAGCGCTTTGGATACCACTAAGGTAGAAAAAAGGCACAATATAAGTGCAGCCGATTTACCATTTTACCTGTGGTATTACAACAAAGTGAAAGCAATTAGGAACAACAGCAACTCAACCACAAAGTGGTAGGCCACGTAAAATCACAGAGCGGGGTCAGCAGATGCTTCAGTGCACAGTCCACAGAAATCGGCAACTTTCTGCAGAGTCAATAGCTACAGACCTTCAAACTTGGTGTGGCCTTCATATTAGCTCAAGAACAGTGTGTAGAGAGCTTCATGGAATGGGCTTTCAAGGCCGAGCAGCTGCATCCAAGCCTTACATTGCTAAGTACAGTGCAAAGCATTGAATGCAGTGGTGTAAAGCACACCGCCACTGAAGTCTAAAGTTTGGTAGAGGGGGATTATGGTGTGGGTTTGTCTTTCAGGGGTTGGGCTTGGCCACTTACTTCCAGTAAAAGGAACTCTTGATGCTTTAGCAAACCAAGACATTTGAACAATTTCATGCTCCTAACTTTGTGGGAATAGTTTGGGGTTTGCCTCTTCCTGTTCCAACATGACTGCGCAGCAGTGCACAAAGCAAGATCAATAAATTCAATTCAATTCAACTTTATTTGTATAGTGCATATTTACAACACGTCATCACATAGCGCTTTACATAGCAGAAAGAACAGAAAACAGAAAACCCAACAATCCAAAGTTGCTTTTGGATTCCCTATGAACAATCAGGCAGCGACGGTGGGAAGGAACCAAAAAATAGGGAGGGCCAAAAAAATTCCGACAGAACCAGGCTCAGGGTAGACGATCATCTACTTTAGTTGGGTTGGGAGTGGGGATGAGGGGGAGGGATAGCAGGAGAGGATGGAGTGTGGCAGGACAGCAGGTGGCGAGGCCAGCGGCTGCAGATCAGGGATGTGGAGCTCCAGATCCAGAGACATGTGTGGAGAGAATAAAGACATGGATGACAGAGTCTGGTGTGGAGGAACTTGACTGGCCTGCACAGAGTCCTGACCTCAACCCGACAGAACACCTTTGGGATGAATTAGAGCGGAGACTGAGAGCCAGGCCTTCTCGACCAACATCAGTGTGTGACCTCACCAATGCGCTTCTGGAAGAATGGTCAAAGATTCCCATAAACACACTCCTAAACTTTGCAGAAAGCCTTCCCAGAAGAGTTGAGGATTTTGTAGCTGCAAAGGGTGGAACAACTCCATATTAAACCCTTTTGATTAAGAATGGGTTGTCATTAAAATTCATGTGCGTGTAAAGGCAGACATCCCAAAGCTTTTGGCAATATAGTGTAGTTTGTCATGTGGATGCACCTGCACATTTAATCGATCATGTTTCCTGCAGGTGTTTGAGGTCATTTAAAATCATACACTGTCACCCAGATGACCCAGCTGGGGATGATCATGCCCTTGCTTGTGTCTAGGCTGGCTATGTTACCCACAGGTGTCCATTCCATAATATACTGACATATCTGCCAAAATACAACTATTAATGTGATTGAGGCCGATCTGAAACATGCTAACAGTAACGTCTGAATCTTATAATAATTTTATTCAGGTGTCACTGAATGCTATTCTCCACTTGTAATACACCTGCTGACAGTGTTGTGCATGAACGGCGTTCACTGAATACGTTCATATTTTTGGTGAATGCTGAACTGCACCGATCAGTTTTCAAATAATGAACGTGAACCCGAACGCCCTCACGCTCACGAGAATGAGCGGCACCCACCGTTCACGTTCACGTTCATTTAAAAACTCTCACGAGAGAAAGCGGTTATCAGGTTTTACGACAGTTTATGGCAAACACTGGTGACAGTCCAGCATGGCTAGTGCCGCAGCAAGTTTAGCAGAAGAGCTAGTGGAGTTTTATGAATTACCAAATGAAGACACAGACAGTAAGAACCTCACATTTTTATGCAAACTGGTCTGAAAAGACTAAGTGCGAACGCCATACTGACGTTTGCACTTGGTTCTATTGAGTAACATGGTGTCTTATCTGTTTAAAAAAATATAACAAACGAACGTGAACTGGTTCATTTTTAGGACTGTGAACTTAGTTCAGATTTTTAAAATGTGAACTATGAACGTGAACTAGTTCATTTTCATACGTGTGAACTGAACTTTGACCAAGCTCTGTTCATGCATGAAATGGCACAACACTGCCTGCTGGAGCCTGTTTGCAGCCTACCGTTGTTTGTCTGTCGGCTTCTCGTCAGGAACAACAGACGCTTCTTTGAATGGACATTTATGCTCGTGGCACAGCAGCAATAATTTCACCACCACAGGACCTGACAGTAAATAATGTTCTGTGTTCTTGTAAACAGCCAATAGGTCAGCTGTTCTAAACAGATACCATGTTTATGTGGTAGATTTATTTGTATTAAAGCTTCTCTAGCTCTCATGTTGTGTTCCTTTTATGCTAAACAATTTTGTGTTCCCGGTCAAAAATTGCCATTCTATTATTCCATTAATTAAATAAAACATAGTATACCATTTATCACAGACTACGTTAGATCAAAGTTACCAAGGACATTTGTTTTGAAACCATTTTATATTTTTTATGCAGTCACATAAAGCAACATCTATTGTCATCCACTGTGACGTTTGGACTTGGGTTATAGATGAGTGAAAGGCACTCCACCAACTTGTCCCAGACCTCTCTGATCGCTGTTTGTCTTGATGCCAGTTTGTCTTGTTGACAACCGCCTGGTCTTGTATCACGGTTATTAAAGTGTTTCATCCATAACATGAAATTTCTGAAGTGACATGGTTGCCCTGAAAAATTGTCCAACCAGACTTTGCATCCCATAAACTACTGGTAGGTTCATTTCTGGATCACCAGTCATAATCAAAAGATCCATGTATGATATCTGTCTGAGTTACGTCCTTCCAATTATCTTTGTAAATCTGTTTCCCCTCCAAGTTAATCATGTTTACCACTATCGTTTCGATGGACTCAGTCAGAAACAGTTCAAAGCAGGATTTCATGTCATCAATCCAGAATACAGCATATTTTGTAGGTCCCGGGTCCTCCTGATGACATTTTCAGCTGAAAGCCTACCTTGACTCTCAGGTGGGGATGAAGACCAGGATAAGTTCCCATTGTTTGACTGAATGTGACAGCAGCCTCGGCATAGCCATCCTCTTAACCACTGGATTCCTCCCCATCTGTTATTTCTTGGTCTGGATTATATTCTGTGTCATCTTCAGTTTCTGACACTTCCCCCTTCTAATCCATCCTCACTGTCAGTTTCCTGGCCTCTCTCCTCCTCATCAGTGTGGTGGTCAAATATAAAATCAAGAGCCTCACTTACGGCATATCGACCTGCCATGGTGCTACCACACAATGAACTGAGAGCAAGGCCTCAAAAATCATTAAATATCAAAAGTATGACAAAGGTTAACAGTGTGTGTGTCCATCTGACAAATGAGGATGTACCTGAGCTCAATTTTAAACACTAATTGTAGTATCCCCCATTCATTTCTAATGACTGGTCATTTTTGACCAGGAACACCAAGAGCATACAAAAATAGAATAAAACACACAAAATTGTATGCAGATTATTACAATTTATTTTGTGTGTTGAAATCCTCTTTGTGGACAACGTCATGGAACCTTAGGTCAGTCTGATCAAATTAACTATTTTTTAGAGATCAAACTTTTAAATTTGACAGGAACACAACATGAGGGCTAGAGGACACTGAGCTTCATCAGAGTTGTTAGGGCATTTTTATTAAAATGAATCTGTCATGACCAGTGATGGAATTCTGGAACCACTTTTGCTGAAGGGGTTTTGTTGCTCTACCTTTCCCTTTAAATTACCCTTAATGCGTTACAGAATTAAATTCAGATGACATAGTTGGTCTGGTCATAGTTTTAACTTTTTCTTTTTTTCAGAAACTCTTGTGTGACTTTGGCAGTGCACTCTCAATCTTTACCATGCTGGAATATTCCTCTTCTGCAGACTAGAAGTCATCCTGGCAAATAGTATTTTGGTGTATCCTTCTCATTCATGGTGTCATCTGTAAATGTCATCTCCACAACACCTTTTGGACTTAAGCAGCCCCATATCATCACACTCCCACCTCCATGCTTCACTCTGGGGACTATGCTTTTTACTGTGATGTTCTGACTAGGTTCACATCAAACCTGCTGGACCCCATCTGAATGAATATATGTTGGTCTTGTCTGACCAAGGAATGTGCTCCCAGTATTCATCAGGGTTCTGAAAACAAAGCAATTTTTTTTTTCTCAATGGATGCTGTCCATTGAGGACGACATAATGAACTCTCCTTTGCACTGTCTGAGCTGTGACAGGCAGACACAGCCCATAAGTCCAAGTTCTGGTGTTCACAGCTCATTTTATAGTCATGTTCATGCAGTTAGTTAATTGAACATCACAGGTGTGCATTTTGTTTCAGTGATCACAGGTTTTCTAACTTATAAGTCAGTGGTTTCGCACTAAAGTCTCTGAATTTTTAATGTATAAAATATTTGTTTTTGGTTGTTTCCTCCTGTTGCTATGAGGAAATACCTGTCAACTTTGAGATAATGCCATGACTGAGTGGTTTAGAATTAAAGAGATATTGCTCCAAATTGACTCCAAATTGTCACAACTAGGCTAATTTAGGCCCAAAAGAACATGACCTAAGGTATTTTACCAGGCAACAAAGCGTAAAGTTCAAAGACATGATCAGATGAAAAAGCAAAAACTTGTCCAAAGAGGCAAGGTAGGCAGGACAAATAGACAGGCAAAGACCAGTTAGGTTTAGGCAGCGTGGCCAAGGAGCTGAACAACACTGATGATCTGGACAGGTTAAAGAGAGCTGGTATTTATATGTGGCAGGGACAATGGGGAAGTGGGAAGAGGTGTGCCAGTGAGAATTCAAGAGTAACTATATGAGGGAGCAAAGTGAATGGGAAAGTTAAAAAAGGGCATCTGGTTAATAGATGGAGAATGGCAGAATGGAAGACTTCCCATAAATCCCTCTAGAGAGACTAAAGGTTGTGCAAAATGTTTTTTGACACATACAGCATTAGTTGAAGCACACATCGAAACCAGCTGAATTCCTCATTAGGTACCAGTTGTTTAGTCTCTAAAATGTCATTATAGCTGTTGCTCCAGATGGCCAGAAGAACGGATTCAATGAGACAGAATGTTTGCTGAACTTCGGCTGAATGTAGCCACCTTTCCGGTCGTTATGACTGCAAACAGCACACACAAGCTTTTATTGGCATAGAGGGCAATAAAAGAATAATGTGAATGGATTTAAAGCACTAGGATAATGCCCTAATGCAGCTGATGATGCTCGATAGCCTTTCTGGCTGAAGTGCTGTTTGCACATCTGTGGTCTAACCTGCACTCTAACTGGCTCCATTACGCATAAAGCCATTTAAAACTTGTGGTGAGCCATTAGTTCTATCATCAGGTAAAGTTCTGTTTTTGCTATCAGCTCGACTCCATTTGTATCATGTACTATTATGGTAAATTAAATGGCCCCATGTGAACAGGGATAGTAACAAAAGACTAAAACCATCAGCATCAACTGAAAGCATGACTGGTTGTCAAGTAGCGCTGCTTGCACATTAGCCAGAAAACAGACAACTTATTCAGTCATGAATATTGTAAAGCTTTTATTGTAACATATATCTGAAAACTCTTAAAATAAAGTCTTAAATAAATAGGTGTTGGTGTGTGTGTCTGTGTTTTTGTTTCTTTTTATTTATGACTTCTTATGAAGGTGGACACTATCAGCAGTTGTAATAGTTATAAATTTTAATGTGGAGACTGTTGAAGACCGAGACAATAAGTGGAAGTGCGGATGGTCAGGACACAGCCACTGAAGGTGCTGAGTGATATTCACTGATAGAGAGCTTTCTAAATACATAGGAATGCAAAATTTCGCTGGGCTGCAAAATGGCTTGCAGAGAGTGTGCTTTTCAGTGTCAGTAACTTCTCTAAAGGAGAAGCATTCTGCCAGATTTCACTGACAAAACTACAATCAGAGTCCAGAATTTGTCTAGTCAGTTTAAAAGTAGTAGTAGTAGCAGTCTAAATATCCATTTCTAATGTACATGTAATTAAATGATTTTGAGGATAATGCCAGCTACAGCTTAAGCCCTGGTTTTCTAGCCTTTATATATTATTACAATTCTGTGTAGACAATTAAATACACTGTATTAGGGGCACCCTGATAGCCTAATGGTTATGTCGCGTAACCTAAGTGCAGAGGCATAGCGGCAGTCCCGGGTTCGACTCCGACCTCGGGCGTTTACCGCATGTCCTTCCCTACTCTCTCCCATTTCCGATTCTATCCACTGTCCTATCTAATAAAGGCCAAAAATAAATCTTTAAAAAAAAAATACACTGTATTAGTTTATGTTTGCTATGTAGCAAGAATATGTTCACAACTGTCGTTTTTTTTTCCCTTTGATACTGAAAAATGTGATGATTTTGGACAAGTTCTGCAGGTATAAAGAGAATCTTTTTTCAGTAGCTTTTCAAGGTATTTAGGATCCTTATCTTTGATGGACATTGGGGATAAAACAGCAGTGTATTGTCAGAATGTCTCGGCATGTATTGGCATGTAAACTAAATGCCCTAAATATAGAAAGATTCACTCAATCCTCTATTACTGACAAGTTTTGTTTGTATTTAACAGCACATTTAGGTATTTTCATATATTTTACAGAGGTGGTGGTGCACCACAGACTGTCACTGGCAGACTCCCCATTATTTTAGATGGAGTATAGTTTTGAGTTCTGCCATTTGTAAAAAATACAATTACTGGTACTTTGAAATGCTTTTTTTCCAAATGTCATTTTCCTTCTCCATAAAAAAATGCAAAAATATAGTGTAGTAAATAATTACAGAATATAAATACTATGTATTTGAAATGTGCAGGTTGTAAACGTTTGCAATATATGAATCCATGCACAAGAGAGACAAAAAGAGAATGTCCAGACCTCATTATATCAGCAGGGAAAGGAGCATTGTACGATTTTATGTGTTTCTTTATTCCATTGAAAGTGAGGTACAAGGATTACAATGTAATCCCTTCACATCTGGCATGTAGCCACGGATCTGAGAGACTTCATGCAATAAGAGTGAAAATGAGGTAACATACATTGGTCATGTTGTTTAATTCAATGAGTTGTGGCTTTGTTTTCTCTTTTTTCTTTTCTTTTTTTGCCAGCAGGATTGTTACATTTATTACATTTACATTTGTAATACATATGGGCTGTTGTTCACAGACAGGGATGATATGTGGCCAGGCAACCTGAATTGTATAGTTGTGTTACTAGTTCAATATGCCTGAAAAAGTAGGATGAAGAATATTGTCAATCATTTTTTGATTTTGTTGCCACAAAGCATATAATCAAGAGAAGTTCATGGGTAATATAATGGTCTTTCACAATATAACACAACCCCCACAAGGCAATTTAACTTTTTAAAAATACAGTACATCTCAGTTGTCATGATTTCATCTTGTTTTGAGTAACTGTATGCAGGGTTGGAAGGTCTTGTTATTCTGCATGCAAAGTGTCTCAATATTCTTTCTTTGATGTTTTTACATGAAATTATCATTCACAAAGTTTATCTATGTCTACTCAAATGCATGTTCTACTATACAGCTATTGACTGCTAAGCTGGCAACTTCTATTGGTGGTAAATAAGCATGTCTGTCACACAGCAATTTCACTCCTACTCAGAATTCTATTTTATTTTAGTGGTGCTTCATCATGTTTGTTGCGTTCATGAATGAGCCTTTGGCAGATGTCAGTATCAAGCTCTGGATGTAGATAACCGTGACCAAGTGTGCATGCTATCTGGGTCTGCAGCACAGGAGGCATGCCCACTAATCATGCAGTTGTCTCGGTCACTATTTATAAGAGCTGAATGTGGGATTAGTCATATCATTGCAGTGCTTTCATTTTGAGTATGATATAAGTTATAATATTTTATGATTTTTGTAAATATTTTCTTCGCACCACAAGTTGACCAGAGATTTCATCTCCATTCAGAACCATGTACTTGTAGATGCGGGCAAGCAGTCTGCCTTCTCTCCTACATTTGGTACGTCTCGCTGTATCTTACCCATAGAACCCCTAATCTGCACACGTGGGTAACATGCACATGGATGTACTTGTATATGCATCATTGTTACATCCCATCCCTGCCATGTCAAAGAGAGAACATAAAACCAGGTGATTCTGGTTCAATAAAGCAGATTGCTTAGTGACATAATTAACAAAACAAAAGGTGATAACACTACAAAGAAAACAGGGCTGGTGGGTGTTGCTAACAATGAACAAAATAAAACCAAACAATGGTGAACAGAGTTGCAAAATTTACTATGTCAAAATAACAAAAGAAAACAACTAAACTTATTTCTCAAACTTAAAGATGCTGTAGCAACACCCTGGTGACGAGCAAAAAGTAATTAACAAACTGGTACAGGTGCATAGAATTGGCTAAACAAACAAGTGCCTCAGAGTAACCATATCTTAATGGCTACATGAAGCACAAAAAACAAAGCACGAGTGACTCCTAACTCAGTTACAAAACTGTCAGCAGGAAATACATATCTACACAGAAACACAAAGATACCGCAAGGCACTAAGGTGAGCTGATCACATTAAATCACAGCCACTATGACTGTGAGTTTTGCTTCAGATTTATCCCCTGGTGTATGTGATTGCTGCAGTCCAACTGGGGGGGAGAACTGAGTGGTGGTCCAATCAGCCAGGAAGGTAGGTGGGGAGAAGAATGAAGGCTAGATTGCAGGACCAGAGCTCCAAGCCAATCATCCAAGATGACAGACAGGTGGACTCTGAAGGATGCTCTTTAGCCAGCCATCATCAAAAGTCCACACAAACCATCTTCCCACACAGAGGCTACAAAAGATCCACCACAAAAAAGGTACATGGCCACCAGAAGCTGTAACCATAACAGTCTTTCATTAGACTCCCAACAGCCTGCAGTGTGCAGTCACATTGTCTCAAAGTGCTTGTGTGTCTGTATTATTAGGTTGGCAAAAGTGGTTAAAACTGTATAAAACATAGGAATACGGAAGGAATATGTCAGGGATACGGGCCATTGCTAATACTAAAATGACATTTAAATTGAAGTTTGAAAGTTGGACAAGAAAGCATTGTGTGAAACAAACAGAGGACGGACAAAAATGGAGAGACCACACATGACATGAGTACACAGTATAAATAAATTTATTTTAATCAACTCTCGTAAGTGCCATCATCGATTCGGTACTTGATGAACCATCACTCTGTGCCACTCGTACCTTTTGCTAGCTAAATCCCAGAGGTGTCTTGTCTTCATGCCAAAGTTATCAAGGAAAGTCCTTCGCTGACCCCCTCTGACACGCTTGCCTGGAATGAGACTGAGATCCTCCATTGCCTCCTTCCTTATGACATGTCCCAGGAATTTTGTCTGACATGTCTCAGTTGTTTGCAGTAGCGTCTCTGCATGCTGATCTTTTGTAAAACTTCTTCATTGGAGACGTGGTCCATGTAAGAGATCTGAAGCATCCTGCGGTAATACCACATCTCAACAGCTTCCAGATTTTGTCCCATCTCTGCTGTTAGTGTCCAGGACTCACAGCCATATAAAAGAGTTGACCAAACATATGTTTTGAGCAACCGGACTTTTATCTTGATGGACAGCCTCCGATCGAGTAGAAGTGGTCGTAATCGCTAGAATGCGTCTTAAGATATATATATATATATATATATATATATATATATATATATATGTATATATATATATATATATGTTTAACTACAGACAGGAAACAATACACACCGGCACACAGGCACAATACAGGAGGCTTTGGCACACCCATTCTAGTCTTACTACTCAGCGTTTTTCCAACACAGAAGACACAGCAGGTTACAGGACAGGACAGACCTATAGTTATGCTTAATAATAATAATAATAATAATAATAATACATTTTATTTCAAAGCGCCTTTCACGTAACCCAAGGACACTTGACAAGGGAATAAAAATCAATGACAATGATTACAAACTGTACAATAAAAACAACAATAACAAGAATAAAACAAAGAACAACAAGATGTGCTAAAGAGAGAAATTAGGATGGGAGGGAGTAAGCAGTCCTGAACAGGTGAGTTTTGAGTTTGGATTTGAAAATTTGGAGTGAGTCACAGTTCCGGATATGTGGGGGAAGAGAGTTCCAAAGCTGGGGAGCAGGGCCTTCAGCCGCTCTGAAGATGGTGCTGGTGCTGAGATGGGCGGAGGGGACAGTGAGGTAGATGGAGGAGGAGGATCTAAGGGAACGGGATGGGGTGTTGATGGAGATGAGGTCAGAGAGGCTTACTTTGATTATAAGAGAAATCTACCAAAATGAGGACTTTCGGGATATAGTATGTTCGGCATTGGCATCGGCATTATGGTGTTTGGTTACTGGAGGTCCTGTGGAAGCAAAGCAACCCCTATCATCACACTACCACCGCCATGTTTCACTGTTGGTACGTTGACAGAACTGTATCACTGCCCACATTCATTCATGTTTTTCTCAGTTACCACCCACATTCATTCAATAAACCAATCCCAACTTCCACATAACCCAGGAAACCATATTAGGACACGTCTCAGAGATGATGGTGTGTGAGTCAGAAGAGCCAAAGAATGCCAACTTTTCTCATCCTTTCCTGATCGTATGTCAAAGTCCGCGTTTTGAAGCCATTCAATATCGAAAAGGATCCTCTTTGGCCGTCAGTGTCAGCCACCGGAGGGGAATGAAAATATCCTTGGAGTCTGGAGTTTCCCAGGAGTTGCCTGCACCAGTGGAGTTAAGGCCAACACTGTACTGGCTGTTGTACTGATTGTCTGACTGGGGCAGACTATTACCTTACTGGACTAAACTCAATTGCAGTTGTCACACAAACACACAACCAGATTTCTGGATCCACTAACCCCTGGAGTTTAAGTTTCCAACATACAGATATATAAATATACAGGAAGTGATGACAATTAAACAAACACTTAACATCTGCACTTACAGCTGCCCTCGTCCAAAAGGCACCAGAGAGTGATCAGTTGCAGGAGGCTCAGAAGCAGCACCTTCAGTCTACTGTAGTGGCAGATAATGCAGGTGTGTTACAATCACCACAGGATTCTCCTGTCCTACCCGAAAGCAGGGGATGGATGATGGGGAAATGCCTGGTCAAGGTGCAGTGTCTGTCATTTGGGAAATGGGAGAATGAGCCAGATCTGCTGTTATATTTCGAAAAATGTAATGGTGTTCTGGCTTTAAATCCACTTAAGGAGGATGACTTGATGGCTACCTTGAAGAATGTCCTTCATGGAAAAGCAAGAAGCTGGTGGGATATGGTTTGTTTAAACATACATACATGATCAGACTTTTAGGAATAGTTCTGTGCTGCCTTTTTGTTTGAGGACTATGAGAATGAACTGGCAGAGAGAGTAAGGACAAGAATTCAAGGTGATGGCGAATGCAATGGACCACTGAAATGCAATGTATCACTCCTTGTGTCAGAGGTGGAAGCCAGATATTCAGGAGGCTGCAGTGCTCAAGATGATTTTCATTAACATCAATCCATCCCATAACAAGCCAGCCAGCAGCTGGGGCAAAGTGTCTACAGTAGTGGAAAAAAGTTTTCGGACACCCTTAAAATTTTACAAAATTTCAAATATTACCATAAAATATTTGTGGGAAAATCTTTTTTGTGTTTCAAAAGGTGTGGCTGCATTAGACAGACACAAACAAATACAAATGATTTTTTTCTTTATTGTTTACAAGAAAAACTAACAAAATAAAATTCTTGACAGTTTCAATATGTCAGTTCTCAACATTGTCGGTATCAGAGTCAACAAATAACAGAGAATGTGTTCAGAACTGAACCGAAAATAAATAAACCATAACATCATCAAATTAATGGTTTTACAGGACCTCCAGTTGTCCTGTCGTTAGCACGCAGTAGAGCTCTAATCCTGACTGACATGTTCCTCATGAGTCTTTCACTCTGTTGAGGGTTAATCTTGTCCCATTCTTCTTGAATTACTGCTTTTAATTCTTCTAAATTCTTTGGTTTAGCTTTGAAACAGACCTTTTGACAAGCCACTACAGATTTTCTATGGGGCTCATGTCAGGGGATTGAACTGGCCACTCTAAGACCTGGGTACTGTGCTCCTGCAGCCAAGTTCTACTGGCCCTGGATGAGTGGCAAGGGGCATTATCTTGTTGAAACATCCAGTTTTGACCTCGATGGAACAGTGCACCTGCAGAAGGGAGCATGTGGGTTTCGAGAATGGCACAATGCTTGGAAGAGTTCAATGTGCCATCACAGACAGTGAGATGACCAACACCAGCAGCACTAATGCATCCCCAAACCATGATACTGCCTCCACCATGCTTGACAGTAAGTACTATACATGCTGGTGATAATGCTTGGCCTGGCCTTCTGCACACCCTCACATTAGCAGGAGGAAGATAAAGCTGGAAACTGGACTCATCTGACCACAGAGTCTTCTTACAATTCCTGACTGTCCAGTTCTTGTGTTCTTGGGCCCAACAACGCTGGGCTAACCTCTGCCTCTCATTGATCAGGGCTTCTTTACAGCCTTGTAGGACTTGAAGCCATGATCTTAAAGTCGGCCGCGTACAGTGCAGGTGGAACACTGGACACCAGTTTGGTTTGACCACTGCTGCTGAAGCTCCTGTGATGTCATTCGGTGGTTTTCCCTGCACATGCCAATCAGGATGCTGTCATTTCTTGCTGAAGCCACCCCTGCCAAGGTTCACCACTGTCCCATGTTTTTTCCATTTGTGGATAATGTCTCCCACTGTGGTTCACTGGAGTCCCAGAGCGTTAGTTATGGCTTGTAATCCTTTCCAGATTGATAAATGTCAGTGACTTTGTTTCGCATCTGTTCTTGGATCTCTTTACAACATGGCATCATGTGCTGCTTTTTGAGACTCTTTAGTTGCCCTACGATACCAGAAAAGTTCTATTTAGTAATGTTCTGATTCAACAAGCCTGGCAGTAATCATATGTATATGGTGAAGTTTTTTTTTTTTAAGATTTATTTTTGGCCTTTTGTGCCTTTATTAGATAGGACAGTGGATAGAATCGGAAACGGGAGAGAGTAGGGAAGGACATGCGGTAAACGCCCGAGGTCGGAGTCGAACCCGGGACTGCCGCTACGCCTCTGCACTTGGGTCACACGACATAACCATTAGGCTATCAGGGCGCCCGTATATTGTGAAGTTTAACCCAATTACCAAATTAATGTGGTCATTTGGTAGATTGGTAGCTAAGGGGGCAATTACTTTTTCACATAGGGCAAGGTAGGGGTGGACAGCAATTTTCCTTCAATAAATAAAATCAACATTTCAAAACTGCATTTTGTGTTTTCTTGGGTTTGTCTTCTAAACTAATTAACAAATTAGTTTGATGATCTGAAACATGTAAGTGTGACATATGCAAAAGTAGAAGCTGCCTGTACTTTTTCACATCTTACTGAACAGATTATTTAGGATTATCCATGACAGAATAGTGTAAGTGTAGTCACAGAAATCATTGCAAGATTGCAAGATCATTGTAGTCATAGAAATCATTGCAGCTACATTCAGCATGACTATCTGTTTACTTCTGTATATATTCCCTCCTTTGACACATATTAATTCTATGTGTCAATATAGCTATAAAAGAAACAGATTTTTTGAGAGAACAATATTTAGCATTTGGGCTAAACTAAATAAAAGCTGGTAATGCTGCTGAGCAGATCTTGTAGATCAGCTGTAGGTGTCTGTGGCGTCGGTTTGGCTGGTTCTGAGAGCTGAAAAAAGCCTTTGATTTTGCTGTGCTGTTAGTTACCTTGTCTCCCTTTGTGTTTCCTGTTGAGAATTGATCTCATTATGAATTCAGACTATCCACAGCTATGGAAAGAAGCTGTTCGTCAGTCTGTTGGACCGAGTACGGATTGTTCTGAGTCTGCCTCAGGGGAGAGAGTAGAACAGGGGGTGACCGGGGTGAGAGGGGTCCCTCCTGATGTTGACGGCTCATCTGTGGAGTCGGCTCATCTGTGGAGTCGGCTCAAGTAGATGTCACACAGTTTTCAGAGTGGGAAGCTGACAGTCCACTGAGCCATCTTGATGATGTGCTGCTGGTCCTTTTCTGCTGCTGTACAACTTGAGTACTAGACTGAATACCCATTAGTCAGGATACTCTCTATTGTGCAGTGGCAAAAGTTCTTCAGCAGCTGTTGTGGGATCCTGATGCATCTCCGAGTTCTCAGGAAGAAGATGTGCTGCTGGGCCTTTTTGATGAGGTGGGTGGTGTTTGTTTTCCAGGTCAGGTCCTCTGAGATGTGCACCCCGAGGAGCTTGAAGCTGGAGAGCTGCTTCACCTCCACCCCACTGATGTTAAGTCCCCTGTGAACAGTTTTGTTACTTTTTCTGTGATCAGTTCTTTGATCTTGTTGGTGTTGAGGTTCAGGTCGTTGGTTCTGTACCATGTGGAGAGGCCAGTCCTGAGTTGGGGCTGACCTCAAAGCACCTAAAAAAGGTGTTGAGCTGATCCGGGATGATGGTGTCATTTGGGGTGAGGGTGCTTGAAGTTTGTGATGTTCCTGATGCTTTGCCATATGCTGTGGGGGTTGTTCTGCTTAAAGTTGTCCTCAATCTGCAGTTTGCACCGTTGTTTAGTCATTCTGATCCCTTTGTGCAGACCTGTTCTGGTTCTCTTGTAGGCTTGTCTGTCTCCTGACCAGAGTGCTGTGTCCCTGGCATTAAACAGCACTTGGACTCTGTTGGTGAACCAGGGTTTTTGATTGGGGAATATCTTCACCATTTTTGTAAGGTAAGATAAGATAAACTTTATTGGTCCCACGGTGGGTCAAGTTCACCATTACAGCAGCTCAAAAGATAGGGGTATAAGGGCAGTTTAAGATTATAATACAGTACAAAAATTGCAGAAAAAAGATGAGATTTCAAGACCATTATATACAAAGATGAGACTGTAAAAAAAGATGAGACTGTAAAACAAATTATTGCACATAAGTTACAGTAGCAGCGTCACTAGAACGTGTTTGTCAAGACAGTGCAAGACAAGTGCAGCAGTAAATGTTGTGGACCAGTGAGTTACAATGCAGCATTGTAATGTCTGACTGATGTTGGAACAAAGGACCTGTGGAAACACTCCTTCTTACATTTAGGGTGTATCAGTCTGTCTCTAAAGGCACAGCTTAAGGCACTCATAGTCTGATGCAGAGGATGGGAGGTGTTGTCCATGATGGCGGACAGTTTGGCCAGAGCCCTTTTCTCCCCAACCACCTCGATGGGCAGGGGGCAGCCAAAGACTGAGCGGGCTCTTTTTATCAGTCTGTTGAGTCTGTTCTTATCCTGCTGGTAGCACCCCCTCCCCAGCACACCACTACATAGGAGGCCACAGATACCACCACAGTGTCGTAAAAGGTCCCCAGCAATGGCTGCACACACCGAAAGATGAGCAAGCAATCAGCAATGGTGGGAAGGAACCAAAAAAGAAAAGAAAACTGACGGCGGAAGGGGTAGCAGGAGAGGTTGGGGTGGAGATGGCAGAATAGCAGGTGGGGAGGCCAGCGGCTGGCAATCAGAGACATGCAACTGCAGATTCAGAGACACCTGCAGAGAGAACAAGCACAGGACACAGGACCTCAGGGGAAACACAAAGCTGGTGATATGTAATGGGGATATATAAGTTGTTCAGCCAGGTCTCCGTGAAGTGAAACAGCCTGCACTCTTGGTACTCCCGCTGTAGCCGTATTAGTGCTGCTAGCTCATCCATCTTATTTCGGAGAGACCTCATATTTCCCGTGATGACAGATGGAAAGCATGGTTTGTACCATTGTCTCCTTCCTCGGCATTTTACTCCGGCTCTGTATCCCCTCCTTCTTCTCTGTAGTTTGGTGGGGTTCTTCAGTCGCGCTTCAGGAAGTAGCCTAGCTTGGCTAAGCGCTAACAGCTGTTCTCGGGTGTAAACAACATCTGGGCTTTGGTAGAGAGCGTTTGCCGATGTGCCATTTAAAAGTACAGGAAACAGTAAAAAACACAACAGCAGTCTCACCAGCTTCACACTAAGGAATGAACATATGCAGGAGTCACCCTTATAGAGAAGAAAACTGTAAAGAAAAGTTAAAAGTGGTAAAAAGTCACTATAAACAAAGAGAGAGGTCAGAGCTGCTGCAACTGGCTGCTGCTTAGTCGGCACCATCTGATGAGTGGGTTCTGCATGCTCCAGGTATGTTTGTGTGTATGTGGTCCAGATGTGCACATTCCTATGCAACTTTGGCAGAGGTGTCTGTAGAGTTTCCTTTAAATCAACAAATGCATTCCCTAATTTTGTTGTCCGGACAGCTTTATATCTTGCATGGAGACCTTTCCCATGAAGATTCTCTGCTAATGGTGCCTCAGTTTCAGTATAATTTGGTGTCCAGTGTCGACAGTAAGATGTCCATGCCCAAAACTCATTTCTTCTTTCTTAATACTAGAATAGGAATAGCTTAGGAATAGCAGATCTCTGCATAATGTGAAATCCTCTGTTGTAATATGGCATCATATCTCAAAATATCAGCTATTCTTGTCACAGTGCTTGGTTGGCAGTTATGTGTTTAGGGATAAGGAATTACTTTTAAAGTGCCCACATGCCCCAACAGGTCACTTTATGTTTGCTCATTGTAATTCACTAAGTTGTGCTTTGTGACTATTTACAGTCAATTGTTGCAACAAGCACAGTGTCAGTTCACCTGGCAGAGTGATTTAAACTTCCCAGGGTGCACTTGCTGCAGAAATCAGGTCATCCGCTGAAAATTATTTTTCTTTTTTAGAGATCTGAAGCAATTTGTGTAAATATTTGGAGTTTAGTGCTCAAGCATTAACTGCTGAATTTATCCACTGTGGATCATATTCATTGTTATTTTCTATTGTTTATCTGCTTGGTAAGCATCCCAGATTTCTCTAACAGGGAATCTTTTGAACACATTGGTGTTCAAACAGATTTCTGGAGAGATTCAAATCAGTTTTCTTTCTTGTTTTGTCTTTTGGAATTGTTTCTTTCCATTTTGTTTTGGTATGTTTTGTCCAGTGTGTTTCTGGGACTCCTGCCAACTCACAGGGAGTTATTGTGAGTACAGGGAAGCATGCTTTTGTTCTGACAGTATTTAGGGATCCCCTTCCAAGGGACGGAAGTCAGACAGGTTCAGTCTTTTGAGGAATCCCAGATCCTTCCACTCCCAGTGTGCAGGTTTCACCAAAGGCACATGTGCCCCCAAAACAGCTCATCTTGTGAGGGTGAGAGATACACAGAGACAGCAGCAGTAAACCTTGTCGAGATTCAGTCTTTCGACTTTCTGCTGCCGTCTGTAACACACTTCCTTAAACCTGTCATCTGGTCCCTGTGATACATGTATTGTGCAGTGTAATGAATCAGCAGGCATGAATTCGGCTGCATGTGCAATGTGTGTGTGTGCAAATGAGGTAAATTGCGATTACACTGAACCAACATCAGACTGACAGCAGACACCATAAACATACTGCAAAGAGTCTGGGCTGTATTTTACCATTTGTGTGGACACAGACAAATTGGAAACTGTTCTACCTCTGAACAGGACGTGACGAATATGTCAAAATGACAGCATGGAATAAATGAATGTCACAGGGGATAGATGCAAAGCTACATAAATGCGTAGCCCCCAGCACCCACAGTTCTGCATGCTCTACCACTTTTCTTTGGAGATTTTGATGATGTTGATGATTTTAAAACAGATGATGCTCCTGAATCTACTAAGGAAGTTGCATCATGCCTTTACATAATCATGGTTAAATGTGGGAATTTCTTGGAACCTGATTTTGATATGACTCAGGGTGCCGCCCGGGCCACAATCTTTGACTAATGCATAAGATTTTTATTACTTTTATTTATTAGAGCCCATTGTATAGACTGGCCAAATTTGAGGTTCTTGAAGTAACCCCCCTATGAGGCTATAGCTCTTGAAAATGAGAAAAATCTCAAAGTTACTTAAAAATAGCAGACTTCCTGTTGGGTTTAGGATATGGCTCCAAGAGGCTTTTCTGTGCATCCTGACATGCTACATATGCCTATCAAATTTGCTACATGTAGGTAAAACATCACACAGGTGCTAATATTTACAAATAGTGCAGGGGGCGCTATAACGCATGCAGTCCTCAGACACCTACAGTTTCTTTCGTTTAGTCAATAGTGATGTGTGTGCCAATTTTGGTGAGTTTTTAAGCAATCCTACGCTGCCAAAAAGTACTTCCTGTGTCACGGCGAAGATGAGTCATCATGACAACCACATTTGATGAAAGCCTAAAATCTTTAGACTGTAGCATTGTCATGCTGTTAAGACTTAGCTGACCAATTTGAAGGCTGATATCACAAAGTTTCTCGCAATACTAAGTGCAATCCATACTTCCTATTACCAACAGGTGACACTCTGACTATGACTAAATTTTAAAATGTGGATGTGTTCAGACCCGGACTCTTGTCCAACATATGAAACGTGGGCCAGATTCAATCATGTGCAGCTGACATATAAACACTTCAATTTCCCACGTCATCACAGACACGTCATTTGACAAAAACTCACAATTTTCACCATGAATCATCATCAACATCTTAAAGCTTATGTCACCACATTTGAGGTTAATATGGCCAACCGGCTAATAATAGTACATCAAAGTGTAAAACCTCCTCTTGTCCAGAGTTGTGGTTATCCTCGCAATTAACACTTTGTGACTATTATGAGGTTGTTGGCAGTTAGGAGATGTCCTGTTGTCTTCAAGAGGACAGTGAGTGGTTATTTTGATGTAGACATCTGGCTTCAGTCTTCCATTTGGGTGAAAATTTTGGGTTTGCTGTTTTTTCAAATGGTCTTCTACCAAATTTGCAGCTCTGTGTGTTGCTCTGGAATGTATCTGGCAACAAACTGTTGTTCTGCTCCTCAGTATGCTACACAGGCAAACAGTACAAGTTAGCCAGAAAAGGAGTGAAGCGTACTCTTTGCTTTCTTTCAGTTTAAAGTCTAGCAGCTTAATTTTGAATGATCTGTAGAATAGGATTCATAATAAGAATAAGTGGAATGAGTCAGCCCCATACACAGGAAGTTAAAGTTGTCCAACACAGAGGTGATAAAATATGGAAAACTGTTATCAACTTTTTATTAGCTTAAAACTGCTTAAATGACAAAGTGGAGAGAATGACAACCCCAGTTGAGGTCAAGAGCTCCCCACCTCCACTGTAAACAGTGTTGGTGAAGCACTGCTTCCCCCTCCTGAGGCGCCAGACAATTTGCCAGAATTTCTTTGGGGCTGACGGATAGTCTTCCTCCATGGCCTCCCCAAACTCCTCCCAGACCCAAGTTTTTGCCTTCACAACAGCCTGGGCTGTGGCAAGCTTGGCCTGCCGGTACCCGTCAGCTGCTTCAGGAGTCCCATGAGCTAACAACACTCGATAGGACTCCTTCTTCAGCTTGACAGCATCCCTTATTTGGGTTTCCACCACCGGGTTCAAGGGTTGCCGCCACGACAGGCACCAGAGACAGATATTCGTGCAATATTCCAAGTGCAGTATCCCTGTTATATTTTTATTTTTCATCTTGTAAATACCCCCACCCCTCATATTTATGTCTTTTGCACTGTTTTTTTCTTGTTTAGCACTGTTTATGAGAGCTGCTGCTATAGAAATTCTTTGCTTCTTTTGGACAATAGCAGTAAAAGAATTCTGATTCTGATTCTGATTAGGGTTTTGATTCTAGTAATCTGAAGCGGTGCCCTTGATTTGATAAGTGCAATTTAACTTTAAAGTGTGGTTACATGTATGTACATGTATAGTCTACATGTATTAATGTGAAGTTCATTTTAGCCGGTCCATACTAAAACAAGCACAGTACAGCCATACAGACTAAACAATTACAGTGTTGAGTCATTGTTTTTATGCCCTAGTTTATCTATTGGACTGGTCTAATTAGCAAGCTCATCACACTCTATTGACCTATGGATTAGTCTCTAATGAGGAATGAGAGGCAACAGTGATGCAAAGACAGCCAACATGAATGTAGATCTCCTTGTTACGACCCAGCCTCTCGGGTAACGCAACGCAACGCAACGCAACGCAACGCAACGCAACGCAACGCAACGTAACATAACACTCCTCCATAATATAAGTAGTCATCATAGTCTGCAGGCAACATATTTCTTAATAAACAATGCTTTATAAGGTAACCACTTACTGTAAAGTAAGTGGTTACTTAGTATTACCTAAGACCTCATGTAATGTAGGATTTCTTCTCCACATCTGTGTTTCATGTGGTGCATTCAAACAGAGGTAAAATTGGTATTTTACTTAAATTTACTGACATTATCTACAGATGTGGTGTTAACATGGCGTCATATAGTAACTGCTGAACCATTTAAAAAAATACCTACTACACGTTGCCATACATGTCATCCATCTAATTATATTTTCAGATGTTTCCTTTGGATGGATTTGCTCTGTATGCTCCAGTTATGCTGTATGTCGTGTAGTGACATGAGCCTGAATTTGAACCATTTGAACTTTCATTTAAAATATTCAAACTAGCTTACTTATTATATCTTACACTATATCTAGAATGGAAAAGAGGCGGTAAAGAAAAGAAGAAAGTGTGGGTAACAGAAAACCTTGCAAAAGGGAAAAAAACTAATAGAAAAAATAAACAACTGAAAACTACCACTACTTTTAAGATTCGCAAAGGACTAATATTATCCCATGACCTGTGTATTTGATGACATATAGAAATGTGGCAGGTAAACTGGTGGAATTTTATTTTACAAATGGCAGATTTGCATGGAATTGAAACCACAGACGGCCTCCCCAGTTCATACTAAGTACCAGAGGTCCCAGCTGATACTAATCCTGTGTGAATACAGCTTTAAACTTGTGAATATTTTGACTTACGAATGTTTTACTTTGTATTTCATAGTTTGACTTTACTTAGTCAAAAATAAGACTTTTTTCTATTTTTTCTGATTTAGTCTCTAATTATTTTGATTGAGTAATCTAAACTTTTTTTCATGTATAGTTTATGTACATTTATATCTATATTTTCATAATTTTCACAACAAGTACGACACTAGGGCTGCCGTATAGCTCACTGAGGTAAGGCATTGCCACGTGGGTGTGGGTCACCGGCAGTGGTCATGGGCTCGGGTACAGCTCATGACCCTTTCCTGCATGTGTCTCTCCTCTCTACCCTCTTTCACCCTGTCTCAACAAAAAACTTAACCCCCCACCCCAAAAAAAAAAACATATTAAAGAAACAATTGTGACACTAGTGTAGTGTTGTGTCATATGCTTCTGTTTATTCTCTGTTAATTGTTTTTGTCCCAGTGCATCTATTGTTATCTATTTACCTATTTATCTAGCACCACTGAACTACTACGACACTTCTCAAAACATACTTTGTGCACGACGTTGTTTTGTACATTTTTATTACATATGCTATTGTGGTTTTTTTGTACATATAATATTTTTGAATTTACCCAGACACATCAAGGTTCAGCTTTATCAGTGATTTAGTTAAACAGACTTAGTGAATCAAACTGCTGATGTTATAATCTCAGATATTGAATTACACCAAAGATATATTTCGATCTTTTTCTTTCTTTCCTTACTGGTTGAAATGGACTGCCACAAACAAGTATATTATTAGTGTAATGAGACGAGTATTGTTTATCTCACTAATTATGTGCAGTTTCAGAAAAGGCTTAGCATTACCAGATATGATGAACATAATTGTAGGACAACAGTTGGAAGAAAATAGATTTGGCATACATTAAGCTTAGCATGTGCATTAGACTCTATATTGTGCGGTGGGAGCCACGCAGGGACCTCACAGAGTAATAAGTGATCTCTGCCGTTTCAGACACCAACACAAATTAACATCACCCATCTGCTTCAAGGATTCTGTCCTAAAACATTATTTTTCAAGGCTACACAAGTGAGATAAAAATATTTAATAAAACTGATGTACAGTATAAACACAGAGAGTAGTTGAGTTTTGGGTACCAGCAGAGATGAGGTGTCTGTGCTGACTTGTGAAAAGGCATCGAGAGCAAAAGCAAAAAACTGCAGTTTAAACAGTCCAAAAATATTCAATAATCAAACATAGTTCTTTTTTCAAGCTAAATATGAAGTTATTTTTTATTTACTTGCAGACATTTACTCTGTTGATTTGTTAAGCTGTTAACCTGTATGTTTGCACATGAGACCTAAGTCACATTGCTGTATTTGTGCTGTTGAGCAAACAATGATCTGATCTCACTTTCTTGCTGATTAATTATTCAGGCTGAGGAGTAGCTGGAAGCAGCTGTTACATGTCGGCTGAGGGCTACACTTTAACAGTGGTCCAAGTTGAATATACCATTACAAAGCAGACATTTTGATTTGTCAAACCCACGTGTAACCACAAACAATCAATGGACTGCTGTGAAAAGGACTTATGGATGTGTTTCATGTAGGAACAAAGACAACATTTTAAGAAAACAGTGCTCTGATGTTAGTGCTGCTCAGTGGGGAAATGCAATCCTGATTAATTTGACAATATGATACTGTATGTCGTTTAATTAGTCTTAAAATCTGTGCACATGGCTGAGACAAAGTCCTGACCTTCATCTAGTTATAATGTTGTGGAAGGACCCTAAAGGAGGAGTGTGAGGAACCCACCAACATCTCAAAGTTGACACTGTTCTGTACAGAAGAATGTGCTAAAATTTCTCCAAGCTGATGTGCAGCATTGATCAACAATTACTGGAGAGTTATTAGTAGTTATTTCTGCACAAGTGGGTCACTGCAGATACTGAAAGCAAAGGTTCATGTATGTTATCAACTCACAGATATGCAATACTGATTCATTTCCCTCAATAAATAAATGACTAAATTGTTTAATTGCGTTCTCTTTATCCACTTTTTCTGTCTATGTCTTTAGTCATATCAATGTAGAAATATTAAATATTCATAAGGCTTCACATACAAACACTACTGTACATGCCAATAGATAATTAAATACAGCATAATAAGGGGCTAAGTAATCACAAATATTACATTATATATTTCCATTATCAATTTGATTATGTCACTCTAAGCACACATATGTAAACTATATAAAAAATTATATAAACTCTATAGACTCAGTGAACCTTGTGGAAGCTCTTGCACAGGTTCTGTATTGACACCATAACTGCTTAATGCACAACTACACTAAATTGCCAAAAGTATTGGGACATCCCTCCAAATAATTGAATTCAGGTGTTCCAATCACTTCCATGGCCATATGTGTATAAAATCAAACCCCTAGACATGCAGACTGCTTCTACAGACATTTGTGAAAGAATGGGTCACTCTATGGAGCTCAGTGAATTCAAGCATGATACCATGATAGGTTGCCACCTGTGCTATAAATCCATTTGTGAAATTTCCTCGATACTAAATATTACACGGTCAACTGTTAGTGGTTTTATAACAAAGTGGAAACAATTGGGAAAAACAGCCAATCAGCCACAAAGTGGTAGGCCACCTAAAATCACAGAGCACGGTCAATGGATGCTGAGGTGCACAGTCTGCAGAAATCCCCATCTTTCTGCAGAGTCAATATCTACAGACCTTCAAACTTCGTGTGGCCTTCAGATTAGCTCAAGAACAGTGTGTAGAGAGCTTCATGGAATGGGTTTTCAAATCCGAGCAGCTGCATCCAAGCCTTACATCACCAAGTGCAATGCAAAGCGCCCGATACAGTGGTGTAAAGCACCACTGGAATCTAGAGCAGTGGAGATGCGTTCTCTGGAGTGACCAATCATGCTTCTCTGCCTGGCAATCCGATGGATTAGTCTGGGTTTGGCGGTTGCCAGGAGATCATTTTGGTTAATTTCATGCTCCCAACTTTGTGGGAACAGTTTGTGGATGGCCTCTTCCTGTTCCAATGTGACTGTGCAACAATGCACAAAGCAAGGTCAATAAAGACATGGATGAGTGAGTTTGGTGTGGAGGAACTTGACTGACCTGCACAGAGTCCTGACCTGAACCTGATAGAACACCTGTGGGATGAATCAGAGCGGAGACTGAGAGCCAGGCCTTCTCCACCAACATCAGTGTCTGACCTCACAAATGTGCGTCTGAAAGAATGGTCAGAGATTCCCATAAACACATACCTAAACCTTGTGGAAAGCCTTCCCAGAGGAGTTGAGGCTGTTACAGCTGCAAAGGGTGGAACAATTCCAGATTAAACCCTACAGATTAAGAATGGGATGTCATTAAAGTTCATGTGTGTGTAAAGACAGACGTCCCAATACTATAGTGTATGAATGAATGGAGTACAAATAAAATACCTAAGTGTAATGATTTGGGCAAGGGTGGGTTTTGTTGTTCAAGAATTCAGCTTCTCATTTCTCACAAGAGGAAAAAATGTGTTCTTACTAATTTCAGAAAAAAAAGAGTTTCTTTATTTTGAGAGTCATTAGGAAGAGAAAACGGAAAGCTTCAGAAAATGACAATTAGAATTGTGGCGATGTAAAATGGCTGTGTCACAACTGCATATAAACTTCAGACTGTATGAGGTTTACATACAGAGGAGACTTCAGTCAAGTCTATTTAGACTGTTGCCATCAACACTGAGCTCTTTTGCATCATGTTTATTCAATTATTCAGTGGACTCAGATTACTGACCTCGTCTGCCAATAACCAACAACAGTTTTAGCTTTAGTCAGAGTTATTTGGAGAGTATGCAGATCCTATCATAATAATAATAAGAATAATAAAACACAGAGGATCTCAATAATGATACATACTGAAAGCAACCCCCCCCCCACCCCCCCCTCAGTGTGACTACAAAGCATAGGTTCTCTCAATCCAATTTCCCCCAGAGAACACTCTATATGACAAATGACAACAAGGCCATAATAGTCCCCATCTCTGCCATCCGAGAGTTCATCCTATGCTGAAATGAGGCCAGCTCTACTTTTAATAACAAAGTCTGTGTCCTCTCTTATCCTCCCTCTCCCAGTGGACTGAGGGGAAAATTGGATTTCAGTCTTGTTTTAAAGAGGCTGATATTATCTCTTTTTCGGCAGAAATCATGTTTTAATAATTAAAACTATTTTAAAAATGACCAATTACGCTTCTTTTCAGCTGTAAACGCATGTCTTTCCTTGGCTCTTGGTGCTGTTGTAGGGTCCGTGCCTCCCTGGAGAATTTTGTGTTTTAATCACTTCAGGAAGTCTTCATCGCCCCCTCCTTCCTTCTGTCTCACTGCCCAGCCACCCTCTGTTAAACTGCTGAAATTATGAAGCTGTCCATTTGTTGCAAAGATGAAAAGATTCTTGTCTCTATTTCATGGTTCATGCAGATAAAGAAAAACAGAGCAGAGACTACCCTGTTCAGTGACTTGATAAATGACTATCTGCCACTTCTCAGATTTTTTTTGTGGTTAAAATTCAGCCTAGAACTATTACATATCAAGGTTTATTCCTAAGGAATTCTAACTAAATGCACATTGACTGCACATTTGTGGCTCATATTTTCTTGGACAATCTGCTTTGTGTACTCAGTCATATTTGGTTGTTGTCATGACAATACCTTCTGGGCAACAGTGATAAACCCTGTGTGTTTTTCAAACCCAACTACATATTAGTGTAGTGGGTTATATACAAACCATATTATAAAATCATTTCTTGTTACCTTTTTTAAAAATGTATTATTAATTTTAACAGATGGTCTAATTTTAACCGTCTTTACCCTAAAACACACCGGTGGGTGTAAAAAGCATATTGTATTTGAAATCATTGTTAAAATCACACATGTTGCATTGTTTTTAAATACATGATAACAGAACAAAGCCATTAATCTATCATTTTGTTATTTATCATGAAAGATTACAGAGTTAAGAATCTAGTGGTCAAAATGACCTCTCATGGCAGTTCTAGTAGTTATGGAATTTTGACTGTTCTAGTGTTAAAGTCCCTCCGGTTGTCCATTAGCTTAGCTTTTAGCTTAGCGCCGGCCTTGCAGCCTCTGTAACTCCTCCTCAGTTCTGCCAGTATGGTGTCATACTCCGGCTTTTGCCATTGTCTTCAAGGCCAGTAATTCTTCTTTTGAATAAACAAGATGAATGGCTACTGGTAGTGTTATGAAGGAAAAAAAATATCCATGGAATATATATAGCAGAAAAAGAGAGGAAAACAAAAGAAAAAACACTCGAAAAAGAAGAGGAAAAACACTCTATGCTGTAGAGCTACTGGAGAAGCTGCCATCTCTGCAACGCCATTTTGGTGCACACTATGCCTCTGTTGAAACATTGAAGCAGAAACCATGCCAGGGAATGATGGAGAGCAGTATGTACCTCTGGAATGGTCTGTACCTCATATCACTTTTGCAGTTATTCAGAATCAGATCTATTACTTACACTACATACACACTTCGGCTTCATATTCATGTCTGGCCCTGTTTGTTTGTGCAATATCAGCATAGTCCTCTAAATTTAATTTAATTTTAATTTATTTATTTAAATAGGGACAGTACATATTAATGAACATATAACATATGTAAATATGTCAGATTATAGCCATAGGCTAATTTCCATCTGTTGTCCCTAGACAGGCTAATGTAAAAAAATCTTACATAACAATAAGACAAGGTGAGTCACAAAAATATACAATACAACAGGCCAACATACAGGACAAGGAACAGAGGGGTCTCAATCAAATCCACAGCTAAGTCCTCTCTCAAAGCAGCAGTTCTAAACACTTGCCAGTTTGTGCTCTCAAAGCAGTCCTGAAGTGTCTGGTCAGTCACTTTATTCCACACTTTAACAGTTTTACTCACTGGGGGGCCCGCTTAAGGAGTCGTCTGTATGCTGGACAGAGGAACACAGAGATAGAGTCGGACAGTCCAAGGTGTGCCCGTGGTGTTTTTTTGTAAGTCCCTTGACGCTGCTGTAGACATGGTCCACGATGTTGATCTTCATCACTGGAAAGCAGATGTGTTAACTGTACTTGAGCAGGACAGACCTCAGGTTGCAGCGGTTGAAGTCAACGGCTATGTTGAACACAGCATGTAACAGCCCCAGCGCTGTCGTGGAGTTGGTTCATGGCGAAATGGAAAAAAGGCAAGGATGAACACTGCATCAAATTCATTCGAAAGATTAAAGGGACAACATGTTACCACCAGCAGTTTTAAATCTGTAAAGCAATGTCTGTCAACAATCCGCACGTTCTTATACCATCTGTTGTTTATGTAGACACAAACGCTGCCACCTCTGTTCTTCCCCGAAGCTGTAGTCCGGTTGCCAAGGTGAAAGTGTGTCTCCAGCTGGATATTAAAACAGAAGACAGGACAAGATATGCAGTGGAGTCACCTATAGAAAACATGTCCAAAGTTTATTTACGAGTTCTACACTGAAAATACTGTCCATATGTAATGATAATTTATTTATGACAATAAAATGTACTTTACTTTTACTCGAGGAGTAATATTGCAATATTATGGTATCTGCTTTACTAACAGAGATGTCACCTTTTATCAGACATTACCTGCTACAAATATCTTGCTGTAAAAGGCCAAACAAAAGGCCCTAATCTAAAATAAACAAAAAACTTGATACAGGGTTTCCCCCAGAAAACTTGCTAAGCCCGGTGGTAGAGAAGCCCACCGGCCGCCCACCGTGCTTTTGTAAAAGAAAAAAAAAAAAAAAGTTGACAGGAATTTTGAAATTATGACTATTATGTGTTATTATAAGCCATTTATTAACAATACTTAAACGTAAAGTCTTACTAAAAGGCACAATCTTGAAATACGGTTTTAACAAACACAAAAAATACAATTAAAATAAATAATATCAGTCGTTTTCACTTAAGTTAAATCCCAGTGAATCTTAAAACAAGCTGTTGCTGGTCACATTTAAAAGTAAAATAAATGAACATGAATAAAAAAATGCAAACATGGCCAAGGGGTAAAACCAGGGAACTCAGAGGCTGAACAGGTCTGCTGTGCTGTGTGACCTCTACTACTTGTTGCTGCACATGGTGCAGGTTGGATCAGTGCCAGCAATCTGTCTGGGCTTACCATACTCCTTCTGGTAGAGCCATATAAACTTATAACTTCAGATGTTTTCAGAAACATCTTCTGGTAAACTGTCAAAATAAATGAAAATTTTCCCAAAGAACCTACATCATGCTGGTCCAGTTTCAAATCCAAGAACAAACTGCCTTTGAGTGAAGTGTTTATCCAACCAGGTTCGGCCAACTTATGAGCGGTATGGTATGGATGATGACAGCATCTGACATCACCACCCTGGATGGAAGTGGCCTTGTCTTCTTCTCCCACATTGACCCCTTTACAAAACTCTTTTCCCCTGCGCCTCATAAGAATCTAAAGTCAATAACTGACAAAATGTCAAACACATTTGTATCCATATCCTTCCCTCGGCAGGAACCCTATCTGTCGGTTGGACTGGTGTCATGGCTGCCAGAGCTATAATCTGTTACACCATGCTCCTGATAGAAATGCTGCTGGCAGATTTATGTTTGGGCTCAGGGAGAATCGATCAGTTCTTCTCAAAAGCTGTCTTTAAAGGAGTCTTTTTTCTCCAGCTAATTTATCTCACTTTGATTACCCAGTGCAAATCATACAGGCAACAGAACCTGCAATATTAATATCTTCATCAATAAAGGCAAAACAGAGACCAAGCGAGTTATCAAACCACTAATTAAAAAGAAGTGATCTTCAAATATATTCATTTAAAGCTATTTGAGTTAAGCACCTCACATCAGAGAGCAGAGATGGATCAAAGAAATAATTTGCTTTTTAAAGACTTGTCACTGCCGCAGTTTAATTTAAATACTGAATTGATGTAAATGAGAGGCTTTGCATATAAAGGCTAAAATGAAAAATAAATGTCTGATGTTACAGGATGCTTTGTGTCATTAATATCAGCTTAGGAAATATACATTAACTAGAACAAAGATTCCTTTTCACAAACTTCACATTGATCTTCAACATTGTTACTGTTCAAATGAATTGGCAGGATGAAATTCTGAAATAACGGAGCTTACTGCAGTTAGTTAGGTAGTGCAGCAAAGAAAAGGCACAGCATGCTGCTTCTGTGTATGAGCAAGATAAAACGAAAAAAGGGAAAATGATGGTAGTGTCAGGTTAACACATTTGGGGAGGATGAGTAAAACTTGTCAAATTGAGTGTTCACACAACACAGTCACGTCCTCAGTATTTAGCAAGGTAACGTCTTTTTCAACCTGTTGCTATGACTCCTCTCAGACATGCCTTGCATTTTCTGAGACAGTTATTTTAAATCAGTCTCATGTCTGAATAAGCACTCATATCAGTTGCCCATAAAATGATTAGAATTATTGCAGACCTCATAAAACGAGCCCTATGAAACCATTCATGTGAATAGCATCAGATTAAGTGCAATCTTAAATACACAAAGAGAGAATAAATCCACATTTGTTTCATGTGGACGAACACACATTTTACGGCACTGTGATAAAAAAAAATCAACAGACAAATAAAAGCTTATTGTCAGTTAGTGAGTCTTAAATTGCTATGAAGATTCTTTGTAGCCTTTAAAAATGTACTTGGGGAATAGCAGCAGTTTTGTCAAATCTAAAAGCTGATCATGCTTGTAGTGTAATTTATTGCTTTCTCTAATACATATTGTAGAACTATTATAGAGCTGATGTGGATCATGCTAACCATGCCAGTATGGAAAGCTCCTTTGGACCTGCCATTAATGATCCAATCACATTTCAGCTGCTATCTCCTCAGACTGCTACTGTCATCTCACACCTTTATGACCTTTATTCATCATAGTTAACTTGTCATGGTTAGGTGATAAAAATTCCTTTGTGATGCCCTGAAGGTTTTTAATGTTTTCCTTGAACCATTATCATTCTGAGGTCCTTGCATGAATTTGAATAAGGATAAACTACTTGATGGATATCCATCAGATTGTGTACACATAGTAATTTTTCCTAAAGTCAAGTCCTACTGACTTTGGTGATCTTTGGATTGCAGGCCAAAATTTTAGTTTGTCTGATTCTTTGTTTTTTTCTAACCAAATACCTGCTAAACCAGCATCATTATCATCAGAATCAGCCGCATGATTAGCAAATGTTATCGTAGCTACATGCTTGGGCAATATACATGCTCAGCGATAGCATTCTACCATTGTCTTGCAATGCAGACATCGACATTTTAATACCTGTGTTATACTTTTCTTGTCAATGAGGGTTTGTGCAATGTAAATTTGCTAATTTCCAAAATTCATCTGTCCAGACCCCTCCACACCAGCGGATAGTTGAACCAGTTGGAACAATGCGGTTTTCGTTCCGGTTGCAGAACACTGGACCAACTCTATACTCTCCATGGGGTGCTTAAGGGTTCATGGGAGTTTGCCCAACCAGTCCACCTGTGATTTGTGGATTTGGACAAGGCGTTTGACCATGTCCTTAGTAACATCCTGTCGGAGGTACTCTGGGAATACGGGCGCTTTGGGCAGTCCAGTCCCTGTACGACCGGAGCAGGAGCCTGGTTTGCATTGACAGCAGTAAGTCAGACCTGTTCCATTGCACACTGGACTCCAGCAGGGCTGCCCTTTGTCACCGGTAACTTTTTTTTTTTAAGATTTATTTTTGGCCTTTTTGCCTTTATTGGAGAGGACAGAACAGTGGATAGAGTAAGAAACAGGAGAAAGCGGGGAAAGACATGCGGTAAATGGCCGAGGTCAGACTTGAACCCAGCACAGCTGCTACGCCTCTGCATGTGGGTCACGCGACATAACCACTAGGCTATTGGGGCGCCCCACCGGTAACTTTTATGGAGAGAATTTCTAGGTGCAGCCAGGGGCCGGAGGGGGTCCGGTCTGGGGACCACAGGATCTCGTCTCTGCTTTTTGCAGATGATGTGGTCCTGTTGGCTTCATCGAACCAGGACCTTCAGCATGCACTGGGCGGTTTGCAGCCAAGTGTGAAGCAACTGGGATGAGGATCAGGACCTCAAATCCGAGGCCATGGCTCTCGACCATTGACGAAAAAGGTGGCTTGCTCTCTCTGGGTGGAGAGGCCCTGCCTCAGGTGGAGGAGTTTAAGTATCTTGGGGTCTTGTTCATGAGTGAGGGGAGGATGAGTGTGAGATTGATAGGCTGATCAGTGCAGTGTCTGCAGTTATGTGGTCGCTGTATTGGTCCGTCGTGCAAAGAAGGAGCTAAGCCAAAAGGTGAAGCTCTCGATTTACTGGTCAATCTATGTCCCAACTCTCACCTATGGCCATGAGCTTTGGGTCATGACCGAAAGAACAAGATTCCAGATACATGTGGCCAAAATAAGTTTCCTCTGCAGGGTGGCTGGGTACACCTTTAGAGATAGGATAGGGTGAGGAGCTCAGTCACCAAGGAGGAGCTTGGACTAGAGCCGCTACTTCTCCATGTCAAGAGGAGTCAGCAGAGGTGGGTCGGATATCTGTTCTGGATGCCTTTAGGGACGCCTCCCTGGGGAGGTGTTCTGAGCATGTCCCACCAGGAGGAGGCCTTGGGGTAGACCCAGAACACGCTGGAGGGACTACATCTCAGCTGGCCTAGGAACGCCTCGGGGTTCTACTGGAAGAGCTGGAGAAGGTGTCTGGAGTAAGGAAAGTCTGGGCATCTCTGCTCAGACTGCTGCCTCTGCGACCCAGCCTCGGATAAGCAGAAGACAATGGATGGATGGATGGATGGATTAATGATCTGAATGCAGGACCTCAGAGTTCACAGTCAAACGCCAGAAAATCAATGTGGTGAACTTGGGGGCTGGTGAACAAATGATTTGTCCATGGTCAATGGAAACAATGACAGAGACAGATGTCATTCATTTATGAAATTAGTCATTAGTCATAAAAAGTCAGTTAGTCAATAGTCAAGTCTTGTCTAAATGAAAGCCAGAGAACCTCAAGAAGGTAAATGGTAAGCACTTACATGGCACTTTTCTACCTTAGTGGTACTGAAAATGCCTTACATTGTTTCAGATTTACTTATTCACAGACACACTAACAACAACAGAGCTGCCATACAAGGTGCTTGCCTACTATAGGGACCAACTGTGGGTTCAGAGTCTTGGCCAAGGACATTTTGACATGCAGAGGGGCCAAAGATTGAACTGCCAACCTTGTGATTAGTGGATAACCTGGTCCAATATCTGAGCCACAGCTTTACAGAAGATGTGAACTGGCTGCTTAAAAAATGAGTTTTAGTTTTCTCCCTGCTTTCTTGTCACAAACTGTGACACCATAATATAAATTTCTGTGGTGTGACTGGAAAAGAAAAATTAACCACTTAACACCGGTTGTCGCAAATTTGCAACGTACCGCTGCAGCTGCGATAGCGTATGCATTCCCCCAATGCTGGTTCGTGCATATTCAATACATACCTAGGAACCTTTTGCAAGCACTGGTTTCTCTTAGGACCGGTTTGAATGGCATTTGCGGAATCAATAAAAAAAAAATTAACATTAATGCCTGTTGCATTACACCTTTATATCTACTATATGTGCTATAGACAAACTAACTATCTCCACCTCATTTAACATCAACTTGAAATCAAAAACACATAAAATTATTGTTTTTATATTATTGTTAATAAATTCAGGCATTAAGGGGCTATGAGTCCATCCTTAAAACCTAAGAAACAGTGTATTATGTTATTGTGAACTTTATATTAAGTCTTGCTTATTTGCTTTCACGCACGTTTGTAAGATTTAGGTATTATGCAGACCAACCCTGGAAAAAACAATCTATCCATCTCCAAAGTTGCACAAAGGACTCCCAACCTCAGTATTTGTAAAATTACAGCTACACACCCTGTCAAATGTAAAACTTGATAGTTGTACTTCTCCTTTTCAACCTAACACCAAAAGCCCACCTTTTCACATTTTTACTAGATACTATCTCCTCTTCTACTTCGAGCGTCTTCCTTTCATCTCAGCTGTCTCGTACATCGCTCCGTACGAAGAGGCACAAAATCAATTGCTTGCTTTGTGTGCAGCAGAAACACCCTTGTTCGGATCAATACACTCAGGCTGGATGACAAAGGCAACAGGTGGAACTTTCTCCAGTGTGTGCATGTGTGTTTTCAGACTGTTACACACCGAAGAAAGCTTCGTTTTCACAAAAGGAAAAAGAGCTGTCTGACTGTGTGTGTGTGTGTGTGTGTGTGTTGGGGGGTCATATTCAGTTCAGAAGTGCCTCGGATTGTTATGATTCTTCTCCTCCTCCCTCAAAAACCCTAATAATAAATTTACTGTCATACTCTAAGCTGTTACTGACAAAATAAAACAGATTGTAAAAAAGGATTAATACAAAGTTATTTCTCGACAACATGTAACCTTGACACAGACAATATGCTCCGTGTAAAGATCCTTCAGTACATAACTCATCCTGTGCAATATCACCTAAACTGCATCACTTCTAAGCTGAACAGTTGGGTATTTGCTTTTATGTAAAATTACAAATCAATAGTTTAGTTTAATTCGCACACACTTTATCAGTCTTAATATGGTTCTTATCATGTTCTGGTACAGTCTAGCTTTGGATCCAAATCAACTTTCATTTTTTATGGTTGGATGGATAAACTATTTGGTAAACTATGGAATAACTCTGATGGAGTGGATAATGTAACTTGTACAGTAGGTACCCAATATTTACAAAAGTACTTCCTTTTACTCTACAGTCTTGTTTTCTTCCACTGTATCAACATTTAAGAACTAGTGGGAAAAAAATAACTGTGTTACTGTTTGCACGTTCATTAAATCAAATTATACTGTAAGTTGTGGCCTGTACTAAGTATTTCCTAAATGTTCCACAAATTCTCTTGTTTTTCTTGCAACAAAATAAAACTGACCATTATCCATCTACAGAAAAATCATTTAAACATGTTTCAGTACATTAAAAAAATGTGCTACGCAGATTTAAAAATATTTTTCTTCGAAGTTCTCCTTGGATCGGATACATGTGGACACAAAAGGAAAAAGGATTGAAAAAAGAAAGCCTTGGAGTTTGGGGATTTTTTTTTCCAAGACTCCTTCATGCGAGAACCCATCAGAGATCAGAGGTTTTTTTTGGTTAAACATGACTATTCCATGACAATAAAGACATTTTAATTGTAAAACAGAGAGTTCCTTTGGGTGTTTTTGACTTTTGATGCCTTAATATTTCTTTAAGGAAGAACCACGCAGATGTGTGTCTAAGCTGATGCTGTACACACATCAGCTTAGACACATCTGTTGATAGTGTTATGTCTATTGACAGCTGTTCACATAGTGTATACTTCTGAAAGAGTTCCATATGCAACTATGGTTCCATAAGATGGGAATTACCACCATAGATGGTATGTGTTATGTATGGACCATCAACCTTTTAACTTTTCAGAAACACAATTGGGTGAGTAACCTCTGCATGCTAACCCTAACCCTAACTAGGAGTGTAAAATGTTCAAAGAGTGGGTTCCACCTCTTAACCCTAAGCCATAAGTTCACAGCAAGTTAGTGGGACGTCATACTGATTATTTCAAGCTAATGGCATCAGACTCAGTTAGTCACTCTGTGCTAAGTGCAATTTTATTATTTTTTTAAATTTTTTTTTAGATCAGATGTGTGAGAAAATGTCTGGTTCTCATTGAAATACAACATCCTGGATCTGACAAGATTCAAGATACAAAGTTTTTATTGTAATGTGCACACTAAAGAAACACGTTTCCCTGTACAATGAAATTCTTACTTTGCTGTCCACTCAGATTACCAGCAATAAAGAATACAAACAGTATATGCAAATAAAAGAAAATAAAATAAAAACTGTGTAAATATGAACTATAAAGTGCATGTCGTGCAAATAGGCTGTACAAATGTAAAATTTAAAAGTGAAAATAATTTAAACAGAAGATAACTGCAATTTTCTAGAATATAGATTTTTAAAGTGCCCTTAGTGTAATCCGGTCAGCTGTTGAGGATTCTAAAGGCAGTGGGGTAGAAAGAGTTCCTTGAATGGGTCATCCTGCATTTCACACTCCTGTACCTCCGTCCTGAGGGCAGGAGTGTGAACAGTCCATGTTGTGGGTGGGTGGTGTCCTTAATGATGCTAGCAGCTCTCCTGTGGACTCTGTGGTGGTAGATGCTGTTCAGAGAGGGCAGTGGAGTCCTGGTGATCCTCTCAGCAGTCCTGACCACTCTCTGCAGGCGTTTGTGGTCCAGGGCCGTAGTGCTGCCGTACCACACGGTGATGCAGCTGGTCAGGATGCTCTCCACAACGTAGCTGTAGAAGTTGCTGAGGATTTTGGTTGACATGCCAAACTTCCTCAGCCTCCTAAGAAAATATAGCCGTTGGTGAGCTTTCCTGACCAGCTGTGTGATGTTGGAAGTCCATGTGAAGTCCTCAGTGATGTGGACTCTGAGGTATTTAAGCTGCTCACCCGCTCCACTTCAAGCTCCTGGATAAACAGTGGCTGATGAGGTCTCCTCTCCATTCCTCATGTCCACTATCATCTCCTTCACTTAGGGAAGAGTGTTAGTGTTGTTCCACATTTGTAGGGTGTGTGCAGAAACACATCTAATGTGCTAGCTGATGGCATCACCCAGATGCACAATACGAATCAAAAAACAAATTGCTTTAATCAGCCACCACATACAAAATCAGTCAGGATTGAAAACATTACAAAAGCAATCTACATTTACATTTCATTGGTGACTGACAAAAAAAAGACATAGGCAGTGTTACTGTGACCATTTTTAAGGGAAATCAGCCCTAACTCCTAAATCACATTAACACAGCTGAAAACACATAAGGTTCACATAAGTTAACCTAAGTCACATAAGTGCTTGAAGCTAATTTATTTAAAGTAAAATCATAAAAGTCACATGTTCAGAGTGTTTGAAATAATGCAAGCAATCAGCTGAGCTTGTCTGATTTGATGATTTTACAAATATAGCATTGTAAAGACAGCACAGATTTAGGACCCACAAGGATGAGTGATCAGCAGGTTTGTCATGGCCAGTCAACTCACTTATATTTCATGGTCAGGTCAGCAAGGGCCACAAAGGCCATCCCAATGCAAACACAAGTATTGCTGTGTGAATGAAATCATTTGTGTTTTTCAGCCCTGTGGGTGTGACTAATGGACTGTCACCAGTGAATAGATAAAACCCTGATGGTGCGATCGTCAGGGATGATTCCTGCCAGGGATGCGGTACTAATTACTGAGGTGGTTTTATTCATTGACTGGTAATAATGATAAGGTAGATTGTCCTCTTGTAGCAGTTCTTTTTCTTTGTAACTTCTTTTTGACCTCTGCAGCTGCTCTTGTTACACGAGCCACAGCGGTGATTTCTTTAGGCAATTGTTTTTAGCCCATTTATTTGTATTTTTTTAATCTAAAGGATGCAGTAACTTATTTTTTGGCAGAGAAAATGCAACAAATGGGCATTACTAGATTAGGCTTCATTAGGGCTGCAAGTCAAAACACTTTGGAACCATATGTCTGCAGGGAAGCCCTATCAGAGTTTTTCGGCCCTCATACTAATCAGGTCATGGGCTATCATGGGTATCTGCCAATACTAAGTCCAATCTGATACTTACCGAATGATTTAAAAATATCAGTAACAACAGTAAAACACATTTGAAAACATAGAAAGGTGGTAAGCTTGTAAATTTGGCCTATCTCATTATTGAGTGGAGAATGCATCTGCTAAAAATGATGTGACCCCATCAGGGAAAAAAAAGGAGGGAAAAGTGCACTTCGGGATACAGAAACACTTATGCAGTATTACAAGCAGAGCTTCTTCTTTCATAAATGATATCTGGCTGCATAAAGACGGCAGCTGCACACAAACCAGACAGCAAACCAGCTTTGACCTGCCAAATTACTCTTTGAAATAATGTTAATTAGTGACAGCTGACTTGACCTGCCTCTGCTGTCGTTTGCCATTTGAACCACTGAGTTTAGTGAAGCCGTGCATGTTGCCAACCTCACTGTCAGAACAGTCAATCACTCCTGTGCCAAAATCATTTTTCACACTCGCACTCAAATTTTCACTCTCATATGCAGCAAGATTCTGCACTGCAAAGAATAGTGGTCATTAAGGGAAACAGGTTTACAGCACCAGTAGCAGATAGATTTATGGGTAGAAGCCTTCAAACCCTCACAGACGTGTGGGGTACAGGTTCACCGTAAGACAGCAATATTGGAGGGTGACTTAATGTTAGCTAAGCAAGCTGCTGTGGCCTTCTCCATGCTGTTCTCATGGTTACTGATTGTGCTTTTTCCATGGAAAAAGATTGTCATCCCATTACAAATGTTGAGTGAAGGGCATATTAATAAACCTAAAGGTGGAACAAATCAGACGCTGTACTCTGGGCTCAATTAAAACATTTACAGAAATCTGACAGCTTAGTTTATGTCCATGAGCTGAAGAGTCTCTGTGAGTTAATCATATTGTGATTGTGCTTTCTATTTTGCTGTTTTGCTACACATTTGAAATTTAATGATAGAAGAAACTTTTGGTGTTACTTTTTTTTAAAGATTTCAATGTATCTTAAAATAAAAATGGAACCACTTTTATAGTTACTTATGTTTTTCATTTGTTTTGAATTTAATACAACATATGTCATTCTAGACTATATCAGCTTATATAAATGGGAGGCTCAGTCTCTTAAAAGTGTCCACAAATGTCACAATATCTTCATATTCTTTGCCATCTTTTGCTTTCAAGCTGCACTAGCAGTATTGTTTTGGTATCATCTTAAAAAAAATCCGACATCCAGCATATTGTAAGTCAAGTGGTCTGAGGTGAAACTAGGCTTCTGCACCTCCTCTTGGCTTGTTTTTAAGGTTTAGATGAAAATATGATAGATTTTGGATGCACTTGGGAGGCAGACACCCTCTCTACTTTTAAGACCAGGCTTAAAACTTTCTTCTTTAATAAAGCTTATAGTTAAGGCGCGACATCAGCTGTCCTTTTGTGATGCTGCTATAGGTCTAGACTGCCGGGGGATTCCCATGATGCACTGAGCATCTTTCCTCTCCTTGCTCCCTCTTCCATACAGTTATATACCCCCATTACATGTCATGAACTTTATGTCTTCCCTGAGGTTCTGTGCTTGTTCTCTCTGCAGGTGTCTCTGGATCTGGAGCTACACATCTTTGATCTGCAGTTGCTGGTCTCACCCGACCTCCAAAATGTTCATGTTCTTTTAAGCATAGTTTGTCTGTTCTCTATCTGCTATGTGTAGGCTGCCCATGTGCTACTAAAACAGTTCTGATCCATCGGGTTATGCACAAGGACTAGGGGTGTCCTGTGGTTTCTGGCACTGAGATGTTGGCAGTGGCTCCTTTGGAATAGATGTATCAATAGAAATATAAGCTATAAATCAAAAATATATATGTCAAAATATCTGTTGTAAATGTAGTGCTTCTGTCCCCTCTCAAACAGCTGTTTTCAGTGACACAAAGTTTAGACTATTATAATTAGGGCAGTGTTACTTTTGTTAAAGACTATGCAGATTGTTGTTCTTCTGGGCCAAATTGATAACTAAGTTAAAACCTTCTCCAGTGTCTTTCTGTCTGATTTAATTTATTAAGCATACCTATCAATTATGAATCATCAACACCCTTTTCCAACAGCTTCTCCAGCCTTCGGCCTGATCTTATCTGTCTGAGGGAAAACTAACGTTTTCATCAATTTCACAATAAACAGACTGTGTAGAGTAAAGACAATCATAGATGATATTAAGGAAGTGCTGACTGTGTCAGCTTCTCAGCCTGTCCTCTGCTGCTATAAATGGTATTGATCGGGCCATTAAAGCCTGCCGACCAAATTAATGCCATTAATCACATCTGTGTTATTTTTAAAAGTCTCATTTCAAATTCCATTAACAGGTAAATAAGTAATGACTTCCACATGCTCCATCCGTTGCCCCAGTTCTCCACTGCTACAAAAAAGAAACATTTTTTTCTCAGGATTTATCTACTCTGTGTTTTAATAGTTTTGATGGAAAAGCCACATCTTAGATGCAAAACTAGTTCAAATTTACATTTTCTCTGAATGTGGGCCAGAAGCCGTTGCAAGGCAAACACTGAAAAACCCTGCACTCCCAAGCCTACATCCTGACTTTCATTCATTTATTTTTTTATTTTTGGAAGACTGCAAGAAACTAAGTAGTAAGCATAAGTGTATTTTTCCAAAAAGATACATTTTGATGGTGAGTATTTATTTTTGGAATACTATCATATCCACTGTGTTTGTTGATTAATTAATTTAGTCGCACATTGTTGATGATGTTCACTACAGTTGCTCCATGAACAGACCGCATGAACTGTGTGCTCAGTGTAGCCATGGGTAAAGAGCAGAATTTTCAGCTTGTAACCAAAACAATGTTGAAAAATCAACTAAAACATTCCATAGAGCTGAGGGGCCATACAGATTTGGGTAAATTATTTGTGGCCTTCTTTGCAGCACCTTTCACATTACAGATATTCCTAATTTACTGCGAAAACAAAACAACACAGATTTAAAGCTAAAGAGTTACTGTTGCTATGCAGCAAACATCCGTTTTCAAATACTGTAGTAATCTATTTTTCTGACTCTCATGAGGACCAAATGATGAGAACGAACTGGGGATTGTTTCCACCAAGAAACACAAGGACTGGATATTAGACCAGAGGAAATCTGGACCTCGGTCCTAGAAGTCTGAATGTTAGATTTCTGATCTGACAGTGGAGGATATATTATGGTGATCTGATCTGGCCTTCACAATCAGCCATACTTGAGAAGACATATACAGTATAATCAGCTTTCTTACGCAACCCATACACCCTAACCCCATTACACATTCACTGTGCAATGAAATTAATCAATAATCCTGTCAGTGCATTGAAATAAATACAGGGTGCATAAAGTAGTATATATATGTATAGTTGCTAGTAGGCACTCAGGTCCAGACAGTTAGTGTGAGTGTTTGCCAGAGTTCAGTTGTCTTATGGCTCTGAGGTAGAAACTGTTTTTCAGCCTTTTTGTCTGTGATTTGATGGACCTGAGGCTTTGACCTAAGAATAGTGGGTCAAACAGATAGTGTCCAGGACTGAGTGAAGTGAGCAGAGCAGCTGACAAAACAGTACGCTGTCAATGGAGCAGTGATAAAAGGACATTAGTAGCTTTATCCTGCAGGCTCTCTTTATGCAGGTTATGTCTGCATGCTGAGATCTACAACACTGGCATGTTAAAAAGGTGTTAATTCCTAAAAAATGCACAGCTTCTCTCATCTTGGCACTTCTGGCAGCTGTAGGAGTGAAAGTAAAGTCAAAAAAACATGATAGCGACTTTCATTATATATATTCTGAGTTCCATTCCATATATTCCGAGTTTCATTCCATATATTCAACATTAGGTGCAGACTCAAAAGTCATCATTGACTTGTTTCAACAAGCATTTGAAAAAAGCAGAAGTGCTGCATAATTAGTTGTAAAGACAATATCCACTGGTGGTAAAAAGGAGTGTCTATACTTTTGCCAGTGTGCACACGGTCCACCACTGCTGCTGAACTTGTTCCAACACTTCCATACATCTCCCTTGCAGTAACAAGGTCCTCATCCTATCCAGATTTCTGTCAGAGCCATTTGAGCTGCCAGAAAAGCAGCCAACGTGTTGACATGCTCTTTTCCAGCTTGACAAATTGACAAAGATTTGTAAACTACACAAGACGTCATATCTCACTATGAATGTGACTGTGGCTTGAATAAAACATTGGACCACACACAAATGATCAGTTCCCTCCCTCACCTCTTTTTCGTACATTTCTCTGTACCCACAGCAATTTTTCAGTTCATAGTCCAATTTTGTAGTCAGTGGAGCGTGGCAGAAGCATGGACCAACATCAGCATAAGATTGTGGAATGCATAACAGACTTTGTTACAGTTCAGAGTTGTTTATGCCAATCTGCATATTGTCGGAAATGGAGAGGAAGAACCTCGAGGCTACTGAGGCATAGGTGTTAGGAAATAGAGTGTGGTGGTTGTTTTCTGGTTTGTTTGTTTGCTTGTTTAACCTTTTTCGCCACCCAGCAATTAACTGACACATTTTTATTCATCACAAGGACCTCACTAATAATATTAGCTGATTAGAATGGCTAAGTAAATCTCCAGAGCAGACAAGGACAGACACATGCAGTCTGTAGCTATAACTAAAGGGACATATGGTTCTTTTCCTTCATGCTGTTTATAGTCTTGTTTCAGCTTCCTCTTTGCATTGACATGATTTGGAAGCTTAGTATGTCAGGCAGACATCTGGTGGCTTAGAAAACTCATTTTGTTCAAGGTTAGAGTTTTTCTGTTAATTTTATGTCTTGTCTTTGTTTATAATTGAAGATGTGTCATGGTTTTGTTTGTTGCACTCATTCTTTCTACTCATTCTTTCTGCTTGGTTGTTCCCTGTATCAATTCTTCCACCCACCAGACATCATCACTGTCTTTCTCCCTGCATTCCAAATCATATACTTCTTCCTGTTCCCTTTCAGTAGTGCCATGCAAAAATATGTGGTGTACACCACTACTGGTCAAAAAGAACATAAAGGCTTGTCTGGAATTTACACAATGAAACTAGGGAACATTTTACTTTGATGTTTGTTTACCACAGTAGTTTGTTGTTGGGGTCTCTCAGTCTTTGAATGTTTGAGACGTTGGTGGGATAAGGCGTAATGATTATGTAGGCAACAGTTTTTGGTTTGTTTGTTTGTTTTATTTCTGCTGCTATTAAGCATCAAAAATTAGTGTATTAATAGTTATTTTATCAGAATATTTCAAATGTCTGATGTCATTCATTTTTCAAATACCCCACCAGTAGATTTGTATTTTCTTTGAGCATTTGATGGTTCCCAGACATCAACACAGACTTTTTGTGATTACACCAGTAAACAGTTACTGCACACTTACTTAATGCATTACTCCAGCTTGTAGGATAATGACAGTATAATAGCACTTTGACAAGAGCACTAGGACCAATCTGAATTGAGTTTCTTCTGAAAGAGTTTTAGATATTTTGGGGCAACTAACGCATTAATATACAATTCAACAATTGAACTTTTGATCTATCTGATGTTTGAACAGTTTGCCAACATCACAACTCTGCAAAAGGTTTTATTTACAACCAACATGTTTTTTTAACCTTTTTTTTTTATCAGCAACAATCAAATTTTCTTTTCAATTCATCTCTATCTTGAACACAGCAGCAACACTCTATCACTGAGAATATGGATGTTGAAGATGTAGGAGCTGTCCTAGATTTAAGAGAAGCAGCCAGAAAGTCTGACAGTCTTCTTTGTAGATTGGAGTAAATAAGGCAAAGCACAGAAATTCAGGAACTATATATATATATTTTTTTTTTTTCCAAACTACTGGAAATTGCATAAACCTGCTAGCAATTTTGTTTTGCTGTTCCTCCAATCCCCTGCTGTAATCATGGCAGATACAGATGAACAACCCAGGAAGCCTTTGATGGACTGTGACCTGCAGCATCAATCCAAAGGAGCATGGAATTGTCACTATATCCAACAGCAAACAACTTTGGAAGTTGTTTGGAACTGATTTTACACACACACAAACACACACACACACACACACACACACACACACACACACACACACACACACACACACACACACACACACACACACACACCTATATATCAAATATATATATATAATATCAAATAACAGCTATGATGAACTTTCCGTAGTAGCATCGTATACAGTATATTGATGATGAACATGTTTGCTTGGAGACTATAGTCTGTAAGTCTGTCTTTCCTGCAAAAGCATCTTGGACCAATTTTTCTGTAATGACTGATGTTTTTGTTTACTGTATCCTTCCTTTCTCACATGGAAAAGGAAGAAAAAGAAGGAGTGTAGACTGAATCAGTTTAATGCAGTTTTGCTTCAAGTGCTGCATGATTTGGACAATGGATTTTAAAAGGCCTACTGTGATGAGACTTATTTCTAGCGGTGGTGAATATTACCTGATAGGTGATTTTATTGCTATCTGGAGCATATTTAAGTATAAATAAGTATTTTTCCCCCTCACCAATTATAATTATACTAGAAATTACCTACAGTTCAGCAAACCTGCTTCTCCTGCAGTTTAAAGGATTTAAGGATCACTGACTGTGCACACATTTTATCAGTTCAGTGTGAAAAGCAGGTAAGTGTGAAAACTGAGGAAGTTGGGAATGTTTTTGCCAATGTGATGGAGACACATTAACAATGTAGACATATTTGGGAACAAGTAGCGAATAATTAAAGTTGTCAGGAGACTTATACCACTTCACCTCATAAATGGACTGCTAAAATGTCAACCATGTAAAATTGACAGCAGGTTGCAGATATGCTGCAGTACAGTGTACGGTGCAGGGACCTCTGTTGTGCAAAGAGTTAAAATCCTGTATGGAATGATGGACACAAAGAGTGTTTTATTTCCCCTCCTCCTCCCTTACTGTGGGCGGCTGTGGCTCAGGTGGTAGAGCAGGTTGTTCACTAATGGGTTGGTGGTTCGATCCCCAGCCCCTCTGCATGCCAAAGTGTCCTTGGGCAAGACACTGAACCTCAAGTTGCTCCTGATGGCAGGCAAGCACCTGGCATGGCAGCTCTGTCGTCATTGGTGTCCGAATGTGTGTGTGAATGGGTGGATGGGAAACACTGTAAAGTGCTTTGAGTACCACTTAAGCAGAAAGGCGCCATATAAGTGTGGACCATTTACCATTCCTTCAAGATACTAATCTTGCCAAATTAAAAAGCTTTGACATGACATAGTTTCAAGTTTTCAAGAACTGACAGCTCCATATTACACACAGCACAGTCAAAATACTAAATATAAGAAATCAGTCATACTGAAGGTCTGACAAGTAAAATGTCACACTCTGAACTGCTGTAGTCAAAATACAGTATATGTAACTGCATTGCTTAGAGGCTGTTTGTGTTTTTTCAGATGTGCTATTCACAAATTCATAATTGGACACCTGTGCTACATGGCTTAAACAGCCTCTCTTGCCATAGGCTTCTGCAGACTTGGGACCATCTGAGGTGCTCAGTGACATGACCAATTTGCAAAGTCAGTAGACCGAGGAATTATTTTTGCCTTGATCTTTTCTAAGGCTGTGCTGAACTCATGTGAGAGAAAGGGATGAAAAAAACAACATAATAATAAAAGAGGTCTGTGAGAGACAGAACAGGGAGTTTGACAGGGAGGTAATTATATGAGGTGCAAATGACACCACTAATCAGCTTGTTAAAGCAGAGGAATTTAAAATGGTTCACATTTGAGTTTGGTAACAGCCCCTTTGACATTTTAAAACCATGATCTGCTGGTGTGACTGAACAAGAAAGAAGATATCAGCACTTCTGCTGTTCCCCTACTGTAAAACTCCTCCACACATGTAGAGGTTGCTGTGTAGCCACAGCCTCATGACTTCTTATTTCTGCAGAAAGACCAGTAACAGTGAGGATGATACCTTCAAACAACAAATAAAACAGTCAGATGGATCATTATGCATGCTGCATCTCAGAGCTGAGAAACTTAGATCATATAGTTCCAGGTTTCTCAAGTGCCACCTGACCAATGAACACAGGCCTGGGACTTTGCGTCTGCTCTTAGTACAGCAAGCATTCAAAGGTTAATAGCAATCGGACAATGAGACGGTTACAGCAACGAACCATAGGCAAGTCAGAAGTTCTAAACATCTTAATATGAGATTGGTCAACTGCTACAAGCACCTGTAAATTAATTTTCAAACTGGAATGCTTCGGTACCACAGGGACATGCATGGAAGTGTAAGGATTGGATTCATTTTTCCCCCGATTTTTATTCTTTCTGCTACGGCGAAGAGCTATTAAATTGCTGTCATTGGTGTAATGGTTTGAAGCACCGCTGAGCTCTCTTTGAACTGTGTTTATAAGGTATATACAAGCTTTACTATAATGGCAGGAAAGATTTTCCTCCCCTGTGACAGGCCGATGCGGATACCACTGCATTTCAAAAAGGATGTCCTCCAGTTGGCACACTGTATATGAGGAATTAAGTCATTTTTTCCACAAATGTCTTGCGTGTGACGAATGTAGAAATATATAAAAAATATTGTTTTCTGCATTCAATTTCAAGGCCTTCTATTTTTTATTATTTTTAATTTCCACCAGTAAAAACATCTCGAAAGGTAGTCAGTGACAGCCCTGACCTGTGAGGCCAACAGGAGTAATCTTGTACTATGAATAACAGACGCTTGGCAGGATTTTAGACCAGTCTCACTCATGGCATTTGAAAGACTGAAATTTTTGCTTACACCTAATCAAACTTAGTAAATTACAACCCCACAACAACGAGACAGTGAGATTTATATTATTGAATGTGTTCTAAAAACTCAACTGCAACACTATCAAATTTGATTCAAGCCAAATGAAACTTACTGCATTGAGTGGCCTATTCACTTATGTGGTAGCCTTAAGATGTAGGCAGGTCTAGTTTTAATAAGAGATACCAGCTGGTCCTGGTACAGCAACTTTAGAGAAACATTGTGGTCTGCTTTTGTGAAGAAAAAGTGCACAAGTATATAAGACACATTTTGCTTGTATAAGTGTAACCAAAACTGTTATTTTTTCCTAACCTTAACCAAAGTGGTTTTTGTTCACCATAAATCTAACCATAGACAAGAGACTGGATGTGAATACAAATCATGTGCTTAATGCCTGCCATCAACCAAAATGCAGTATTGATTACAAAGGTTTTAAACATAGCACAACAAGGTCTGGAACAAGGCCATTGTTTCCAACAAACCGTAGTGACATACACTGTTCTGGTTTCCCTACAGGTTTAATGTTTGTTGACTTGTGCTGATCCCTAAAATGCACTTCCATTGGCATTCTGAAACTGAGTCTTAATGTTGTACAGTAAAATTAGTTTAGTGTATATTTAAATTCCCAGTTATAGAACTCTAGTTTTTAATCCTGTTGAGGTAAAATATTTCAAGCATGGCAGTATATATTAGGTTGCCAGATTAGAAAATGAACACTGTAACGCTGTTCAGTTTCCACCTTCTTCCAGCATCTACACATTTAAAAAGAATATTAAAACACAAACAAAAAGTCTACCTTAGGTAAACTGGACACTTGGGGACCAGTCTCAGATGGTTGAAAGTTTTTAGATATTAGATCTTAACAAACGCTATTGATTGTTATTGACCTATTGAAGATCGGTATCGGCTGGTGAACAGCAAAGTGCTGCCAACAGAAATGTCAAAGATATGTTTGAGGGAACTCTGAAACACTCTTTACTCAGTTTGTCTACAGGGAAGTTGATGATCTACCACACAGTCAGTACATGTCTTGATCATAACCCTTTGATAACCAAATTCAGACATTCCATATTGCGCCTATTTCTAACCAGTTGATAGGAGTTATACATGTCCTCAGGTCATTATACATGTCATTGTTGAACAATGAATTTTACTGTGCCTGTAATACCCCTGGTTTAAGTTCTGTCTCAGACAGGCTGGTTCAGTGTCTGTAACTGACGCCTCTGTCATGAACCCTCTGAATCTATTCTGTGTTGTGAGTTTCAGAGAGGAGCACATTTGAAAAGGAGGATGGTGCTTATCCTTCCATCACAGCAGGCTGCAAACCTGAATGGCTCATTCAGGAACACACTTTCTGAGATATGGATGGAAATGAAAGGAGGAGATGGTCTTTCCTAATATTTTGTGGTTCTCTAAACACATGTAGGACATGTAGGTGTACTCAAAAGTCATATAACAGTGGATTTTGCAATACATGGCTCTTTCAAGAAATTCTTATTGACAATATTTTACATGTGTAAAAGTAATAAATATTAACCTGTATAATGTTGTGGCATCTTTTTACTTAAATTAACGCAAGGTTAGGTGAATAATCAAATATTCACAAAATATCAAATATGTACAAATAACCATGTACATAAGAAAAGTAAATGTTTAACAGCTATTTAGCCAAACTTCTAAAACAAGTACTAAAGAAATTGGGCTCATATTGCAGCTCACAATGCAACTTATTGTAACCATGGCAGCAATAAACATTCTGGATCTCATAAAAGTTGACAACTTCTCTCATTTCTCTCTCTTAAAAACATTTCATTTTAAATGTAACGTCACCCAAAAATTGTCCTCTTAATAGACTTCAACCATTTTTCATAATTGCAAGATAAGGTTTTCCATTTTGTTTTCTTTTGTGACTGCTGTTAACTTCCATATAAGTAGAAACTTGAAGCAAATTAATATATGAAGTATTTCCTTTTTTATTTTACTTGTTTCTTCCTGGGGATTTCTCTTTTGTAGATGCACAATGTGTATATGGATGCTTCTGTAAGAGAACAATCATAAAAAAATACTTTTAAAAAGAAGTCAGAAAAAAGAAAAAGTCAAGACAAGTAAAAAAAATAAAACAGCTGAGTCCATTAATATCCGGCTCTTGCTGTGGAATTTGTTTTGTCTTGTCAGGCAGTTGTGGCTGTCACGGTGATGAGTGGGGCCGAAACGGCGATTGCCTGCATCACTCTGATGGAAAACACACAGAGTGAGAGAGGAAGAGCAGTGAGGAGCGAGGGGGGGCGGGGAGTGGGTGAAGAGCAGGGACAGGGGAGACAAGACATGAAAAAATAAAACTGACAGAGGTGCAGACGAAAAAGAGCGACAGCAGCAGTGACTGAAGGCAGACAGAGAGAAGCAGTCTGAGTAGCAGGTTGGCACTCTGTGTGAGTCTGAATGTGTAAACACACACAGAGTTCAGTTCATCAGACTAACATAGTAGCTGCTTTATAGAACAAGCCTTTTTTTTCAACACACCATCTCTATCGGGCAGCCTGTCAGCTCATGGCACATGTCAGATTGGTTGCATTTAGCTGGGAACGCTTTCAGTCACTTGAAGACAGTCTTCTCAGTTCCTGAAGTGGTTGTTTAAACTGGTTGTTTCTGGGATGTTACATTTAGATGTGTGTGTTAGAGATTTTGTTGTTGCTGCAAAAGCTACTGCAGGCAAATTGTGGGAGACAGTTTTCCTGTTTGCTCATAGATCAGACTGTTTGCAGTCAGTGCTGAGCTGCAGCCTGTCTGTGCATGTGACTGAAACATCTCAAACGTTATCTTGTGACTCAAAAAATCAAACAGCAGAACATGTCTACATAGTAAACTGTATACTTCCCAGCACTTTATTTAGGAACTAGTTTGCATCTGCTTGTTCATGCAGTTACCAGATCAGCAATGAAATCCACAAACTTCTCCAGATACAGGTCAGGAGCATCAGTTAGTGTTTACCTAACTTTAGAATAGAGAAGAATGCAATCTCAGTGACTGACCATGACAGATTGTCAGTTGCTGATGGGGTTGTTTGTGTATTTCTGAAATTGCAGATTCTAGATTCAGACAGACTGTTTGGAGCTAACAGGCAGGCTACAGTAACTCAGGTGACCACTTTTTTAATACTGTGCAGAGCAGAAAAACAGCCAAGAATGACCAACATGTCCTACCTTGATGTGGACAGGCTAGACCAGCAGAATTGCAGTGGGCTCAGGCTCACCACAACTAGACTGATTGACTGAAATTCAGGCATAAAAAATCCTGTGATGGATTCAAAGCCTGTAGCAGGTAATTTTGATGAGACTCATCAATAATGAGTGTAGTCTGTGTCACATGGACGACAACAGACAGACAACACAGTGGACCAAGATAAAATACAAAAGGGTTTATTTACAAAGAACAATTAACAAGGAGAATGTGCATAGAATGACAGGAGTGAAAACTATGAGCAGGGAAAGGGAAGGGTTGGAAAAGTAAGTACTGTACACTACCTAACCCTGACCCTGAGGTGCAATACTGATGGAATAACCAAGCCAGAAAAACTCAGATTCATACAGCAGCAGGATCTATATGAATGGCACCAAAAAGAGATGCTAGCACACATTTATGCATGTGAAACAGCTATAAATGCCTTAATTATTTATAATTATAAATTATTTCTGACATGGAGAAAGAATCAGTCAGGATCTAACAGCACGGCATAGTTCCCTGCACATCAGACAGGTGGGCTGTCACACACAGTCACAGTTCATAAGCTATAAACTGCAAAACCTAGTTGATAACCTTCAAAAGCATGTCACTTGCTCAAAATGGATAGTTCATTCCTCCAAAGCAAGTATTCATGCCAGTGAATACTTGTCCGTGTCATCAAGATGAAAAGTCCTGACACCGTTGTTTATGAACAAGACAGTCAAATGGCTTTGTCATGTTTTCATTGTGACAATTTACTCTGTACGAGTTTTTAAATGCAAAAAAGTCAGATCTTGGTGACACTACCTGAAAATGCTCCAGACAGCACTATGCACTATCTGCACAGCTATTTTAAAACTACAGTAAAGTTACACATGACTGTATTTAGTGAGGTAACTGAATACAAGACACTGAATCCATATGTTTCACATTTTACTGTATATGCTCTTTGCAATTCTCATTTGTTCACAGCATTGTGCAAAAGAAAAATACACACTTATTTACAACTAACATTAGAAACTCCCTTTGGGTAGAGCTGTGCACAACTGTAAACAATATTACAGTACATATTGGAACTGAACATACAACATTCACAGTACTGTAAATCATTCATGCACATCCAGACGTCCCTGTCTGTCTGGCCACATATTTTCACTTACATCACAGTGAATATCATCCGTTGCATCTGTCTCCTCGAGTGACGAATCCACCTTCTGCAGGACTCTGCTGCGATGTCATCACATGCTGCATCCATAGTCGCTAGCAGGGCCATTTGGGTATGTGCATGCTGGTAATATACCTTCCACCTCCAGGCAGAGAAAAACTCTGACAACCTCTACTGGATTTAGGAATGGGGAGTAGGGAGGGAAATATTCCACCAGCATCCTTTCATGTGCTGTAAACCACTGTCTGACCAGATCTGAGTGGTGAAAACACACATTATCCCAAACAACAACATACTTATCCAGATGGTCTCCAGTTAGACCCCTCTCATTCTCAGGAATCATGTCCCTGTAAAGAGTGTCTAAAAAAGTCAGCAGATGTTGTGTGTTGTATGGACCAAGACGGGGGACATGGGTGAGGACGCTGTTTTCTGAGATGGCTGCACACATTGTAACATTCTCTCCTCATTGGCCTGGAACATCTATGGTTGCTCTCTGTCCAATGTGATTTCTTCCACACCATCTACCTTTTGCCAGATTGAAACTTGCCTCATCAAGGTATATGAATGTGTGCAGTGGTTCCCTGGCCTCCAGCTCCAGTACAAGCTTTATAGCAAGAAGAGAGAGAGAGAGAAAAACTGTAACAACTTTTCCTGTGTAACATAATGCATTTTGGACAACATATTGTACAGTATGCACTGTGGATACACAGAACTGTCATGTAAGTGTATTGCATGGCACTACACAAAGAAAACAGTTTACAGCACTGAACATTAGGGCATGTACAGAACACATGTTTTACTGTATTGGTGACAGATCTCTTTCACTCTGTCGCTGTTCCATTCAAATGGCACATTGTACAGTTGTTTCATGTGCATTTCATTTCTCCTGAGCACTCTGTCGATTGTAACGATTTATACGGATTCAATATTCCCAAAGATATTGTCGCCCTCTATAACAGCACTTTCTATCTCTCTCAACCTTAGGGCATAGTTTGCAATCACCGTTGCACAAATGGCTTCCTCTTGTTGCAGAGTAAAAAGGAGCCTTGTTCCACCTCTGCGAGGTTGTCTTCCAATCCTATGTGGTGCAGAGTAAAACTACAGCAATGTACAGCAAACATGAGATATACTGCATTAACCCATATTACTGCAGTGTTCTATAACAGTGGATCCCACTTGTAAAATGCTACAGGACAGTACCATATTATAATGAATATGGTAAATCTTTATTGTAACATGACAACAATTCTATTCTATTCCATTCTATTCTACTGTACTCTACAATACAATAAATCTGTGCTGTGGTAAAACTGTAAGTCTAAATGTAAAATGTAAAAAGTGACAAGTTCTTATTCCACTGTAAGCTTCTTTATAACACAATGACAGTAGTGCAGTGCAGATTGTTTAGTGCTGAATTACTGTCCAGTATACACACCTGTTCTCCCAAGGAAATGTTTGGATAATTGAATTTACGGTGGTTCTCCCAACATTTGGCTGCACCCTTCGACCAGCCTCAGCCATTGTGAGGCAGTGATTGACAACATGATCCACAATTGTAGCTCTAATTTCATCAGGAATCCGCCGATGTTCTTGGCGTCTTCTTCTTCTTCCCCTGTTTTGTCCCTTTTCCTTTCCTCCTTGCATCCTCACCCCTCTTCCACCACACTGACCTTTCATTTCTGTGTCACAGTATTGTAGAAATGGTACACACTATGTCCTGCTCGGTTCATATGTGCTAGCCAAGTGAAGGTTTATGGGATTCAGCTCTGAGTGACTGTGGACAAGTGGCTTATCATTAGTTGCAGCTAGTACTTCCCACACCCCTCCTCACAGTGAAAGCTGAGGTCCACCTGAGAGAAAATGTTCATTTTAGGAGACATTTTTAGGAAAAATGATAAAGAAATGTACAAAATTTGCTTGACAGATTTTGAGAACTACTTCAACATTTTTGTATTTGGTAACTCAAACAATAAAATGAGGACTATTAGTTTTATAAGGAATGACTATTCAGCATCATAAGTATAGTTCATTTTAACTGATATGACATAAGCAAATGATAATGTTAGAAAACAGCAGAGAATTGTATGAAAGCAACTGATGCATGTCAAAAAGCATTTGCAATTTGTTGGAAGGAAAGAGAAACTGCTACTATGATGTGCACAAATGACTAAATGTTGTGGAGGTTGAACTAACAGTTATGGGAATTTTAATTCTGAGTCAATCAAAAATCAAAGCACATGAATCAGCCACAATAACTAATTATTAGTTAATCATTTAAAGTAATATTTAAGCAAAAGTGACAAACAGCTGATGCTTTTGGTTTAGATAGATAGATAGATAGATAGATAGATAGATAGATAGATAGATAGATAGATAGATAGATAGATAGATAGATAGATAGATAGATAGATAGATAGATAGATAGATAGATAGATAGATAGATGGATAGACAGACAGACAGACAGACACTCATAAATATTTTCACTTCTCGACTCATTTAGTCTTCTGCTTTTGTGGATCAATGATGATCTGTAATATTTCTCACTAAGTACTGTCAGCATTACAGCAAGTTGTTGCACCAAAGTCTAAATACTGTCTCTCCTACTCTGGCCAACATGATGTTCACTTTTAATAAACAGATACCTTTACCCCTTTACCAACACACACTGAACCTGCAGCTGGAAACAAATGATTACTTGCGGTTATATCTTTGCTGTGTGATGAGCAGACTTTCATCCAGAAAAGTGAACCTTTGCTATTTTGAGTTGTTGTGTTGCTTTAAAAAAGACAGTAACGAGTTTTCAACTTGTGTGACTGATCTGTTTCCTGATTGTACTTGCAAGAAGAACATATATTTGGCGTTTCACACTTTCAGCTTCCCTTTAACAACATACTAAGGAGTTGGGAAACAGCTTTCAAACAGAACAGTGTTCTGGTTTGAAATATGTGTTGAATCAGTAAGTGTGGGAACATAGAATGTATATATAAAATAGTGGTTGCCCCTGAAAAGTGAAGCCAAAGCATAAATGCCTTAAACCTGCACCCTCTAACCAATGGGTGATGTCATGAGGGCTATGTACATCTTATATATTCAGTCTGTGGGTGGAAATATTCAGAAATCTTGTGATATTTTTGTATATTAATTATTGCTCGTACTCAACTCTGAGGCAGTTTTAAACTGGCAAAAATTCTTGATAAAAATAAAACAGGGGGGCGTACAACCAACTGTTGGCTAACTGATTTGACAAACAAAGATGTAAGCGTACACAGCTTTTCTGTTTAAGTTTTACATTATTTATGTAAGTAAGCTGCACTGACTTATGGGGTGGATAACATGCAGGTGGTTTGAGGGGCAGAGCCTGTCCTGGACAGGTCACCAGTCTATTGCAGGGCTCCACATAGAGACAGACAACAGTTTAGAATCATTTATTAACCTCAGCATGTTTTTGGACTGTGGGAGGAAGCCAGAGTACCTGGTGAAAACCAACACATGCACAGGGAGAACATCTGAACAGAACAGATCTGGAATGGCAGTATGGTGAAAATGCGACATTCAAAACAGCACTATGGACTAGTGCACTCTAGCTATGACATTAAAACCTTAATGCATAAAAACATTTTGACCATCACTTAAAGATGTTAGTTCGACATAAAAAATAAAAAAAATCCAACTTCCAAATTGTAAAACTAACTACTTTATAACTGATGTCCTTGTCTGTCATAACTATTAATGACACAAAAACCAGGTGCTTTAGTTGACACAGACAATTTTCCACCTCTAGTTGGACAAAGTTTACCTCAAAGCAAGGTGTCAATTCTCCACTAAAGTGCAAAAAGGACAAAATCATTTTAGCTCCTGATTAATATTTTTTGTCAAGTTACTTACGGACAATTCAAATCAAGTATATATAGTAAAAGTGATTTTGATATCCATCCCTTGGAACATTCCACTGCGATTATGTTTGCATCTTTTCATTATTTAACAAAAAAAGTAGTTTTCAAAGAAAACAAGTCTTAGCTTACTTAACAACCTCTGACAGTCTTTAAGGAATCAAAAATAAAGATAAGCTGATGTAAGTCTGTTTGCCTGAATGATGGAAGGTCTGTGTAAAGACAAGCTGTTCTTTGTAGTAGAGGCTCCAATAGAGCTGACAGTGTCTTTGCAAGTTTTTGTTGTAGTCGTTTGCATGATGGAAACTGTACTGGGGTACACTGGCAGCCTGGATCGTAATAAATGGCTTGTACTTTTTGGGGGTATGCAAGGTTGAGGGTGTAAATCAGCCCCATAAGAAGTGTAGCTGTAATGGTATTCCCACATCCTGGCCAAATCTCCTTGCCTTAAAGAATGACAGACACATCCACTGGATGTGTTAAGTGGTGTCAGAGTGGCTGCCTTCCTGCAGACAATTTTAAAGAAAAATTCAGACCATTCTGTTGACGAATAAATAAAAAAAAAAAAAAAAATGTTTTCATTATTCACATTAATTTAATTAAATGGGCATAATGAATGCCTAATTTATATATATATATATATATATATATATATATATATATAAAAAAATCACAATCGTGTGTGTGTGTGTGTGAGACCACAAACAGGCCGTACCAAATGACTGGCCTGGTCTTTTATTGGTTAAGATAGTGAAGATAAAATAATTCTTTTGATTGACTTTTATAAATGCTAGAATAAACTTGCGAATATTCACTGTTGGTAATGTCATATATTTAAATTTATTATACCATGTATTTGAAGACAAAATTGTATCGGTGGGATTTTTTTTTTTTTACTATTTAAGAATTTTTCAAAGTACTGTAACAATTCCATGACAACAGTTGCAAAGTTGGCGGTTCGATCCCTGGCCCCTCCACATGCCGAAGTGTCCTTGAGCAAGACACTGAACCCAAAGTTGCTCCCAACGGCAGATTAGCGCCTTGCATGGCAGCTCTGTCCCCATTGGAGTGTGAATGTGTGAATGAGAAACACATTGTAAAGCGCTTTGGATACCACTAAGGTAGAGAAAAGTGCTATATAAGTGCAGACCATTTACCATTTATATTACGAGTAATATAAAAGTATATGGGTCTTCATTTTAATTGTCTTTTTCTTTTTTCCCAGTGAGGACTTAAAAGGGATATATGGTTTCCTTTGCCTGCTTTAGTTTAGGGTTAACGTGCACTTCAATTGATAATACAAAAAATGTAACCTTGTAACTAAAAAAAAAACAAAAAAACAAAAGCATGATTTACCAGACAAACTTCAAAAGTTCCTCTTCTTTTTCTCAGTATGAGGCCACAATGCCAGAGTTCTGTGAACAAAAATTATATTGTGTCAATACTCAACCGCTGTTTATACACAAGACCGGTCAAAACAGAACACAACACAGGTGCAAAGAGCAGTAGTATGAGGCATGAAACATGAGTCATATATGGAAGGATTTAGGGTGTAAGGTAGTAGAAAGTACTTTGTGTGAGGATTTGTGCTGTGTACATGTATGTCACGACCCCCGCAGCCTTGGCCTCAGCCCCTGCCTGTCTCCCTCTTTCTTTCTCCCTTCCCTAATTTCTTCTACCTCTCTCTCTCTCTGTCATCCCAGTCCTGCATGCAGTGGGCCTGGTAATTGCAGGGATTGGAGACAGCTACAGGGATCGACTCACCTGCTCGCAATCACCTCATTCCCATATAACCCGGTTCATTCCACCACTCTCTGCCTGCTCTCTGTGTCTGCACTTGGGTTCCCAGAAGGCAGTGGATCAGCATCAGTGAGTTGTGACTGCTCAATTACTTTGACTATGCTTGTGGACGCCAGCTTAAAACATCTAAAATGCTCACAGCACCGTGCACTTTACAGTTTCACTACAAACACTACACTGAACAATGATGATCTGTAATATTTCGGGAAAGCTGGGCAACTCACCAATCATAAATGGAAGCAGCCTCAGCTGGCACAAATTTTCGTGCGTGTTACAACCAATGGTTTTACAAGAGGCAAAGGTCGGTGGTATACCTCGGGGACAGTTAAACTTGTCTTTCCATTTGTATGGCAAATGTTTGATGATTCTATTGAGAGAATTTTTTTCTTCATCAAGACTTCTAACACAATGCCAATTCTACAAGTACAATACCTTTAACTAAATCATGCAGTATATCAGTTATTGCACAACGCCTTTTAACTCCATGGTTTTGGGTATTACTAGCCAATGTTGAGCTAAGTGAATTCATGAAAATGTAGACCTTAAATGTAGATAGGTCAGGTCAATAAAACATGTACATATTATAAGTAAGTCTGCAGTAAAAGCTACTTCTGCCACACAGTAAAATGTACTGCATGAATAAAATATGTAAACTTAAAATTTTCCTTAAATTCTTTTTTCTTTTTTATGTAAAAATTATGACAGTCAATCTGATATATTTTACTTCACCATAAAGTTTTTTTTTTGGTGTACAATGTTTTTTTTTTTACTTGTGAAGTGGACTATAATTTAGCTTACTGGCATAAACTATTTTTTTTTTTTACAAGAGGTTTAATTTCTAAAATACTGGGATACTACAAAATATTGTTGTTGTCATTGTTGTTTTTGTTGTTAACTGTCATCAAATACAGATCTACAAGTACAACACATCTTGTATTATCATCTGTCTGTCCAGAATATTATGCAATGAAGATCAACATGCCTAAACAAGTTCTCATTAAATATATTTTTTAAAAAGTAAAGTGTGGTAGATCTCTCTTACATTTACTTGGCACTAACCATGCCATGCATTCCACCAGCATAATGGCTGCTTTCACATTTGGCTGCACTGGACTGCATGCAGCAGGAGACAGGAGGCACTTCAGTGAGAGCCATGTTTTATTTACTGTGCTCTAGCCACTTGGCAGCAAACATGTGTTCCTTCGAAAGCCTGGCTTTGTGAAAAGGACAGACCTGGCAGTTTGCTGTTTGGAAGATGTAAGCTGTGAGATTTCCAGTGTGAGATACATTAAGGTGCTAAAGGCTATTTCTAGTCATCTTATTCCACAGGGAGGCTGCAGTGTGTGCATGTGTGTCTGTGGATGCACAGACACTAGATGGCTCACTTTGAAAATGAAATAGTGTAGAAATAAGGTAAACTGATATGGCCTGGAGCATAGTTAGAGAAATGAATGTGAGATTGAAAACTCATTCAAGTGCATGGGAGAAGTAAAACATCCAAACTGAAATACATTTTCTGGTTGTTTTTATTGAACATAATGGGCTGCTGTTAACATTTAATGTTTCCTTCCGCCCCCATAAAGATTTTCCCTTACCCTGCTAGCTCGGTGACACTTTGATACCCCAATCACTTCCTTACATCTGTTATTGAGCTTGAAAAGGATGTGTTCAGCTTGATAATAGCAACTTGCAAGCCACAACATTCTTATGTGTTTGTATCCTTTCAAATTCAGCCTTTTCAGAAAGTCTGAGGACTGCCAGTTTACTGCTCTGCCCCTCACAGCAAATGCAACCTCCTCAATCATTAAAAAGGCGTTTGATCTGTGTACCAGCAGCTCTCAACCACCCCTTTGCAGTCAGTCATGAAAGTATAAAGGCTGTGTGTGCACTCAGAGATACAAACAAAAACAGTAATGTTAAATTTGTATGTAACACTGGCTCTGGCCCTGGAATAACAGGGGACCACCTGATGCCTTCTCTACCATAGTCAAAAGGTGAGATATACTTTATACTGGTTACTATAAAGGATGGATTACTGAAGAGGTCAAGGGGCATCTGGAGAAGAACCTCTTCATTAAAAGATAGTTGCAGAAAGCAACAGCATCATTTCTTGGTTTGCACTGGAACAGAAGCTGGTCAACACCATAGTTTTTTGACCTTGCAAATACGGTAAGCTTAATAATAAGATAATAATAAGGATAGTAAGGTTGATAACTTAGCAGTCATTTATTGCACTGAATAAATACCAGTGTACAGTTCTTTATTGCAAAGACCCACATATTTAGTGAGTCTTAACACGTGTAGTCTGGCTTCCTAAATTTGAAGCTTCTATACCCACCCCTACTGCGCAGACACATGCTCTTGAAAAGCATTGGGGTTTAACAACGATTACAGACATGCCACTTGATGGGAACACACATCCTTTTTAGTTGTTGTCATCCAAATCCCACTCAGTGTGATTCCCCTACTTCAAACAAACCCTTGTCTCTCTGATCTGGGCCCTGCACCAAACATCACTGATGCTCCTGACAGTGCTCCATGTTCTTTTATAAATCCCATCCTCACTCTTTATCCCTCTGTGTCTTTTTCTCTGCAGGACATGTTGAAGGCAGCCCGTTAAGCTTTGTATCATGTGAAGGTTGAAATTCAACCCAAATGACCAGAATGTTTTCACTGAGTGGTTCTCTGGCACAGTGACATATTGTACTCAGGACTCAAACAGCATTCTCTTAATCAGTCTATGATATGACCTCAATAGCAAAAGGCCTTCCATCCCTGCTAAAGAGCAATAAGTCACTTTCACAGCTCCAGTTTGAGAGGTGGCTACTGGACCTTGACAGCAAAGCATTAGAGGGGGCTAGCTCTAAGGTGATCCCCAGAAGGACACAGCAGACCTAACACAGGGGGCACCTTTGATGCCAATTATCAAAGGTGCCCCATATATGTATATATATATATATATATATATATATATGTATATGTATATATATATATATGTATATATATATATATATAATAGATAGATAGATATTTTGTTCCTCCATAAGAGTGTGTTTACTTTAAATCCTACTTAGCATGAGTGCGTAGTGGCAGATAGTAGCTGTATGTTAACATAATACACTGGTGCTGATAGGTAGATGCTATGGTTCAGCTGAATAAACACTATTTGAAAATTTAAGAAGGTGACTGCTTCCATATATGTAGCTTATACAATTTTGTAGACGATCTGTCTTTATAGTTCCCTTGATCACCAGATGAAACTGTGTCATGAAAGAAAAAAGAAAAAAAGTAACTTAAATTATTCTAGATTCATTTATTATTAGTTTTGGATGGTTTTAAATCATGTTAAACTGTGAATATTGACAGAATAATGATGCTTTATGCATAGCATATGCCGAAATGGTCCACTATTCCCACCACAAACCCCTGCTGCCAGATTTAAAGAAAACTTTGGCACAGATTCAAGAGTGGTATAATATAGTTTCTGTTTTGAAAAAATATCACAGCACCAGTGGATTATCAACTCCAACTGTTTGCAGTGCGAGTGGCCCCAAAGCCCAGTGCTGTCTGAATATCTGAAGGAATAGCTTCCACCATCAGAGCCTGTGTGCTTTAATGGTTTCCAGATGGTGTTTGCTGCCAAATCCTCTGCTAGTATTAGCATCTTATGTCGTGTTATGAAGCACTCTCATGGCCTTTGACCAACTTATTATTTACCAGCAGTTTGCACAGTGTATCAAAGGTAGCAATAGGAGAGGATTGCAGAGCAGTGCAATGACTCTGCCATACATAATCTCTGTACACATAATACAAAGGTGCGCAGCAATGTGAGGAGCTTTATAATGACTTCTTAAGTCCACTGTCCTTTTCATGGTCTATGTGGGAAGTGACCATAAAGGTTTGCAAGACATTTATGCTACAGCCCTTTCCATTCAAAGACAAGGACAAGAAAACAAAGGAAAATGCACAGTATAGGGACAGTGACTGGGAAGAAATAGTCACCTACAGCAAATTCAGTTTAAGGTACTTCAAATTTATAGATGCAAAGAAAACAGTCTGTAATGATATATATGATTACACTTTTGATGCGACCGTGTTCCTATTTGGAAACACTGAAATGATGGTTTGTTGAGGTTATTCAGGCATAATCCATTGACACTGGTCAAGTTTCCAACCAAATTTTGTGCAAAAATTGACCACCAGTAGTTTGGGGAGAGATTAAGAAGTGTTATGCGTTAATGTAGCCCAGAGTCTGTAGTCTGCAGCAGGGATGAGCAGAATACAAAGGTTGGCTTATCACATTACTATGTCCACACTAAGAGATGATTTTATTTTTGAACCAATGATCAGATCTAACACTGCTCTCCACAGAGACATTAAAGACTGAGCAAAAGCTTTATGAACTAAAAAGTAGTTGAGAGTCTTTTAAAAATGTTTTCATTTATTCTTTTAGTTAACTTCATAGGAAGTGCAGCACTGCAAACCTGACTCAAAACAATACCGAGTGTAATTGACTATCTAATATGTTCTTGTCCTAATACATTAACTAACTGTATTATATTCCTCAATTAAGCAATGCATGTACCGGTCTTGCACGCTGAAAGTAATTACATTAAATGAAGATCCATGGCCTCTGCTAATCATTAGGGCACCATATGCATCATTGTTGGTCTGCTTTAACCAACACCAGATAAACCCTTTATACATCAGACTGGCTGCACATAATAACACACAATTGTGTTACTCATTGTTTTCCTAGTTTATGCATTGCAAATCATTACGGTTACATTCTGGGGACACTCAGTTAATGAAATACCATAAATATCACAGGACAGCTAATAGCCAGTTTTGTGCAGATAGTCCTAAAACAAATGAAGTGAGTCTACATCAAAGCTAAACTTGCCTATGTATGGTGTATGAATCCACTGGATGTGATGTAAATGGTGTCTGGCTGTCTACTGTTTCTGGTGTCCTGTCAGTCTCCTCCTCTTCCTCATCATTTCATTGATTTTGTGCTTCCGAAAGTTGTTGCATATATGTAATGGTTACACTTGATTTAAATACTTAATCAGATTTTTTAAACGCATGATGTATTTTTTTAAAATGGAACTGCACCAATTTTACACATCACAGTATGTTTTAGTTGAGGGGGAGTGCTGGAGAAAAAAGTTGTGTAGGGAGTTTTGTGTTGCCAGAGGGGGCTGTGTGAAGTCTGGTCAATGAAAGAAATCTGGTGGTGTTGACCTGAAAGAAGTGAGTTCACCCAATCTGTGTAAATGATGACTGCATTAGCTGCCATTAACATGATGCAACAAACTTTTATAGAGTTTAATTTCAGTTTATTTTTATAGCACAAATTCACACACCTGTCATTTCATAGCACTTCACATTGTAAGGTGAAACCCTTGTATATTTCAAACGAGAAAACCAACGAAATTAAAGTTTCCTTCGGATTCCCTTTGAGCAAGCACTTGGTGACAGCGGGAAACAAAAAACAAAACCCTCAGGTGATCCTGAGCAGCTCTAACTATAAGTTTTATCAAATAGGAAAGACTTAAGCCTGATCTTAAAAGAAGAGAAGGTGTCTGCCTCCTGAACCCAAACTGGGAGCTGATTCCACAACAGAGGAGCTGATAACTGAAGGTTCTGCCTCCCATTCTACTTCTGGAAACTCTGGAACCACAAGTAAACCTGCAGTCTGAGAGAGAAGGGCTCCGTTAGGATAATAAGGTACTATAAGTTCTTTAAGATATGATGGCACTTGGTCATTAACAGTTTTGTATGTTAGAAGCAGGATTTTAAATTCTATCCTGGATTTTACAGGGAGCCAATGAAGAGAAGCCAATACAGGAGAAATATGATCTCTTTTACTGGTTCCTGTCAGAACTCTGGCTGCAGCATTTTGTGAAATTTTAATAGAATTATTAGGACATCCTGAAAATAAGGGATTAAAACAGTCCAGTCTATAAGTTACAAATGCATGGACTAGTTTCTCCTTGCATTTGCAGTATTTTCAATATCAGGATGTTCCTGATATTGACAATACTGTGCATGTCAAACAAGGTCGTCATATGGAACTGCTTTATTTGTGAGTTAAAGGACATATTCTTAAGTTACCTTCTTAGGTTTTGTAGTAGTTAGGGTTAAATTCAAATTTACTATAAGTTTCATCCAAACTTTTAAAAAATTATCTAAAAATGCTACTTAATGTGTTACTATAGAGAACCATTATTAGAATATTTGGACTTGAGTGGTGCCGCGAATTCTATCATGGGAAATACTAAGACCCAGAGAGTACACAGTATACAGAATCAAAGTTTAACAATTTATTACAGTAGCAATGCAGCTTCAGTAATAAAGCACAGGGAATCTCAAATGAAATCTCATGAAATGGAACTACACTCATTCAGAGACAGGGAAAACTACGGAAGCCCAGGAGGACTATGTCGCATCATGTTACAACAAAGAAAAGCACAACGAGTTTCACCATGAGAGTCCGCACACTATAAACAAACGCTATAATACGGCACACTAAGAAACTAACTACTTTGGCTGGCAGTCTGTGGAGAGTGGACAGGGGAATGCGGCAGCGAGAGTGAATGACTTGGTTGGAAGGATCCTGAAGCATGAGACTTCAGGTAGCAGAGGGAACGTTGAGCCAGGATCCAGGTGACGGTGATGTAGGAATCAACATGAGGTAGGGGTCCAAGCAGGGAGCGGCAACGGAGCACTAGGCACAAGAACAACAGGTTAGATAAAACAGAGCAAACAGAGCAAAGCTGGCCTGAACTGGCTAACTGTGTTCAGTACAACAGTCCAGTGTCAAGTGAAGAACCAAGGTTTTCTTTTATGGCAGGTGATGATAGGTGAGCCACTTCCTCGCTGCAGGTGCCCTCGTTTAGCTGAATATTCAATAGGATCACACACACACACACACACACACACACACACACACACACACACACATCCACACGCGCACACCTCACACATGCCACTAATGAGGGAAAGGGAAGAGGACGGAGAGCTGCCAGCTAAGCAGAGGTGGAGATGGAGGGCATGACAGATTCTCCAGTCAGGTGTTATTTGATGATGGACTTTTTGTTTTTCCAGTCTTAATTTGAGAGAGATTACAGTCTCTTTGTAGCTCTCTTGTAGTTTCCTGATGATTTTCTCTGCTGTAATTTTTTGTCTCTTCATTGGAGGCTTGATGTAAGTGATGATTTATTCAGTAGGCCTAGTACCCGGTTTTGCAATACTTTTGATTTTTTTCTTTAAATTTAATAAATTGCAGTGGCATTTTAATGCTAATTCAAACTGCATGAATGTATCATATATTTCCAATGCTTTTTTAAAATTCTTTTCTTTATGTCCATTGTCAGCCAAACGGTGATACAGAGGTGCCATACTAATTCAATGGACAGCTCTTTTAACTTGAATTCTGTTGGTATTGTATCCAGCTTACAGTTAGGTCCATAAGTATTTGGACATTGACACAATTTTCAGCATTCCAGCTCTGTACAACACCACAATGGATTTGAAATGAAAAAAATAAGATATGCTTTAAGTGCAGACTTTGAGCTTTAATTTGAGGGCATTTACATCCAAATCAGATGAACGGTGTAGGAATTACAACACATTTTATATGTGCCTCCACCTTTTTAAGGGACCAAAAGTATTTGGACAATTGGCTACTCAGCTGTTCCATGGCCAGGTGTGTGTTATTCATTATATTTCATTTACAAGGAGCAGATAAAAGGCCTGCAGTTCATTTCAAGTGTGGTATATTCATTTGGAATCTGGTGAGGTGAAGCAAGCCATCATTAGGCTGAAAAATTAAAATAAACCCATCAGAGAGATAGCAAAAACATTAGGTGTGGCCAAATCAACTGTTTGGAACATTCTTAAAAAGAGAGAACGCACTGGTGAGCTCAGCAACGCCAAAAGACCTGGAAGACCACAGAAAACAAGTGTAGTGGATGACAGATGAATCCTTTCCCTCATTAAGAAAAACCCCATCACAACAGTTGGCCACATCAAGAAAACTCTCTAGGAGGTAGGTGTATCTGTGTCCAAGTCAACAATTAAGAGAAGACTTCACCAGAGGAAATACAGAGGTTTCACCACAAGGTGTAAACCATTGGTGAGCCTCAAAAACAGGAAGGCCAGATTAGAGTTTGCCAAGAAACATCTAAAAGAGCCTGTGCAGTTCTGGAACAGCATCTTATGGACAGATGAGACAAAGATCAACTTGTACCAGAATGATGGAAAGAGAAGAGTATGGAGAAGGGAAGGAACTGCTCAAGATCCACAGCAAACCACCTCATCAGTGAAGCATGGTGGTGGTAGTGTCATGGCATGGGCATGTATGGCTGCCAGTGGAACTGGATCTCTTATATTTATTGATGATGTGACTGCTGACAAGAGCAGCAGAATGAATTCTGAAGCGTTTTGGGCAATATTATCTGCTCATATTCAACCAAATGCTTCAAAACTCATTGGACGGCACTTCACAATGCAGATGGACAATGACCCGAATCATACTGCGAAAGCAACCAAAGAGTTTTTAAAGGCAAAGAAGTGGAATGTTCTGCAATGGCCAAGTCAATCACCTGACCTGAATCCAATTGAGCATGCATTTCACTTGCTGAAGACAAAACTGAAGGGAAAATGTCCAAAGAAAAAGCAGGAACTGAAGACAGCTGCAGCAGAGGCCTGGCAGAGCATCACCAGGGACCAAACCCAGTGTCTGGTGATGTCCATGAGTTCCAGACTACAGGCTGTCATTGACTGCACAGGATTTGCAACAAAGTATTAAAAAGTGACAATTTGATTTATGATTATGTTAGTATGTCCAAATACTTTTGGTCCCTTAAAAAGGTGGAGGCACATATAAAATGTGTTGTAATTCCTACACCGTTCATCTGATTTGGATGTAAATGCCCTCAAATTAAAGCTCAAAGTCTGCACTTAAAGCATATCTTATTTTTTTCATTTCAAATCCATTGTGGTGTTGTACAGAGCTGGAATGCTGAAAATTGTGTCAATGTCCAAATACTTATGGACCTAACTGTATGTTCTTATGGTCAGACATGCTTTTACCTTATAAATGTACATATCTCAAGGTCTATGGTCCACCTGACTCCATCAAAGTTGTCATAAACACACCTCTGTTGATTCACTGATTTTATTTAACCTTCAAACCGATCTCTGTTATCATTTATTGAAGTCTACTGCAATGAACTCTCACTGTGGAGAACAACCAAACCAACAGTGCCAGTTTCCATAAGACAAGAGAGTCAAGAGATCAACTCTGTATATGCAATAGTTTGCAATAATTTGTCTATGAAAAATGAATGGGAGGACATATACATCAGATGCATTCCCATGGTCCCTAAAAGATCTTTCAACATAATATGAACTGTAAAGGGAAAGACAGACAGTAAGGCCATTTTCAAAAAACAAATACGAATGTGAAAGTTAAAACTACTCAATTTTTTTACTCTTCCATTTCAACCTTCCTGAGTTTTTAATGTCTGTGTCACTATATAGCTATCAACAATTACATTTTCTTTTAAATTTAGTAGATGGAGCTCTGACATGTCATATCTGATCAGTGAATGGCCTCCCATTGTGCTCAGATGACACTGAAGCAGTGGAAATGGCAGAATAATGATATGGCCTTTTGAAGTGGAGAGTTTTGACCAGTTTCTGCCTTCAAACTAAAATACCACTTCAGAACATCTGTGCTGATCACTGCTGCTGTTCAGTGCTTTGGTTTATGATGAAATACCTGCAAAGCACACAACTTCCCCATCAGCCTCAGCTAAACCATGTGTGTAGTGTGAATGAGCACATAAAAGGTAATAACTTGCTAACTGATATGATAAACATGACACCTGTTACACCTCAACATTAGCATTTAGCTTAAAGCATTGCCTAAGTGCAGCCTCATGGAGCCACTATTGTAGCTTTAGATTCTTAGTCTTGTTTGTGTACAGGTACAAATTATGACTTAATAGTAGGGCTATAGAAACAATAAGCTGTCAAAATCACTGTCTCAGCCCTGTGTATCTTTTACCCTTCCTACAGGGCCAACTGTTTTCAATAGAAAATAGCCAAGGCTTGCTTGAAAAGTCACTAAATGTCATTAGATGGCAGGAGGCAGCAGGTGAGGCTGGGGAGCATCACATCCAGCACTCTGTCTATCAGCACTGGCACCCCAAAGGCCTGCATCCTCCCCCCACTGCTCTTTTCCCTCTACACTAATGACTGCACCTTAGGGGACTCTTCTGTGAAACTCTGGAAGTATGTGGACAACACCATGTAATCGGTCTGATCGAGGATGGCAAAGAATCTGCTTACAGACAGGAGGTGGAACAGCTGGTCCACTGGTGTAGACAGAACCACCTGGAGCTGAACCCACTCAAGACTGTAAAGATGACTGTGGACTTTAGAAAAAATCCCCCGACACCTCCTCAATAACACAGTGTCTACTGTGGACTCCTTCAGGTTTCTGGGATCCACTATCTCTCAGGACCTGAAGTGGACTCCCCACATAGACTCTGTCATGAAAAAGGCCCAGCAGAGGCTGTACTTCCTGTGACAGCTCAGAAAGTTTAACCTGCCACAGGAGCTGCTGATCACCTTCTACACTGCCATCATCCAGTCTGTCCTCTGCACTTCCATCACCATCCTGGACTCCATCTGTCTAATCCCCTACCCTCAGGTAGAGGCTTCAGGTCCATCAAATCACAGACAGACTGAAAAACAGTGTCTACCACAGAGCCATAAGATAAGTGGACTCGACCACTCACACTAACTGTCTGGACCTGAGTGCCTACTAGCAACTCACCTTATGCACTTTGTATTTATTTATAATGCACTGAAATTTAATGTCGCTGCTAAATTTGCAATGACAATAAATAAATTCTATTGTATTTAGTAGAAACCATACCACACTAAATCACTTTATTCTGTAGGTCTGGTTAAAGTATTGCTGAGTGGATGAAATTTTCTAAGCATGGAGCAAGTCTTATTTGTTTATTAAATCTCCCTGAAAGACAAAAAGGAAATAATTTCCATTACAGCTGAAACTGACACTTTTTCAAGTTCCCTTATAATAAGGTCCAAACTATATAGCAGTCCCTCCAGGAATTTGCGAAGTTGCGATCGCAACAATTAATGCAAATTCAACCAATCTCCGTGAATTCTGTGTGACCTTGCAATTTTGTCCAATCACCGCGACTTTTCCGTAATTTTGGCCAGCCTCACGTGAGTTCCACCAATCATAGCAAGGTACCCCTGACTCTAGCGTGCAGTTCGGGGCGGGAGCTCAACGTTGCTCAAAGTCGTCATGCTATTGGCTGATTCCAACAGTTCGGGGCGGGAGCTCAGAGCTCAACGTCAGCATGCCATTGGCTGAATCTAACATTTGACTCCGCCGGGGACAGTAAAAAAAGCTCCGTCTTACGCTCCTAGCATAGTCATAAACCTGTATTTGGTTCCACTCTGAATTGCATTACATACACACGCAGGGTGAGGGTTAGATTGTCACCAAACTGTTGCAAAATGAAGTAAAGTTGAATGCTGAGCTCCCGCCCCGAACTGCACACTGCAGTCAGGGGCTTCTCATCATAGCAGTCCCCAGCGCAAACGTAATGCACGTACGTCACCGAATTCATCCATCCATTATCTTCCGCTTATCCGGGGTTGGGTCACGGAGGCAGCAGACGAAGCAGGTCGTTCCAGACGTCCCTCCCCCCAGCAACGCTTTCCAGCTCATCCTGGGGGATCCCGAGGCGTTCCCAGGCTAGACGAGATACATAATCCCTCCAGCGGGTTCTGGGTCTGCCCCGGGGCCTCCTCCCAAGCGGACGTGCTCGGAATACCTCCAAGGGAAGCCTCCCCGGAGGCACCCGAATCAGATGTCCAAACCACCTCAACTGGCTCCTTTCGACGCGAAGGAGCAGCGGCTCTACTCTGAGCTCCCTCCGGATGTCCGAGCTTCTCACCCTAACTCTAAGGCTGAGCCCAGCCACACTGCGGAGGAAGCTAATTTTGGCCGCTTGTACCTGCGATCTTGTCCTTTCGGTCACTACCCAGAGCTCATGACCATAGGTGAGGGTTGGAACGTAGATGGCCTGGTAAACAGAGAGCTTCGCCTTACGGCTCAGCTCCCTCTTCACCACGACAGTCCGGTAAAGTGCCCGCAAAACTGCTGACGCTGCACCCAGCCACCTGTCCATCTCGCGCTCCATTTTCCCATCACTCGTAAACAAGATCCCGAGATACTTAAACTCCCTCGCTTGAGGCAGCAACTTCCCCCCAACCCGGAGAGAGCACTCCACCGGTTTCCGGCTGAGAACCATGGCCTCGGACTTGGAGGTGCTTATCTGCATCCCCGCCGCTTCACACTCGGCTGCAAACCGCGCCAGTGCGTGCTGAAGGTCACGGTCTGATGAAGCCAACAGCACCACATCATCAGCAAAAAGCAGAGACGCGATACTGAGGTCCCCAAACCGGACACCCTCCTCACCACGGCTGCGCCTAGATATCCTGTCCATTAAAACCACAAACAGGATCGGTGACAAAGGGCAGCCCTGGCGGAGTCCAACACCCACTGGAAACGTGCTTGACTTTGTGCCGAGAATGCGGACACAGCTCTCACTTTCAATTCAATTCAATTCAATTCAGTTTTATTTATATAGCGCATATTTACAACAAAGCGCTTAACATTGTAAGAAAGAACAGGAAACAGAAAAACAGGAAACAGAAAAACCCAACAATCCAAGGTTGCTTTTGGATTCCCTATGAGCAAGCAGTCAGCGACGGTGGGAAGGAACCAAAAACCCCCTATGGTAGGGAAGGGGGAAAAAAAACCTCTGACAGAACCAGGCTCAGGGAGGGCGGCCATCTGCCTCGACCGGTTGGGTTGGGAGTGGGGAAGAGGAGGGAGGGAGGGATAGTAGGAGAGGTTGGGATGGGGATCGGAGGTGGTGAGGCCAGCGGCTGCAGATCTGGGACGTTGAGCTCCAGATCAGGGACAATCAGCTCCAGATCAGGGATGTTGAGCTCCAGATCCAGGGACATCCACGGAGAGAACAAGCAGGACACAGAACCTCGGGGGGGAAACATAGGTTAGTCATATGTAATGGTGATATATGACAGTACAGAAAGGAGAGGAGAGGAGCCCAGTGCATCATGTGAGTCCCTTAGCAGTCTAAACCTATGGCAGCTTAACTGAGGGACAGCACAGGTGATCCTGAGCAGCCCTAACTATAAGACTTGTCAAATAGCAAAGTTTTAAGCTTAATCTTAAAAGAAGAGAGGGTGTCTGCCCCCTGAACCCAAACTGGAAGCTGATTCCACAAGAGAGGAGCCTGATAACTGAAGGCTCTGCCTCCCATTCTACTTCTGGAAACTCTGGGAACCACAAGTAACCTGCAGTCTCAGAGCGAAGGGCTCTGTTAGGATGATAAGGTACAACAAGGTCTTTAAGATATGATGGAGCTTGTTCATTAACAGTTTTGTATGTTAGAAGCAGGATTTTAAATTCTATCCTGGTTGTCTAACTTTGGTTGTACAGAGACCGAATGGCTCGAAACAACAAGCCCGGCACCCCATACTCCCTCAGTACCCCCCACAGAGCCCCTCGGGGGACACAGTCATAGGCCATCTTCAGATCCACAAAACACATGTGGACTGGCAGGTCAAACTCCCATGCTCCCCTCAGCAACTCTGCAAGAGTAAAGAGCTGGTCCACTGTTCCACGACCAGGACGGAATCCGCATTGTTCCTCCTGAATCCGAGGTTCGACAATAGACCGGAGCCTCCTTTTCAGCACCCTAGAGTAAACTTTCCCAGGGAGGCTGAGATGTGTGATACCCCGGTAGTTGGCACACACCCTCTGGTCCCCCTTTTTGAAGATGGGAACCACCACCCTGGTCTGCCACTCTACAGGCACCGTACCCGGCATTGAAGAAACGTGTCAGCCAAGACAGTCCAACCATGTCCAGAGCCTTTAGCATCTCAGGGTGAATCTCGTCCACACCTGGCGCCTTGCCACCGAGGAGCTTTTTGACCACCTCGGCAACCTCTGCCACGGATATTGACGAAGATTCCCCCAAGTCTTCAGGCTCTGCCTCCAGTCTTCAGGAGTTCCTCGAAGTGCTCCTTCCACCGCCCGACGATGTCCCCAGTTCGGGTCAACAGTTCTCCTCCCCGGCCGTACACAGCCTGGGCAAAGCCCTGCCTCCCCTTCCTGAGGCGCCGAACGGTTTGCCAGAACTTCCTCAAGGCCGACCTAAAGTCCTTCTCCATAGCCTCACCAAACTCCTCCCACACCCGAGTTTTAGCTTCCGCAACTGCCGCAGCTGCAGCCCTTTTGGCCAACCGGTACCTCTCAGCTGCTTCAGGAGACCCCCGAGCCAACCAGGCCCGAAACGCCTCCTTCTTCAGCATGACGGCTTCCCTTACCGCCGGTGTCCACCAACGGGTTTTTGGGTTGCCGCCACGACAGGCACCAGAGACCTTCTGACCACAGCTCCTAACAGCCGCTTCTGCAATGGAGGCTTTGAACATGGCCCACTCCGACTCCATGTCCCCAACCTCCCTCGGAATGCAGGAGAAACTCTTCCAGAGGTGGGAATTGAAAACCCTACGGACAGGGTCCTCCGCCAAACGTTCCCAGTTCACCCTCACTACCCGCTTGGGTTTGCCAGGTCTGTCCAGCAGCCTTCCCCGCCATCGGATCCAACTCACCACCAGGTGGTGATCAGTTGACAGCTCTGCTCCTCTCTTCACCCGAGTGTCTGAGACATACGGCCGCAGGTCTGATGATACGACTACAAAGTCGATCATCGACCTTTGGCCTAAGGTGCTCTGGTACCAGGTACACTTATGAGCCACCTTATGCTCGAACATGGTGTTCGTTATGGACAATCTATGACGAGCACAGAAGTCCAATAACAAAGCACCACTCAGGTTCAGATCGGGCAGGCCGTTCCTCCCAATCACTCCCCTCCAGGTTTCTCCATCATTGCCCACGTGAGCATTGAAGTCACCCAGGAGAACAATGAAGTCCCCAGATGGCACCCCTTCCAGGACACCAACCAGAAACTCCAAGAAGGCCGAGTACTCCAAACTGCTGTTCGGTGCATAAGCACAAACAACAGTCAGGGTTTTCCCCTCTGCAACACGCAGTCGCAGAGAGGCGACCCTCTCGTTCTCTGGGGTGAACCCTCTCACCATGGGCAACTCCGGAAAAGGATACCAGACAGGTTTTATAAAATTGGAAAATATGGAAATCATAAAGCCACCAACCTTTCTTGAAGTTGCTTCTTTCCTGCAGCTTGACACCAATTACCTTCACTGGAGCTGCTTCAGTACCATCCACTATTAACTCATTATAATGCTGAGCTGGAGAATCTCCAAGATAGGACAACAATTTGCTTGTAAAATAAATATTAGAGTCAGTTGTGCAGAATAAATATATGAACATAACAGAGTGTTTAGTATTAGACATCCTTAATACAGTTTTGTGCTGCAAACAAGCTGGGAGGGCTGCTCTGTGTATAACTCCTGCACTGACTGATTTACTCCCTAAAGGTAATTAAGCAGGGGAATTAAACTTAATTATTCTGTATAAACATATTGTCAGAGTGAGACAAAACAGATGGCCAAGCTGGGTGGCAATCTCAAAGATTTAATACTAAAGATTCCAATGTACAGAAAATAGAAATAATACAAAAATCTGTACTTAATAAACAGTGTGATTTGTCACCATCAAACTGGACTTCATTCCTGCATGTTTTGTTGTGATTTGGGGTTTTAGTTTCTGTTTTTTAGACTTCTGTTTCATGTTGAAACTGTTTTTTTTTTTCGTGTGTCTTGCTGGATTTTACTTCTGGTCTTTCTCTTGTTTCCTGCCACTGTGATTTCCTGATTGTCTCTACTGGTTACCTATTACCCTTACCTCCCTGAAGTATTTAGCGTTGTGGTTTTCCCTCTGTCTTTGTCAGTTCATTTATTTACCACCTTGTACTCCCTGTGCCAGTTTCCTGTCTGCACCTGCCACTTCCTATTCCCTGCATTTGTCCTATAACTTCCATTCTGTGCTTCTTAATGCCATCAAGCGTCTCCATATAGTCCCCTGCAGTTTTTTTTTCCAGATCTTTGGATTTTTCTTTACCCATTTTGGATTGTTCATGTCTTACTTTTTTGGAATTTCTTTTTTAGGGCTTTAGTTGGACACATTCTGACTGAAAATCTACAGCACCCTAGTCAGAAAGTCTTAAGTCGCCTCATCAACATGTTCTAGCTTCTAAGTCTGCTAGCCATTGACCTACGAGCCTACTGCCAGCTCCAGTTCTTAAAATGGACTAGCCACTGATCTGCTTGCATTCTGCCAGTTCCAGGTTCTGAGTTACGTTGCCTCGCGCCTAGTCCCGTCTCTCTCTAGACTTGTGTTGGTTAACTTCTGGTCTGCTAGTGATAAACCTGAAAATCTTGACCTTGCAGGCCTCCAACCCTCTAGCCCTCAGCTGACCTTTCATACTGCTACCAGCCAAACAGAGAGTCTCCAAATTGCTAGCTTCCAGCCACTTGACTAGTTAACTCGCATGCAATCGGCCAGCTTCCTGGCTGATCCTGTCCTTGAACCATGTTCTAGTAAGTCCTCCAGAGAAAACCATGTCTCCCACCAACAGCATGCTCAGCTCCTTGTCCTCTCTGCTGCCCTGCTCTTTGTACTGACTACTCCCAAAACCACAGAGATCCCACTGCCTATCACCCTTGTAATACCTTTCCTATTCTGGGCCTGAACAATGCTTCCTCTGTTACCAAGTCTGTTCCTGGGTCAGTCAGTGTCTTTTCTGTTCCTGACTCTGTTGTTAAATTGTTTTTGACAATTAAAAAGACACACTGAAGATAAAGCCTCACAGCCCTGGCCTGGCTGGTATGCTCATCAAACAATATTTTGACTGCAGTGACTGGCAGAACATTGTTCAGGGATGAACATCAAACACCAAAAACAAATACCCTAATGCTGCATTTGATGGAGTTATGTACTCTGAATAAGTCAACACTTCAATGTTGCAGTCTGGGTTTGAAATGAAAATTCAATTGAGGGGTGGAGACTAAATTGTTCATACAGTATTAGTGAGAATGTTGCCTTTTAGCTGTCAATACATCAAGTACTGCTTTACAGCCTTGGGACACTAAAACTCTATACTGGGAACATTTTAGCGCTCTGCTATAATGTATTAACTGGGTGCCATACTGTTATTTTGTCGGTGACTGAAATAATTTTGAATGCTTAATCCATTCTGACTATTGACCTAAATTTAATTTTCAACATTCCCTATCTGTGCAAAGCCTATAAATTCATCCCTCTGACTGTTTCTTCATTAAACACAACCGTTTCTGCATTGCTCTCTGCATCTAAAATACCAGGAAAAAGCATCCAGACTCCTGGGGTGATTGTTGTTCTAGTGCACATCGCCTTATTTGCAGTGTCACCTCACTGACAGCAAACAGAGAAAACAACTAAGCAACTCAGGTAGTGGAGCACAGCTGTATTTGTTGTCCAAACTACATCCTGAATTTCCAGTAACAGTGAGAGTCAGTAGATTCTGGCAGACAGTAGGGGGGTGTAAGAAACATATTGGTTCTTTGACTGCGCATGCGTGGCGTCCTGTAACCACGCATGCGTGGCGTCCTGTAACCCCCGGTCGTACCGGCTCCCGAAAATTGCCTCCTTTTAACATTATTTAGCCAATTTCAACTGGCACACTCGCGGGATACGGATTTTTATTAATCATGTTTTTCATCTGTGCCACGACCTGCGACAATCGGATTCACCGACCTCGAGCTTTTTCGAAGCCGCCCTGCCTCAAGCCAGACGCCGCTAGCCGGCTAGCTTGTTTTTGTTTTTAGCATTGGTGCTACTCATCCGAGGACCTACAGAGACAACCGGGACTACACCTGAACTCCGCAACGGGCCCAAACTGCTGGGCCCGTGTCGGTAAGTCCCGTCTCTTTCTGTCACCTGTGTCTGGTTTCTCTACGGTGCCATTTTAACACCACGAGCTCCGATTTGGAGCCCCTGCGTGTAAACACCTGTGCCCTCCCTCTGCTAGCTGCTGCTGCCTCGTCCCCTCGGCGCCAAAAACCCAACAGCCAAGCTCCCGCACTGGCCTCCGTTCTTCTCTCTCTTTCAGCTACTTTGCACACAATGGCTCCACTCACCTCTCCATCTGTCTGCGTCAGCTGCACCTTCCTCGCAGGAAAGATCGCCGAGCTGGAACAAAGAATATCCTCACTCCACCAGATCCGTGAAGCCGAACTTCTAATGGACACCATCGTCATCCGTTCCACTCAACCAGAATGCACATCATCCACCAGCCCTGTCACTGATGTCGCCCCAGCTGTGGCTGCGTCTATCCCGGTGTCTGTCGTCTCATCACTCGATCAGTCAGCGGCCGCCCTCCCGCCGATCACCGAACCGGATGCCACCTGGACTCAGCAGGGAGCCAGACCCAAGACCCTCACAACCTCCACTCCACGCGAGCCTACGTCCTGGACTCTGGTTGCTCCTCGTCACCGGAGTGTAAAATAGCCAGTTCAAGCGCCCCTGCATAGTATCCAGCTGGAGAACAAATTCAACATCCTCGACCTCCATGACTTTCCTCTCCTGGCGAACGGTTCTCACACTCCACCGTCACTTTCTCCACAGTCCAAAAATCGTAAACGTCCAAATCTCTCTGGAACCCGCCGTCTCTCCATGCCGCAGTTCACACCGGCACCACGGCAAGCTCCTGCGCCCGCCCGTGCTCGTCCGTCTCCGCCCGCCAGCGCTCCATCGTCGCTGCCAAAGTCCCCATCAAAACCACTTCGTTCATCTGCCGACCTTGGGCCCTCGTCTTCGGCTTCTGCTCCTCGACCACTCTTCCCTCCTTCCACTCTGATAATTGGAGACTCCGTTACAAGAAACATCCGCTTCTTCAATACAATAACGCGCTGCTTCCCCGGAGCCACCGTTCCCATCATCCTCGCCAAGCTCCCTGGGGTCCTCCAAACACTCCCGTCATCAGTCCAAAGAATTATTGTCCACGTTGGCTGCGTGGACGCATCCCGCCGACAGTCAGAAATCACCAAAACAGAGTTCATCAAACTTTTCCAGTATCTGAACACCTGTGGCAAAGCAGTCTTCATCAGCGGACCAATTCCTCCTCACAGCCGCGGGTGCGGACTATTTAGCAGGGTCCTGTCCCTACACACCTGGCTCCTCTCTGCCTGCAGAACCCACAACGTGGAACCGCGCGTCGTTCTACCGCACTGACGGAGTTCACCCTAGCAGGTTGGGTAGCTCAGTGCTAACCGCTAACATTCAGCACGCCGTTCAAACACTTTTATGTGACTGACAGTTTACCTGCTACACACACACCACACTGACTTCTTCTCCTCCATCACCGGCAGCATACACCTCTACTCTGCTCTCTAGCCCCCCCAGCAGGCACTACAAACAAGCCCTCCTGAGCCCTGCTGTTTATCCACCACAACGAACATCCCAGTAAGGTCACCCCCCTCACACACGCCCCTCTGTCACAGACGCCCCTCTGTCACACACGCCCCTCTGTCACACACGCCCCTCCCCCACACCATCACCTGCTGTTCCACCGGACTCAATTCACCACATTCCCGTCATCGTCAGCAGAGAGTGGACTCAGCGTGACTCTCCTCACAAATATACCATTAATATCAGTAATCTCAAACTTCTCCCTAAAGCACAACCACATCCAACAGTAAATAACTCCCCACTTACAATAAACATGGCCCTCCTCAACGTCCGCTCTCTGCTGAACAAGTCTTTTATTGTCAATGAAATGATTTTAGACAGAAAACTGGATTGTCTCTTTTTAACTGAAACATGGCTGGGTGCGGATGCACCTGTCGTTCTCACTGAGGCCTCCCCACCTCATTTTAATTGTTTTTATTCTACAAGGAGTGGTAAAAGGGGAGGTGGCACAGCTTCAATAAGCACAAACACGCTGGTCACCAAACCGATTTTATTTGAACAGTATGAGACCTTTGAGCACCATGCAATTGTTCTCAGCAACCCTCCGATTTTATGTGTGACTATTTATCGCCCACCTAAAAAATGTGGCTTTTTTTATCAGTGACTTCTCAGAATTCTTAACAATTTTACACAGTTCTTATAATATGATTATTTTAACCGGTGATTTTAACCTTCACATAGACAATCTTTTAGACCCTGTTTCTAACGAGTTTTTAAATGTTCTTAATTGTATGGATTTTAGGCAACACGTCACACAGCCAACTCACAACAGAGGACACACCTTGGACCTGGTCATAACTTATGGCCTGTCCACTGCTGTGTCCTCTGTTGTTGACCTGGCTGTGTCAGACCATTTCTGCGTGTTTTTTAACGTCACTGGTTTTATCCAGCGGGAGACCTCTGTGAGAACTGTGACGAAGCGTCATCTGATCCCTAAGGTGGCTGCAAATTTTATAGAGGTTTTAGAGAAATGTCCTCCCATTGTTTTACCTGCCTCCTGTGATTTTATTGTTGATGATTTTAACAGCAGACTACAGTCTACTCTCAACACAGTTGCCCCTCTTAAAACCAAGTTCATCAGGACCAAACACACACCTCCCTGGAGAAATGATGAACTGAAGAAACTGAAAAGAAATTGCAGGATGGCAGAGAGGAGATGGAGGAAGAACAAAATAACCATCAACCACCAAATGTACAGTGAACAACAAAAAATATACAATAAAGCAATAAGAGACTCCCGCAATAATTACTTCTCAAACCTAATCAAAAACCATAAAAATAACACCAAAATCCTCTTTTCAACAATAAACAAACTACTCAACCCAGATTTTAATAAACCTCATTTTAACGCCACCGACTCCCTTTGTGAGGAGTTTGCAGACCACTTCAGGGGGAAGATAGACACTATCAGATGTAATATTTTATCTTCTCAAAGTAATATGGTTTTAAACACATCTGGGTGTCTGTCTTCACCGGAGGAAACACTGGACAGTTTTGTCCTGGTTTATGCTGAGAGTCTTGACAAAGTTTTCTCCACAGTGAGGCCCACCACATGTCTTTTAGACCCAATCCCGACCCCATTTTTCAAGTTATTTTATGGATCTTTTAGAGACGAGCTTTTAAACATGATGAACTGCTCTCTTCAGACAGGGGTCTTTCCTGCTGCCTTTAAAGGGGCGGTGGTGAGGCCCCTGCTGAAGAAGGGCGGTTTAGATTTTAATGATTTTAACAATTTTAGACCGGTATCTAACTTACCATTTTTAAGTAAAATTTTAGAAAAACTTGTTTTTATTCAGCTGAACGATTTTATTAATTCACACAATGTCCTAGAGAAATTTCAGTCTGGTTTTAGGGTAAACCACAGCACAGAGACGGCCCTCTTAAAGATTTTAAATGATTTTAGATTAAATTATGACTCACAAAAACTGACAGTGTTGGTTCTACTGGATCTAAGCGCTGCCTTTGATACAGTAGACCACACTATTCTTTTATCCCGTTTAAAACACATCGGCCTGTCTGGTGCTGTTCACAAATGGTTTACCTCCTATCTCACAGACAGGACATTCATGGTAAGTTTGGATACCTGCTCCTCTAGGATCCATGAAATCTCATGTGGTGTGCCCCAGGGTTCGATTTTAGGCCCAGTGCTTTTTAACCTGTATATGCTCCCTCTAGGCAGTGTCATCAGGAGACATGGAGTCAACTTTCACAGTTATGCTGATGATACACAGTTGTACATCTCCATGTCTCCTGATGACACAAGGCCAATGGATGCACTTTTTAACTGCATTTTAAACATAAAATCCTGGATGTCAGAAAACTTCCTCCAGCTTAACCAGGATAAAACAGAAGTTTTAGTCCTCGGTCCTGAGGCTCAGAGAGAGAAAATTTTACCTAAACTACAGGAACTCTTTTTAATCCATCCACACAAGTAAAAAACCTGGGCGTGATTTTAGACTCTGAGCTGACTTTTATTCCACATATCAAGAATACTTTAAAAATAGGTTTTTATCACTTAAAGAACATAGCCAGAGTCCTCCCCGTTCTCTCTCGGCCAACACGGAGACGCTAGTGCATGCTTTTATTACTAGCCGTATCGATTATTGTAATGCCCTGCTTTCTGGTCTTCCCAAAAAGACAATATCAGGTTTACAACTTTTACAAAATTCAGCAGCTCGTGTCCTGACGAAGACCAGAAGGTGGGCCCACATTACACCAGTTTTAGAATCACTGCATTGGCTCCCCGTGTGTTTCAGGATCGATTTTAAGGTCCTCTTAATGGTTTTTAAATGTCTTAATGGTCTTGGGCCTTCCTATCTCACAGAACTGCTTTTACCGTGCAAACCCTCGCGGTCCCTGCGCTCCTCCGGCAGTGGTCTCCTAGTTGTTCCAAAAGTCAGGACACACACACATAGAGAGGCCTCCTTCTATTATTATGGCCCTCGCCTATGGAACAGCCTGCCGGAGGACGTCAGGGCCGCAGAGAACGTTCATGTTTTTAAGAGCAGGCTCAAGACCCACCTTTTTAGTCTAGCTTTTAGATGATATTTATTTATTTTATCTGTATTGCTTTTATCACCTCTTGTTTAATCATGTTTAACCATTTTTATCATTCTTAGGTTCTATCAGTGTTTCTTTCGAGGGAGCCCTCTGTGTCGGGAGCGGTGGTCGGCTGTGGCTGCCTTGGTACCGTCCTGTGGTGCTGGGAGGAGGTTGGGTGTCTCTGCCCCGCCTCCTCTGGGCGCCCTGTGTCGGTGCTCCTGGTGGCCGTGGCCGATCTGCTGCTCTCGGTGCAGACGGCTCCTCTGATGATGTTTCCCCACCTGGTTCATCCGTACCCAGCCTCACGTCCATTATTTTATTTTGTTGTTAACGTTGGTGTGTGTGTGTGTGAGTGTGCGTGTGTCTGTGTATGTGTGTGTGTAGGGAGCGGGGTGGGGTATGAGTGAAATTCTGTGTTTGTATGCTCGAGGGGTGGGGATGGATGGGAATGATTTTAATATGATTTTAATATGTAAAGCACTTTGAGTTGCATTTTGTATGAAAAGCGCTTTATAAATAAAGGTTGATTGATTGATTGATTGATATTGATGTGAGGAGGATGGGCCAACTGGTTTCTGTTTGTTAAGGAAAAAATCATTCCTTGTGCTTTCAATATTTTTCATTGGTTTTGGGTGTATAGCAGAGGAAAATGATGAAGAGCAATTATTTAGTATACTCTTTAACCGCTATAAGCACATTTTACAGTGGTGAACTCCTCTGTCAGCGTAGTATTTTCACATAGCCACCAAACTAACTGTGCATGAGAAGTTGACCCATTGAGATTATGGTAAACATAACAAAATGGTGCATTATGTTTCCAAAAGCCTCTTTCTTTTGAACCAAAGTGTTCTAAACGAATCATTATGACCACTGTCACCATGATCAAGTGGGCATGTAAGAACCTATTCTAAAGGTACATCCTGACTTTCCTCCCTGCTTCTGTCCTGATTTGCTGGCTTGTCTTTTCTCCTTATTCCTTTCTCCCTGTGTGTGTGTGTGTGTGTGTGTGTGTGTGTGTGTGTGTGTGTGTGTGTGTGGGTGTGTGTGTGTGTGTGTGTGTGTGTGTGTGTGTGTGTGTGTGTGTGTGTTTGACTGAGCTGCATCCTAATTAGCAGCAAGTGTGAACACCTGTGCAGGAACTGCTCACCTGCCTCTAATTAGCACTCCTCTCCACAAAACTCAAGCTCACACAATCACTCACTGCCAGATCGTCAATCTACATCTTATGCCTTGACCAGACCCCCAGCATTGTCATCCACTCACCTCTGGACAATCCCACTGCCTGTTCCGCTAACTTTCTGTCAAAGATCTTCGGACATCTAAAACCCGCTCTGTTCACCTGCCTGCTTCAGTCCTTCACTCACACGCCACTCACTGCCACAGAGACTCCTGCCTGCCCACCCTTTTCCAATCCCAATCTGTCAGCTAAGTTTGCCTTACCTTTAGCCTGTTTTGTCAGTGTTGTTTACTCACTCAGTTTGCTCCTGTATTCTCCTTAGCACAGTGATTCCCAAACGGGGGCAGGGTTATTCCAGGATTCCAGGGGGGCGCGCAGTGACAGGGTGGCCAGGTCTGTATATGTGCACATACAGTATGTACTGGAGTTTGGTAAGAGTTAAGTAAAAATAAATGATTTCACTTCAGTTATGGATGTGTATTTATAGATATTATTGATGTAATTAGCATGCAAAAGAGGTCCACCCAGCCAGTGGACAAAACAAAAACTTCCAGGAGCAACATTTGAAAAGTAACCCAGTTCCGCTTAAAAGCCGTGGACATGGCAACCTGGATTGAGACTAAGTTTGAGATAAAGGACATGGGCTCACACATACACACACATGAAGAAACATATAACACACACCCCCGACAACTCAACCCCTTCTTGGCCCTCCTACCCCATCCCTCCCTCCGTAGTGCAGCATGGAGGGTGATGCGTTGCACCCGAGCGGCTGCGTGCGCGCCCCTGTGTTTGTGCTGCGAAACCTTCCCTCCGAACACCCTCCCCCAACCCACATGTGCAAGTCTTCGAGTTTTATGTTGCTGTATGCAGAGGTGTTTTTTTTCTCACAATCCCACACTGTGCCCCCCTCTAACAGGAGCCTAGTTTGGGAGTTGCTGTTTCTTCTTGCCTCTTGTGCTCCTTTTCATCTAAGTCAGACGGGGCGCTGCTCTTGTGGCGACCCACAGTTCTCCTGCTCCTGTCCTCCCCATGTTTGTGTTACTGTCTTTTTTATGTTTCTTGGACTAGATGTAACTGAAATCTAATTTCGTTGCTCTGAAACATGGGCAGTGACAAATAAAGAGATCTGAAATCTGAAACTCTGCCTGGCGAGGCTAAACGTAACCTAATGGTGCGTAGTGCAGTTAAGCCAGCAAAGGATGGAGATGTCTTGACAGGAGGACGGCGAGGTGAACGGAAAGCAGATGAATTAACACCAAACCTCACAACTAACAGAACAAAGAAAAGAAAATATGACAAAGCATATCTGCCCTCGGCTTCACCAGTACAACTGTGGCTAATGAAGAGAGGCCACATTTTGGTGTGTAGGGATGGGTACCCGAGGATCGATAAGCTTTGACAGTAACGGTTCTGTTATCAGTAGTTTAGAACGTAGGAAAGATTTTATTTAGCATATTTTGTCTCACCAGTCCTCATTGTTCTTTATAAGAAAATGAAGACATGCCTCTATGATACATAGTCCCTCTCTAAATCCAGAGGTTAACTCTGCCTGTCAGAGTAGCTCTCTGTCACTCACCTGCAGCGTTATGATGACGGAGAGAACTGAACGCTTCAAAGTGAGGTTACACTTCAGTAGGACTGACACAGACAAAGCTGGCTGCCACCAGTGCAGCAAGTTGTTTGCATGAAGAGGCGGAAACACCAGCAATCCAGCGAAACATCTTGCTAAAGTTCATCACATACAAAGTTTAGACAGCCTGGCTCACAGTTGGTCCCTCGTTAACCAGGTATGCTATGTATGCTAGCGGCACTGAGCCCACATGCAAAGTTAGCTGAATGACATGAACAAATGTAATTTATTAAAAGTAATCATTAGCCATGATTGTTCAGCTGTGGGTGTGTTCATAAAATCAGTCTGAAAGTCAGAGCATCATCTGAACTGGTCCAGAGGTAGTTTCACTTTCAGAGCAGTGGGGGTTTAATCATGTGGCTGCTCCATGCCTCTGTTTGTTCTAGTTTCCAGTCTAGTTGTAGTTTTTCAGTGTAATCATCACCACATTAGTGCAAATAAAGGTGATTTGTTCTTTTTAAAATATTTATTTAAAAAAAACTAAAAAAAGAAGTACTGATAAGAATACTGTCAAAGTACCAGATCAATAAGCAGCATCGGTATAAGTAGCAGTACCGATGAAATCTGAACCACACCCATCCCTAGTTGTGTGTCTCAAAATATTAGCCTCTGACCGTATGAAGTCGAACAGGTTAAGATGCCGCTTTGAGACTACACATCCCAAACACAGAGAAAAGCCACTTGTTTTTCTCAGGAAAAACTCCTCGACTGTCGCCAACAACAGAGTCGTTTCACTGAAACAGCATCTGTACCTGGAAAAGCCCAACTCCTCTTATAAAGTGACGGACAGAGTCGCTCAGTGTAAAAAGCCTCACACTGTTGCTGGGGAATTAATTCTTCTTTCTGCTACTGACATGGTTTCAAACATGGCTGATGAAGCAACAGCAAACAAACTAAAGGCCATTCCTTTTGCTGGTTTGCTTTAGCTCTGTCTCCTAGATCTGCTGGTACTTAATGTCATGTGTCTTCCATGTAGATTCTGTGCTCCGCGAGTAGTTCTTTGTGTTTAGCATCATCCCCTGCCTAGTCTCCCAGCTCCTTCATTGAATGGAGTTTTCCCAGTTGATTCTTTGATCTGTGTGTTGTCCCCATGTTTGTAGTGTTAGTCACTTGTCTCTTGTGAGTTTCTGATGTCCTTGGTTTTTTTGCATTAGTCAGTTCCCCTGGTTAACTCCCATGGGTTGTTTGTTTTCAGTTTTGTGTACCTGCACTTTGATTTCACCTTGTTAATTCACTCTTGTAAATAAACACTGTCTTTACTAGTTGTCTGGTCTCCTTGTCCTCAATGGCATCTGTGTGTGGGTTCCCTAGTAATCCTTGGCATTGTTTGTTTCTTTTGCATCCCACATGTTGATACAAATGTGTGACGATGGCATGACTGAACTTGAAGCATTGTCATAGGCAATGGGATTGTTACTTTTCCTGTGAAAGATCCAAGAAAATCTCCAAAGTTTTGTTGCCAGTAAACTACTACACTTGAAACCAGAGGAAGTTTGCACATAAACAAGCACCATCTACAACCAGTGAGTTTCCCTGGAACAGGACATCGGTATGCATAGAACCAGTGAAGCTAGTGCACAGAAAATGAGGAGCTTTCAGAGCTGCGACTGATTTCAGAGTAATGTTATTGTTCTATATGTCTTTGTAGAGTGATATAATCCTAAATCAGAAATTGATTAAAAGAGTAAGGCCTCCTTGTTGACCTAAGATTTGCAATAAGCCTAGGTGAGCAAACTGATAAACATTCTCTTTACACACACTTTACACATAAGAGCCTTGATATTCCATAAGGACTCCTTGTTAGGTGTACCATTAGCCCATCATGATCATTGGATCTTTTTATAGTGCTCTTAAAGGGGACAGAATCTCAGCTGTTGGCAATACCTGCATGACATTCCTCATGCCAGACAAAGTGGCTACTGTCAGTCAGACGTAATGTAAGGTGACCTTACATACCATGAATGGTACCATCAATTGAAATGTCTTTATCATTCTAATTATTAATGCTGTTACTGAGCTGTTATAGACCAGGCAAACACTAGCTTTGGGGCCTATGATTAATTTACACATATAGCCACTTAACTTTTGAGAAAAGCCAAAGAAGGCAGATACTGACTTTCCTGTGTTACACTCAAAGGTGTGGAGGAAATACATTAACATAAAAGAAATGTTATGATTTTGAAGGGAACTTGTATGTACTCACTGGAAGAGATATTGGATATTGTTAATTCACTATTAGTAAACTGGATATTAGTTTACTAAAAAAAAACTTCACTCTTCTGTAAACTCTTATTCAAAGTCACTGATCCTATGGTCTAATGAAGAGTAACCAACAAAATCAACTGCATAAACCTTTATATAAAAGATAATGAGTGTTTAGGAAGCACATTGAACTGATTTTTACACAAGAGCCTAATTAGTCTGGTTGAGTGCACCTAAAATACTTTATTTGTTCAGCAAATCACAACAAGAGGAGTGTTAAATATCTGTAATTGCATGATTTATCATTTTCATTCGTGCTGCCTTTGCCACAGTAAATCCATTTGCTGGCTTCTCCTTTGCCGTGCTGTAGATATCATTCAAATGCAAATTGTCTTGAGTCATAAAAGTTTTTAAATTTGGTTTTATATTCACATTATGGGAAGTGGGAACTTCATCTCAAAACCACAATAGCATCATTTTAGTGTAATTAGTCTTTGTACCATCAGATGTAAATATGATAAAAGCAGTCATGATGACAAAACAGTTATTCATGTTTATATTGTATGATATAGGAAGTGTAAATAAATATATCAAGACATGTTTTACCAGAAGCAGAATGCTACTTATCAGTGTTCCTCTCTCGCTATTTATTAAATCCATTGGAAAAAAAAACTCATCTGTGTATTGGAAGGTTTTTCCATAAAAATAATCTCTTCCTACCTGAAAGGGACTTAACTGAACACTGCTGCTTCTTTTAGAATATGCAGAAAATGATTTCTCAGACATCACAATATGTTGGATCAACCCTAGATCTTACATCAATGGTTAAATGACAATGATATCTTAAAAAGGTGCTGTTGTAATTTGACATGAAGGACAACTCGTTCTTACATTGTTCAGATGTGATCTTTATTAATCCCGTCTTCCTTTCAAAGACAGCTTTTTCTGTCTTTTATTACCTTATCGGCACAAGAATCTGCCCCTTTTTTTTTCGACATGCTTTTATTTCTAATAATGTCTGTGCCCTGGTTAATGCAAACTCAGACCTTTCTTCATATTTACCTGTTGCCTTCATTAGTTTAATATATCATCCATTTTCAAAGCATTCATTCCGGTGCAGTAAGAGTCATGCCAGGGTTTGTACTCTCCAGAATGGTATTAAGCTGATCTGAATACAAGTCCGTGTAGAATACTTATTATATTAAATGTCTTAAGCCTTTTGTCATGGGGCAGGTCAGAGGCTCAAGTGCAGACAAGCAAAAAACAGCAGAAAAAAAAATCTAACTAGTGAAATTTATTTACAATAATCAGAATACAAAAATACAAGCAGAACTAACAGAAGAAGAAATGTGGAAGCTATGACTGCTGGTCCCAAGGGAGCCAAGTGCAGGCAGGTGGGTGACTAACACGGAGCTAGACACTAGCAGACAGAATTGATCTTATGAGCAAGATATAAAGTTTTAGAGGTTGAATGCTAACCAAGACTTAGTAATACAAAGCTAAGAGAGCGGGACGGAGGCAGATGAACACAGCGCTTAAGGCACTAAAAGAATAACGCTGAACAGGAAAGCTACATGCAACGATTAACACAACCAAAAGTATAATAATCACCACCAATGCTTGGCTACGAGAGAGCAGAGTAACTTATCTCGCATCTGGAGGAACAGATAGAGAGGGTTATTCAGGTGGAGGAGGTGCGCGGTGTGGAAGGAACGGCGTTGCACGGCAGAGAGGGTTCCCTGCAGAGATACAGACAGGGTTGATGGTCTTGACTCCAACTCCAAGGCTGTAGATGAAGCACACAAACAGGATCCATTCAGGGGTGGTCACAGACTGCAAAGAACAGAGTTGAGTTTAGTACAGAGCATTAAAACAACAAGACTAGACAAGCAAGAGACCTGAGTTGACTGACTGGTTGTGAGAGAATTTGCGACATAATTTCTGGTAGCATTGGTGTACAGTAATTTACACTTGGCACATCTATTGCTGGGGACATATGTCGTCATCCTGACAGTATATTGTCATTTTTTTCTTTTGTTTCCTATATGCTCCCATCCCAGTGTTCCTTGTCTGTCCTCTCTCTGTCTTGATGTGTATGTTTGGGGAGGCCGTGGCTCAGGTGGTGGAGTGGGTTGTCCACTGATCACAAGGTTGACGCAGCCCCTCCGCATGCCAAAATGTCCTTGGGCAAGACACTGAAGCCCAAGTTGCTCCCAGTGGCAGGCAGGCACCTTGCATGGAAGTCTGTTGTCATTGGTGTGTGACTGTGTGAATGCAAAACACATTGTAAAGCAACAGAGGATGGAAGGACAGGAGGTGGTGTGGGAAGTGGCTGTAGATCAGAGACGTGTAGCTCCAGATCCAGAGACATCCATGGAGAGAACAAACACAGGACACAGGACCTTGGGAGAAACACAGAGTTAGTGATATAGAAAGGTGACATAACACTATATAGAGAGGAGAGGAGCCCAGTGCATCATGGGAATCCCCCAGCAGTCTAAACCTATGGCAGCATAACTAAGGGACAGCTCAGGTGATTCTGAGCAACACAAACTATAGGCTTCATCAAATAGGAAAGTTTTAAACCTGATTTTAAAAGTAGAGAGGATGTCTGCCTCCTGAACCCAAACTGGGAGCTGATTCTACAACAGAGGAGCTGATAACTGAAGGCTCTGCCTCCCATTCTACTTCTGGAAACTCTGGGAATGACATATCCTGATCAAAAATAACTCCAAGTTTTTTTTTACAGTAGGACTGGAGGCTAACGCAATGATGATGATGATCATCATCATCAATGATCAGCTCATCATCAAGCACTGCAGAAGCCTGATAATGATCCTGATCATTTGAATCAGGTGTGTCGGAAGACGGAAACATCTAAAACATGCAGGACAGCAGCCCTCGAGGACCAGGATTGCCCACCCCTGGTCTAAACTAACAACGGATGGGAGAAATCCAAGAAACCCTGTGATGATTAACTAAAATAACAAATCAGGAACATAGGAAATAGACTAAAACCAATACAGAAAGATTACACAAAGAGGAGAAGAGGAGAGCAGAATGAGTAACCATACTCAATCCAGAAACAGGACAAAACTACACAAACTCAGGAATAACTAACTACCAGAATGGAAACAAAGGAAAACTAGAGGAGATAAACTAAAGTTGGACAAACAAGAGGGTTACTCACTTGACTGAAAACTCACTAAAAGGATGGGTAGGCTTGGGGAGAGCAGGCATGAGGCAGGTCAGGACTAACGGCAGTTTCTAACAGGCTGTGCCTGGATCCGGAGGGTGTGTGTCTCACTGATGCAGGATGGACAGGCAGCAGAGGTCCAGAGAGAACAGGCAGAGGACAGATCAGTGATCAGGAGCAGGTGTAGGCTGGCTGGGGCCAGGACCCGGGCAGCAAGAGTATTGCTGAGGTAGCAGGTTCTAGTGGCAGCAGCTCATGGGAAGAGAGGCTTGAGACAGAGCCGGGACCAGCAGGGAAACCAGGCAGCAATGACTGTGATCAGGCGGCAAGTGGGAAAATGGACTAGGCTTTTATAGAGACCTGATGATTGAAGGCAGGTGAGCTGCCTCCCACAGCTGTCTTCAATCCCTGCAACCATGGTGACTGCAGGCAGGGCTGAACTGATGAGGGAGAGGGGGAGCAGGACCCTGACATATGTGGCGAGCTGGATGCAATAAGGGGGGCGGAATAAGTGTTGACCGATAACGCCACCTGCGGGAGTTTATCCCCAGGAAATTATTAAAATATTACTCTGTGGCGAGGAAGAAGGAGACACACGCTAGTTGCTAGTGAGCCAACTTTATTGCTCTCGAGCCACAAAACTATCTGTGGAACCGGCGCCAACAATCACCAGTCAGGGCTAAGGACACGCCCCTCAAACTACGGCATCCGATGGGTGAGAGAACCTCTATAACCTGTACACCACACAGCCCCCCCCCCCGAACACCCAGAAGGGAACAGGGCAGGCAAATCAGTGTCTCAACGGGGGCCTAATGGGCCTCCCATAGCGACTGCGTCGAACCACCGTCGAGTCAGTTTGAGGAACCTGCAAAACAAGGCGCTCATCAGAACAGTGGGCAGGAACAATATTGTCCATTACAGGATGAGGAACACAGTCAGAACAAGGAGGCAAAACTGGAGGCTTGGAAGGAGGACGGCCGCGACGAGGAACCAGGCCCGGCAACACGTCTTCGCCCGCCACAACGTAGGCCGGCTTAAGGCGATCGAGAGATACCAGCTCTCTGCGCCCGCCGACATCCAAAACAAAACCCTTGGTATCCCGTTCAAGCACACGGAACGGACCATCATAAGGGGGCCGGAGGGGCGAGCAGTGGGCACCACGACGCACAAAAACGAAACGGGCGGATAGGAGCGCCGTAGACACGAAAACCCGTGGGAAACAGTGGTGCACAGGGCCTGGGGCCAAAGTGCCGCCGGACGAAAAGGGATCCACTGCAGAACGGAGATTCGGTGCGGCCGACTCCAGCAAAAACTCACCGGGGACACGGAGCGGCTGACCAAACACCAACTCCACAGATGATGCGTCAAGATCCTCCTTGGGAGCTGAGCGCAGCCCGAGCAGGACCCACGGGAAACGATCCACCCAACTGTCACCCACAAGCGAAGCGCGCAGAGCTGCCTTGAGAGAACGATGGAAACGTTCACACAACCCGTTAGCCTGGGGGTGGTAAGCAGTAGTACGATGTACCTGTACCCCCAAGGGACGCGCCATTCCTGACCAGAGCTCCGAAATAAACTGAGAGCCCCTGTCGGAAGTAATGTCTGACGGTACACCAAAACGGGCCACCCAAGCAGAGAGAAAGGCACCAACCACATCGGTGGATGCAGTGGAAGACAGGGGAACCACCTCGGGCCACCTGGTGGTCCAATCCACCATAGTGAGCAGATGGGTGAAGCCCTTCAAAGGCGGCAGAGGCCCAACCAGATCTACCTGCACATGGTCAAAACGCCTGGCAGGAATCGGAAAAGGTTCAAGAGGGGCCTTGGTATGCCGGTGCACCTTGGCACGCTAGCATGCGACACAAGAAGCTGCCCACCCCTTGACATCCTTACCCAAACCAGGCCACACAAAACGGGAACCAACCAGCTTCACAGACGCGCGCACACCCGGATGTGAAAGTGAACGAACAGAGTCAAAAACGCGTCGCCGCCAACCCGCTGGAACCACGGGGCGAGGCCGTCCTGTGGACACATCACACAGGAGTATAGGACCTCCCTCTTGCATTACAACCTCCTCAAGTTTAAGGCCTGAACCGACGGAGCGAAGAGCAAGGATATCCGGATCTCCGAGCTGCTCGGCAGCCATAGCCGAAAAATCCGTCCCGAGAAGTACGGGGCAAACAAGCACGCGTGAAAGGCAATCTGCAACAGAATTGGACTTCCCGGCGACGTGACGTATGTCAGTAGTGAACTCAGAAATGGCCGCCAGGTGACGTTGCTGACGTGCCGACCAGGGTTCCGTCACTTTAGCCATGGCAAACGTCAGGGGCTTATGGTCCACATAAGCCGCAAAAGAACGACCCTCCAGCAAAAAACGAAAATGTCGCGTAGCCAAAAACAGAGCCAACAACTCACGGTCAAAAACACTGTATTTACGTTCGCAGTCCCGTAACTTGCGGCTAAAAAATGCGAGAGGCTGCCACGTGTCTGCCACCCACTGCTCCACAACAGCCCCCACAGCTACATCCGAAGCATCAGTCGTGAGGGCGATAGGAGCATCAGGGTCAGGATGGGCCAGGAGAGCTGCATTAGCTAAGGCAGACTTAGCTCCATCAAAAGCAACAATTCGGTCCTGAGTCCAGACAACAGTGTCGCCAGCCTTCTTGGAACGCAAGGCATCATAAAGCGGCTGTAGGAGATGGGCGGCACGGGGAATGAACCTATTATAGAAGTTCACCATGCCCAAAAACTCCTGTAAAGACTTGACCACAACGGGGCGGGGGAAGTCAGCCACAGCCTGAGCCTTGGCAGGCAACGGAACCGCGCCACGTGCCGAAATCCGATGACCTAAAAAATCGATCACCGGTAACCCAAACTGGCATTTGGCCGGGTTGACAATCAGGCCATGGGCATCCAAGCGCCGGAAAACTTCTCTGAGGTGCGCGTGGTGCTCTTCGGGGGACGAGCTGGCCACCAAGATGTCATCGAGATAGACAAACACAAACTCTAGGCCACGCAACACCGAGTCCATCAACCTCTGAAAAGTCTGCGCTGCCCCCTTGAGGCCAAAGGGCATACGGAGGAACTCAAAAAGCCCGAACGGGGTGATCACCGCTGTCTTAGGTACATCCTCCGCCCGCACTGGAACCTGATGATACCCGCGCACCAGGTCCACTTTAGAGAAAACAGAGGCACCAGACAAACGAACAGAGAAACTCTGAATGTGAGGAATAGGGTGACGGTCTGGTGTCATCGCGTTGTTCAGACGGCGGAAGTCACCGCACGGGCGCCAAGACCCGTCTACTTTAGGCACCATGTGGAGGGGCGACGCCCAGGGGCTGTGAGAGCGTCTTACGATCCCCAGCCTCTCCATGGTAGCAAACTCTTCCTTAGCGCAAGCTAGTTTTCCCGCGTCAAGACGCCGTGCGCGCGCAAAAACCGGCGGGCCACTAGTGGGGATAAAATGTTCCACTCCATGTTTAGCGACTGTGGAGGAAAAGGCAGGAGTGGTCAAGGACGGAAACTCAGCTAGCAGACACTGAAAAATATCTCCGGACGCCGAAAAATTCGCCTTCGTCACCGGCCCAACTCCTCCAGCCTCACATGGAACAGTTGCAAAAGTCACAGCATCAATAAGCCTACGGTTAGCAACATCAACTAATAAACTGTGAGCACACAAAAAGTCAGCACCGATGATTGGAACAGTCACAGAGGCAACTACAAAGTCCCACTCGAACTCACGTCCATGGAAACAAACAGTTGTCCGTTTTGTGCCAAAAGTCTCAATAGGAGAACCGTTAGCCGCACTTAGCAGTGGGCCACTTAGGCCCGACATCCCTGGCCCGGTGGGGTGCACCAAACTCTTCTGAGAGCCAGAGTCAACCAAAAATCGCTGTCCTGACCGGGAGTCTATAACAAAAAGCAGCTCACCTCGTTCGTCAGCGCCCACGGCTGCTACTGCATTTCCCGACGCCTCAAACGTACATGGGGGGACACAGCGCTTTGCTTTGATGCCAAACCTCCGGTGGTAGAAACATAGGGCGCTCCCACGCTGACGAGCTCTCGCGCCGACTGCAGACACCATCGCCGGGTCCTCCGCCGTCCTCTGCTGGGGCTCTACTGCAGTACTCTGCACCACGAAACGTCTGGTAGCCAACAGGATCCGGTCAGCTTCCTCAGCAAGGCCACGGTAATCGCCAGCGGTCAGATGAGGAGAATTAGCCAAAGCCGCTCGAACTTGCGGCGGGAGTTGTCGCAGGAAAATGTGTGGAAAAAGAAAACCGCCATCATCCGAACCAAGGAGTGACAGCATATCGTCCATAAGGTCCACAGCCGTACCGTCCCCTAAACCCGACAGGCTGAGGATTTTATCCGCCCTCTCGGCAGAGGAGAGACAGTACCTTCTCAGCAGAAGCTGCTTCAGAGCGGCGTACATCCCGCTCTGAGGAGGGTTACGCAGCAGCGACATAACCCTGCGAGTGGTGGACTGCTGGTCCAGGGCCGCAACGACCAGATAGTACCGGGAGACATCTGCGTCCACACCCCGTTGATGGAAAAGGGCTTCGACGTGTTGGAACCACGAAGCCGGGTCGCTGTGCCAGAATTCCGGGAGCTTCATAGCGGCCGGGGCGGTGATGAACGAAGCCGGCTGTGGGAGCTAGAGAGACGAGGAGGCCGAGTCCGCGGCCGAAGTCGAAGAGGAAACAGTCTCGTCTGCTGGTTCAGTCATGCTCAAATTGGGGTCACCAATGTGGCGAGGAAGAAGGAGACACACGCTAGTTGCTAGTGAGCCAACTTTATTGCTCTCGAGCCACAAAACTATCTGCGGAACCGGCGCCAACAATCACCAGTCAGGGCTAAGGACACGCCCCTCAAACTACGGCATCCGATGGGTGAGAGAACCTCTATAACCTGTACACCACAACTCCCTGTTTACCCACAGCAAGTACACAAAGGTTCAAAACACACTGGAGTAAAGACGTGGTTTAATGGTATAAAAATATATATTTTATTTTCAAACAATAATTTTAAAAGACAATACAATTAAAATATTCCCATAAAAAGTTCCACAAAACAGACCCAAAACAAGCAAAACTAATCAGCAATCAATGACATCATGCAAAACAAATGAAATCAATACAACTCAAGAAACAATTAAACTGCAACACAAGCAAAATAAAGAAAATGGACTCAAATGAAAAGCATAACAAAGCAAGGCAAAATCAAGCAAACAAAAACTAAGTAAAGCAGCACCATGTCAAACAAAATATTTACAGGAATGAAACAAACTAAGCGAAGCAAAGCAGGCAGAGCTATGCAGAGCTAAGCAAAATTAAACAAAATAGCGCACAACAAGGCTAAGATGATGTGCATTATTAGGAAGCATTATTAGCAATGCTTCCTAATAATTTTGCCTAAGGGAGGCATATACAAAGTAAATAATACTGGTCTTAACACAGAACTCTGTGGAACTCCATAACTGACTTTAGTGTGGATGGAAGAATCGTCATTAACATCAACAAACTAGAATCTGTCTGATAAACATGATTTAAACCATTTACTGATCCTTTAATCCCAATAACACGTTCCAGTCCCTGTAATAAGATGCTGTGATCAACTGTATCAAATGCAGCACTGAGAGTAGAACAAGTATAGAAAAACCTGTCCACTATCTGAATCTATTGGTAACTTTCACCAGTGCTGTCTCTGTACTATGATGGATTCTAAATCCTGACTTAAACTCTTTAGATAAATCATTTCTATGCAGATAATCGCATAATTGGCAGCAACAACTTCTTCAAGAATTTTAGAAATAAAGAGGAGGTTGGATATCGGCCTATAGTTGGCTAACACACCTGGATCCAGAGTAGGCTCCTTGACAAGTGGCTTTATTACAGCAGCTTTAAAAGTCCTGTTCATAACCTGTTATGTATTGTTCAAGGAAATATTTCCAAGCAAAAACATCCAGACTGAGAGACATCTTCTACCCTGACGCAGTCAGGCTGCTGAACTGCTCCTTACACTTCCAAATAGTCACTATACACTTTAATAACATGCCTTGATGCTGCAGCACTAACACTGTTAATGTTATTTACATCTGGTGAATTGTTGTAACTCATGAATGCAGCTACTCTGCTGCTGTTTCTCTTCATTGCTGCTCTGACCACATTAAAGGTGGACTAAAGACACTGCTATTGTACATTGTGCAATATTGTACATAGATTTTATATACTTTTTTACTTTAGCTTTAGGTTTACTTTTATGTTTTATGTTTACCTTAGATTCATGCTTACTTTAGCTCCATCTACATTAGTTTTATTTCCTTTCTTTATCCTAGTTCATTATACATACATACATAAATACATATCGTGTGTGTCTGTGTGTGTGTGTGTATGAATGTCCCACTACAACCCGAGACCTGTGAAACTGTGTTACATTCTTCTTATGTCACGTGTTTAGAATGACAGTTAAAGTTGAGTCTGAGTCTTTTTGTTCAAGAGGATAAATCCTAGTGTCTTCCCTCTGTCCCCTTCCCCCCTTCGCAAACATAATGCATCGTGCTTAACACCACAAAAAGTCTTATGTCACATCAGATATTTTCTTTGCATGAAGTCACCATAATTATGTCATGCCAGTTCTTCATCTTGCATTTAGCATGATACTTTGCCCCTGTATCCAGATGTAAATGTCACGTTCATTTGCATGAATCGAAAGGAAATGTGTCATGTATGATGCCACACATAATCTCAAATCTCACACAAAACATTTTCTTCTTACCAGGTCACTATATTAGTGTCTTGCCAGATGTTCATCTTCTTCCTAGTCAGGTGAGAAGGTCATACATGATTACATGGATTCAAAATAAATGTGTGTCACAACACATAGGCTAATTTCATTAAATTCCATTTCATTATAAGGTCCACTTTGTTCATGATCCTACACCACATCCATCACCCCACCAATGGGGTGATGGATGTGACCCGACACATCACTAACAGCAGTTAGTGATATGTTGGTTGCGAAAGATATATCTCTTAGAGCCAGCTCTTTGAAGTGAATGACGGGAGCCGGCTCCTAATTAGGAGCCGTTTTATTTATTTATTTATTTTTTCTCATTTTCTCTTCAAGCTGCATATAACAGGTCAATATGTGTGGTGTCGTCTCTGTGTCGGCGCTGAACAGAGGCGGGGAGGGGCGGCAGTTACGTGCACACAAACAAGAGAACAGGAAGGAGGGAATCAGGGACACAAGAGAGAAAGGGAGCAAGGGGCTACAAGGAAAGACAACGTGGAAAGGTAGAAGTTAAGAAAATGAGTGACAGCAGGAAAAGGTGTAAAATCTGGACCCATTTCAATTCTATTGATAATACAAAGGCAGAGTGTCGAGTCTGCAAGATTAAAATCTCTTATTGAGCCTGCTCCACAAACAACCTGCACAGGCACATGAGAACTGTCCACCCATCAGTGCAATTGGAAGACAAAAGACAAGCAATTGAACCTGATAATAATAAAAGTGCCAGTGTGTCTACTGTAACTGTTGCTGTTGCTTCTGCTGCTGCTGCTGCAGTGTCTACAGCATCATGCAGTACACCACCACAACCACCAACACCTACAACCCAGACTTCTATGAGACAGTTTTTGCAGAAGTCTATGACCCCAGCGAGACAGAACATAATTGATGAAGAACTGACTAAAATGACTGGACTTGATTTCCAACCATTTTCAGTTGTGGATGAAAAAGGATTCAGAAGGTTTACTCATGCACTCAATCCAGTGTATGCAATTCCAAGCAGGAAAACACTGTCCCAAAAAATCATCCCAGGCCTATATTACAGAGAATGTGTGTCACTGTAAGAGAGGGTTTAAAAAGCCACAACAGTTTGTCTAACAACGGACAACTGGACATTCTGAACCACTCCATCCTGCTTGTCAGTTACGTGTTACTTTGTTGAACATTACAAAATGCTGTCCTGTCGTGGATTGTTTTGAGCTCGGTGACAGACACGCTTTTGCAAACTTAGCAGAGGAGCTGCTCAAAGTGGCAAAAGAGTGGGATGTGGAAAACAAAGTGGTTTGCTGTGTTAGTGACAATGCAGCTAACATGACCAAAGCAATTAAAACCCTGAAATGGACCCACCACCCATGTCTTTCACACTCAGTTAACCTGGTTGTAAGAGATGCTCTGAAGGTAATGAAGCCTGCTGTGGACAAAGTGAAGGCAACAGTGGATTTTTTTTTTCCACAGGAGCACAACAGCAACTCACAAGCTCAAATCTACCCAACGACAGATGGGCATGCCTGAGCTGAAGCTCAAACAAGAATGTGTCACAAGGGGGAACTCCACCTTTCATATGCTAAAACAGACTCTGGAGTCATCTCTACCCTGGTTGTTATCAATGCACCAGTCGATCCTCTGAGCCAAGAGGAATGGAATGGGGGGCACTGCAGGAGGCATGCACTGTTCTGGAGCCATTTGACCAGGTCACTGTGGAGATCAGTGCAGACAGGTGCAGTATACAAATGTTATCACATTATTATTATTATTATTATTATTTTGTATTATTATTATTATTATTATTATTATTGTTGTTGTTGTTGTTGTTGTTATTATTATTATTATTATTAGTTGTTCTTGTTGCATTACTGGTATGAAAAATGGATTAGACATGACCAGAAATTATAATATACACTGCTAAATAAAACAAAGCATAATTTTAACACTTATTGTTTACTACTTTTCAGCTATGTTACAGACTCCAAAATGTTAATCCTGTGCAGAGAGTGACAGCTGAGCACCAGACTAGAGTAACCACAGGGAAAGTGAAAGAGCTGGCGGATGCTCTTTGTGCATCCATGGACAGAAAGTTCCACAGAATGGAATACAACACTGGTCTCTCAGAAACCGCTATTCTTGACCCAAGATTCAAGAAGCTGGTCTTTAATGACAACAGAGCGGTTGATAAAGCTCTTCAGATAATAACTACAGCAGCAGATAGATACAGCCAGTCAAGTCCACTGCCAGGAGGCCAAGAGGGAGAAGAGGTTGCAGAGAATGAACAAGAGGAGCCACAAGCATCTGCTGTTTGGAAGTTCTTTGAAGTCCAAGCAAGTGGAGACACTGCAAGAAGGAATCCCTCAGCAGATTCAATACTGGAAGTGAGATCCTACCTTGAGGAGCCCGTTTTCCAGAGAAGTGCAGACCCACTGAGCTGTGGGAGACCAAGGCTTCAGTTTACCCACGTCTTACACATGTGATAACATGGAGACTGTGCATTGTGGTAACGTCAGTCCCTTCTGAGAGAATCTTCTCCAAAACAGGGCAGATAAGTACCGACAGAAGAAACCGGATCAGCCCCTCAGAGCTAAGGCACTTTGTGTTTCTCAGTGCCAATCATCACTAAAGACAAGTTATTCGGATGCTGATTTTTTTCTTTTTGTTTTACATAATTTAATTTATATTTTGTTGTATTGCGTGTTTTGCAGTGATTCAGTTTCACATTAAATGTGTTTAGTAGAAAAAAGCTAAAAGTTTAGAATTCTTTAATTGTAAATCGTTAAAAGTTTGTTTTTGTATTTTATCATTTATTTTTGTGGCACTCCGTAGAGTGAATAAATAAAGGCATACTTATATAATAAACATATATAAATAAAAAAAACTTAATGTATTTTTTTTACATTAGTAATTTATTGTGTGCATAATTTTACATTATTGTTGGTAATAAATTAATTTAAGCAACAAAAAAATCTGAAGAGCAGCTTGGGAGCCAAAAGAGCCGAAATTCCAATCACTACTGTCTGTGTTAAGCTTGCTCAGATTTTTCCACAGCATCACTTGTGCAGACCCACCGCCAAACACAGCTGCATACCATTCTGAGATAAGATTAGAAGTGTCCTCTCTAAAATGGAGCCTCACGTTGGTTAAGGCAGCCGTGACGTCAGCTACTCACAAGGCCTTTTTCTGTCCAATCGTTCTCTACCTCAGTCCAGCTCACCCAGTTATAAAGCGTGCTTTATAAATGACAATGACTGGAGATTTAAGCCAGTCACTTGGCTAAACTAGGCCCAGTATGCATATTGCATGTTTGCAAGTGTGTGTTGTGAAGGTCTGCTTTCTCATGTCATTCTCCTGATAAAACAGCCTTCACACCATCCTGACAGATCTGGAAGGTGTCTTCCTTTAATGTTAAACATGTGGCTGAGTGCCTTGGTATCTCTGCTCCATTGAAGGTCCAGGGGTAGCCAACCCTGGTCCTCAAGATCCACAATCCAGCATGTTTTAGATGTTTCCCTCTTCCAACTCACCTGATTCAAATGATCAGGATTGTTATCAGGCTTCTGCAGAGGTTGATGATGAGCTGATCATTTGAATCAGGTGTGTTGGAAGAGGGAAACATCTAAAACATGCTGGATAGGGGCCCTCGAGGACCAGGATTGGCTACCCCTGCTCCAGTCTGTGATTGTAAATGGATGAATACTTGCTCTTTCTCTGTCTTAGAATATGTTATGGCTGGTTGATCCTGTACCTGATTGTTCTTTTCTCAGAGCACTTTGCTGCCAGCAGCTGGTAAAGGATCTATGCCTTGAATGTCAGTGCTGACTGATGAGCAACTCTTAGGCAAACTCCACAGGGTCTCTTAGTGCTACTTGTGGCCTAAGAGACGAAGACAAGACTAACTGAGAGTTGAAGGTCTGCTGATCAACCAGCCTGCATCTCTACTGTGCAGAACCTCCCACTACTCCAACTTATAGTATAGAGTCAAGCTAATGTGTATTTCCATTAATGTCCACCTTATGTTTGAATAGTTTAGGCTGAACACTGGTTTCAAAGAAAATCTCAGACCAGATCACATAATATTTCATGTCACATGGCACTGTTGTCTCATTGTCACAATTAATAAATGACAGTATAATGAAGAGGAAGTCTGTTTTTTTAAGCTTATTGTTCCAATACCATGATAGGGCAGCACCTGGGTTACAGGTTTGGTGCAGAACAGCACTGTGTTTGATACTGGAGTGTTAAAATGGCACCAGCTCTGGAAATGAAGATGTACCTGTGGATGCTGCTGGTGATGAGGATTTAGTTATTGTGCCATTCTTCAAATAAGTCATTTAAAACCAGGAAAGGAGCAGTATGGTCACAAATCTAAAAGCGGTCAACCCACAAGTAGTTTTCCGGACTAAATTTCCAACTTTGGAGATGAAAAACTTACAAAGTGAACTCTCCTGTATAAAGTTGGCATTTAGCTACACTGACCGATAGTGAGGTGCCACAACTTCCAAAAGCTGATGGACGCTGTTTTAAAATAAGAAAAATATATTGTTGTTGTTCCCAAGAAAGTGTTTGACATTCCCAACAGTCCCCAGAGGCTATCAGAGTCCAGCGTCTCTAGGCAAAAAGATAAAACCCAGACGCTGTCTTGATTTAGTAGAGGCTGCTGATGCATCGATTCATATCTTGTGCTTGTCTATGAATCATACATTAATGGATGAGATGGCCATTATCTCCACGCTTGTCTGCTCTCACCCACTTCAACAGGGATAATAATAAAGCAGATACACACTTTCTCTCTGTGTCTCTGACTATCACACACATGTCTCTCAGCTTTTCAAGTCTCAAAGTTTTCTTTTTCTTTTTTGTCATCCAGGAGGGCTATGCTACTCCTTCCCATGTGCTGATAAATTTCAACTCTTTCTGTCTCCGAGTGTGTCTCCCCCTCTTTCTCATCCTCTAATCCAATTTCACCTCTTTTCTAAGCTCAAACATCATCTCCAGCAACTTGTTAGTCCTTTTGATACCCTGCTGTGCCTCTCCTCAGGGTAGATGCCTGAAACTCTGTCATGTGTCAGACTAAAATTTTGTACTAACAAAAACTGAAGTATGTATGAACATATGTTCTGTCAGATTTATAGTTATGTATAATTGAATTATTTGTGTTGTAGGACTGCATTAATCAACTGTCTCAAATCTACAGCTCTCGATGAAACAAGGACAAAGGGCAGCATTGTCACTTATCTCTGTACCTTTCCTTTTTCTATGTTTGTTATGTTTCAGTTTTCATAGTTTGTGGTCAGTACACCAAAGCCTTCTGCCCAGTTACCAGTGTACCACACCCTTATGCCTAGCCTTGCATATGGAGAACTCATAAATCACAAGGATAGCAGTGCTGCCAGCTGTCATAATGATTAAGGACCTGAGTCTACAAAGTACCTAGTTTACTAGTTATCCATGTCTCAGTTAGCACTGTGGGCATTACCTGTGTGTAGTGACTGAAAGATCAGGTCACACGTATTGGCAGCAGAAATTAGCATTGTTTGATGCCAAGAGACATATAACCAAGGAATCCAGAAAAAGTAGTGTGTGACAAGTAAGGAATGAGGTAAGGCTTCCATGGATCCATTAAAGGCAGCTCGACACTAATACTATGGAATCTCATTTATTCAGATGAAACCTGCTGAATGACAGATATGTTGAAAAAATGCTCCAAGCTTCCTCCATGGAGTATAAGGATGTTTTGCACCCTTCTACAATTTGGGGCCCATGCATGTGAGTGTGCATTCTCAGCCATACCGGTAGAGGGAATGTGTGACCAAACTCTCACTGGCCCAGCCAACTGATTGCCTGTTGGCTGCCAGCACATATGTAAAATAATAATTTGGCTTTCCTGGATTTTACACATCTTGTTGTTCTGAATTTTCAAATCCCATTCATATTAAGTCAGTTCACAGGCTTTGTGACACATAACATATTCTTCAAAGATCATTTTATGGGGCACTTTTATACTTTTAGTTTATGGTGACAGTGGTAAGAGATAGAACATGTGATGAAAGAGAGCAGAGGGACGACTTGTAGCAAATGCTCCTCAGCTGGGGAGATTCACCCAGTGATACATGTTTTCACCAGCTATTTGTTTTCTGATTGCTTGTGGGCAAAATGCTCTTTGGCCCAGCGTGCATCAAGAAATGAACACAAAAACAGCCATACTTAAAGACTTAAGATGACAATAAATGGTCAAAGGTCAATGGTTTCATTAAATATTTTCATAAATGTATAAATGAAAATGTGCATATGCAAAGTGTGAGATGCATGCTGCCAGTTTTTGACAGTTAAGTTCTACTATTAAGGCAGAGAGAGTTTCTTCAAGAGCACAGCCCTTATTTCCTTCACACAACACTTTAAAAGCAATTAAAGGGACCTATTCCTACTACTTAATTGAGGGTTAGAGTTAGGGTTAGATATACTTTTTAAGTTACAAACACTATGTTGATCTGTTAAGTTGACATGATAATGTTGGTGACTGCATCAACCTAATAGCATGCTATTTAAACCAAAATTGTGTTGATTTTAAACTAAATTTAAGTTGAGGTAACTTAAGGAAATGATAACCTATTTTTCCTTCACTTTAAGGGAAATCCCCTCGCTGATATTGACATGCCTGGACAATTTTAAACACTTAGGACGAGTATTATGTTTGCTGAACATAATTTCAAAGGAAGTTAACTGAGTAGGGCTGGTCATGAGTATGATGTGGTATGGAGTATGCAGGTTTGTGTTGTGCTATACTGTATATTGCTTCTTAAAAATAGCCATATGCTTGCACTCCTCAATTAATGCTGACTAAAGGTTTTGCTTTCTCATCTTTTATATGTTACCAAACTTAGCCATATTACTGCAAATATTAAATAGCTACAATCTCAATTAGACTTTGACACACTATTTAATTATTTTTTTAAATACTTAGATAGTTTTACAATCTTAGAAAGTAAGACAAAGTTTGGATTTAAGCAGTGCAAATGGTGAGTACTAGATTTTTTTTGTACCTTGGGGTGGGTTCCAGTTAGGCAAGACAAACCCGTATGTTTGACTTTACTGATGCAAGCTCTCACATGTACTTTCTGCCCTAAACCCTTCCCATCGATGGACAAGGACCAGTTGGGACCTTTAGAACTCACCATATCAGTTCATATACTCAATTCAACTTGTAAAAAAGCATTAAAGCTTTTAAATACCTGACTGTTTCGACGGATCACTTCCGTCTTCTTTAGAACGTCATCCAGATGTCGGGGATGACGTGCCTTATCAGCTGATGTTACTGAGGCGTGGTCAACCTGTCAAACTTGACAGGTCGACAATGCCTCCTGCTGTCGGATCGCCCCCTCTCCAAGACAGTACTCCAGGTGTGGGACAGGTTGTAGGGCTCCCTCATCCCTGTTCATCGTCCTGGGGGCACATTTTCGAATCTCCACTGCCTCCATTATCCAATGCCTGAATTGGTTTTCTTCGGCGCGAATGACTCTGGCCTCCTCCCAGTTGACGATATGGTTCTCCCTCCGGCAGTGATCGGCTGTTGCTGATTTTAAGTCTTCTTGCTCGGCTTTTGCTTTGTCTGTTCTGGTGTGTGGTTTTTTGGTTTCTTTATCGCACTCCTTTTTATGTTCCTTTTTACGTATCTTGAAGCACCTGCTGCCCGTTTCCCCAATGTAAGTGTTATTGCATGAGTATCATGGAATTTCATATATGATATTGCACTTGTCGTCGGGTTGTATTTTGTCCTTAGGATGTACTAGTAGCTGTTGGAGTTTGATGTGTGGCTGTACCTGTGTGTCTATGCCATATTTCTTCATTGTGCATTGGATGCGTTCCGTGGTTCCCTGGACGTACGGAAGAGTGACGTAGACCCGGGTGTTGACAGCGGTTTGTGTGGTTCTCTTTTTCCGTTGACCTCCTCTTAATACTTGCTGCTTCCCCTTGTTTATGGCCCAGAGTGGATATTGACAGTTGGTGAGTGCTGTTCTGATGTGTCCCTCTTCTTCCTCCCAGTCTTCTTGTATGGTGATATATTTTGTGCGGTCATACAGGTTCCTGACAACTGACAGTTTGTGTGCTATGGGGTGTTCTGAGGTCCATAATAAGTATTGATCTGTGTGTGTTGGTTTCCTGTATGTTTTTATGGTGATATCGCCTGCGTCGTTTTGTTGTATTTTAATGTCCAGAAATATGATTGACTGTTTCGCCTCCTCTTCGTATGTAAGTTTGATGTTGCCGGAAGGATTGGAGTTGGAGTTGAGGTGGTCTGTTAGGTCTTGTGTGCTCCCTTCCTTAATTGTTTCTAGGATGTCGTCCACATACCCTCTCCATAGCGTTGGTTTGCAGTGTGTTGGTGCTGTATTCATTGCCCGTGTTTCAAAATCCTCCATGAAAAAACCACACATGATCGCTGACAGTGGGTCTCCCATGGCGAATCCTTCTTTCTGGCAGGAGATGGTTCCTCTGAATTTGAAGTATGTGGAGGAGGAGATGAACTGTAGGAGCTCTGTGATATCCTCGGCTGTCAGTTTTGTGCTTTTTTGAGTGTTCTGTCCGATTTTAACCTTGCTTTCACTATGCTCAGTGTGACGCTCAGTGTGACTGTGACCAGTGTCTTTGTGAACAGTGAGACTACGTCATGTGATATGAAAATTTAATCTTTCTGGAGTTTGATGTCTGTTAGTTCTTTTGCTAATTGTTTAGGCATGGTCGACCTGTCAAACTTGACAGGTCAACCACGCCTCAGTAACATCAGCTAATAAGGCACCTCATCCCTGACATCTGGATGACGTTCTGAAGAAGACGGAAGTGATCCGTCGAAACTGTCAGGTATTTAAAAACTTTAATGCTTCTTTGCCTGGTTATATGAATGAAACGAAGTTAACCTGTCAAATGGAAGGCAAAATGAACTTCTTTAAGCGATTCCCTTATCTATTCCAGTGGGCGCGAATGACGTCATCATACACGTTGCATAGCTGTTACAGCCGCTGCCGTATCGGGGAACTTTTTCTCTCCCTCTCCCTCCGTGTGTGTGAGTGTTTGTGTGCGTGTGTGAGTATGCACTCAGGTTGCCCTGCAGCATCGGCTGATTAACCCAATTTCATCCACCTACCCTGGAGATGACTGATTGGTGCGGGATGCTCACCAGCCGATCCACCAATCAGAGGGAGCCACCTGGGGTATATAAGAAGCCAGCAGACGAGTCCTCCCCAGCAAGCTGTAACCAGCCCTGCTCGCGTGCCTCGCTGTGATTAGTGACTTTGTGATTTGTTGAACTCTGTAAACTTGCTGAGGCACTAGATTTTGCTTAAGAACATTGCAGACACTTTAGACTTCCTTGTTAGCCTCATTAGCATTCTGAGTGCTGTTAGAATTGTACTTGTTTTTTTTTCCTTTGTTGAGCCAGAGTAGTGGATAGTTTCTTTTGTTACCCTTGTTTTCTCCTTAGTTAGTTCTACAACTCTAGTTTAGAGTCTCTTTTTGTCCTCGTTTTCACAGCACTCATTTAGTCTTTTGATGCCTCACCTTTGTTTTTATTGTTAAATCTTCACTTTTGTTAATTTAACTTTAATTTAACCTCACTACAACAGGATTTATGTTACTTCCCTTTCCCGTAGCGAGCTGGTTGTAACATAAATGGGGGCTTGTCCGGGATAAAATCTGTTAAAGGAAACCCGGAATCAAAAAGTTATTGTTAAATAAAGGTAAGATTGTGTTTGCGTGTGTGTAATTTGGGTAAGTAAAATGGCGTTCTTTGAGTTACAAAGCTTTTTGCAGATCCTTCGTTCGATCAAATTAACAAATGCAGAAAAGATCATTTGGTTCACTTCAATGTCTCTTTTGTTAAGCCAATTCTAAAGAAAGATTTAAAATCTTTAGTCATGGGTTAGTTTGTGGAATTGGGTTTAATTGTGTTGCCGGTGCTTCCTGATTCCTGATTCATCTGTGTGTGCACCTGGGTGTAAGGTGGCTGGTAGCCGCACACTATGATCCTCCCTCAGTGAGCACAGATTCTCTGGGTGAGGCCAGACTAAAAGTTAGGCTGTGCAAACTTCAGTGCAAAATCCATGGTAAAGCCCAAGAAGCTGCTGCTGCTCTTCCTTTAGAGGAGAGCTTAAATTATGGTTGTGTTAAAATGTCAATTTTACGTGCTTATGAATTGTTCCCTGAAGTGTACAGACAAAAAGTTCAGGAACCACAAAAAAGCCCCAGCACAGACTGAGTACGAATCCTCTTTTTTTTTAGCACAATTCTACTTGATAAATTTAAGAATTCTCCTTTGTGGATTTGAAATGAAGAAGAAGAAATCTTTATTTGTCCAAAATTGTTGTGAATGGTTCTGAGATTCAAGCGCTGGGTAACCATACACAACAACAGATTCAAAGGTTTACAATGTACTTTAAGGAGAATGGGTATTGGAGGATTTGATATTTGCAGTGGTCAGTCCTGACCACAAATGGTTGCTCTGCTCCCTCCAACCAGTAGTGCCATTCTTCCAAAGTTAATTTGACTGCCAATAATTAATGATTTCCAACATCGTAATTCCTTTCGGCAGGAGAAAGGCAATATGAGAAGAATGTTCAGGGATGCAGTTTTTGATCAGAGGGGCTCCTCTGAGACAGGACAGCCCCAAAACCTATATCTGAACCATCCATCTCGACAATGAACAGCAAACTGGGGTCCGGTTGAAAGAGGATGGGAGCTGAGATGAAGGTCCTGGAATGCATGGTCAGCCTCTAGAGTCCAGATGAAAACCTTGTTCACTGATGTAAGGGAAGTCAAAGGGACAGCAATTTTGCTGTAATCTCCGATAAACCGGCGATAGAAATTAGCGAAGCCAAGGAAGCGCTGAAGCTGCTTGCAGTTTTCAAGGATTGGCCAGTCCTTGACTGCTTAAACCTTTTGGGGATCCATCTTGACTTGCCCAGCAGAGATAATGTAGCCCAAGAAGGAGACTGTGGACTTGTGAAACTCACACTTCTCTGCTTTAAGAAAGAGATAGTTTTTCAGGAGGCGTTCCAGAATCAAACAAGCATGCTGAACATGTTCCTCAGTGTTCTGAGGATAGATCAGGATGTCATCAAGGTAAAGATGAACCGGTTAATCATATCGTGGAGGAGATCGTTGATTAGGTTTTGGAACACAGCAGTGGCATTGATGAATTCAAATGGCATGACGAGGTCTTCAGAATGGCCAAGTGGGGTGTTGAAATTAGTTTTCTATTCATCTCCCTTCTTGATCCTGATGAGGTGATAGTCACTGCGAAGATCAAGCTTTGTGAACACTGTGGCTCCATGCAAAGGGGTGAAAGCAGAATTTATGAAAGGAAGAGGGTAGGTATTGTTTACCATGATGTCATTCAGACTACAAAAGTCTATGAATGGGATCTTGTCCTTTTTATAAGCAAAGAAGAAGCCAGCTCCCACCAGAGAGGAAGAGGGCCAAATGATACCAGCTGCCAGGGAGTCTCTGATGTAGGTCTCCATTGCAGTTTGTTCAGGCTTGGAAAGGTTAGTCTGCTGGTGGGTAAAGTTGCTCCAGGGATGAGCTCAATAACGCAGTCATAGGGGCAATGTGGTGGTAGTGAAAGGGCTTTTTCCTTGCTGAACATGGGTGCTAATTCATGGTACTCCGGAGGGACAGAATCCAGATTTATTTCAGGTGCAGCACTGGCAGCAACTGGACTGGCAGGGGTCATGGCTGAGCGAAGACAGGTCCCATGGCAGCGAGGGTCCGAGGAAACTACCTCCTTCTTCCTCTAATCCAGATGTGGGCTATGGAGCAGTAACCAGGAGTAACCCAAGACCATGGGGGGTTGGAGTGGTCCATTCTAAAGAAAGTGATGGTCTCACAGTGGTTTACGGCAAGAAGCAAGGTGACAGGGACAGTCTTCTGCTGGATCTGGGCAAATGCGTCCACTGAGTGCACAAACCTACAGTCGGGCCTCCAAGGACACTAACGGAATGTTCATTTATAGAGCTAGCTGACGGTCAAGAAAGTTCAGCTCCAGAATCAATTAATGCTTGGACTAGGAGGGTCTGAGACTGCCAACAGAGTGAAGCGGCAACTTGAAGACGAGGTGGGGAAGACGTAGTCATTCAGCTCACCAATATCTCTCCAATTACTGATGAGCCTCTTCTTTTTCCAAACAGATTTGACAAGTAGCAAGGTAATGGCCAGGTTTGCCACAGTACATATAGGCATTCTTGTCGCATTGGTGCTGTCTCTCTTGGGTGAGTAGTTGGGTAGGCCTAACTGCATGGGTTCAGGTTCAGAGATGTATCTCGGGGAAGAGGAAACAGGCTGTCTGACGACCAAAGACACTCTGGTAGAATCAGCACACAGATTGCTTTCTCGTTTCTCTTCTCTCATCCAGTTGTCCATCGTGATAGCGAGGGCTATCATTTGGTCCAGGTTGGTGGTCTCATGTGGTGGCAAGTTTGTCCTTGATAGAATCCTGGAGTGCCACGTAGAGCGGCATTAGTAGTGAGTTACTTTACTAGTCAACTGAGAGACTTGATTTAATAATGCATGATTACTCTCCACTAAACTACAGAGCAAAGACTCATGCTGACCAAGCACCACTCCCTGACTAACAATATCCTGCTGAATGTTTAATTCAGGTGGCGCAGCCGCTGTGTCGGTCTCATTACCAGCTGAGTTCATGTTGGCCAGTTACGAATGGTTCTGAGACTCAAACGCAGGGTAACAAGACACGACAACAGATAACGATGAAGGAATTATTTACAAAACAAAATACAGAAACACTAAGCAGGACTAGGTACTACCAAGCTTAGAAAGTGAAATAAAGCAAAACTAATACTTACTTCTAATCTCAAGGTCTGACAAACAAGATCCTCAAACGAGCTACAAACAAACTCTAGGCCGAACAAGAGCTGACTGACAAAAGATTCAGACTGTAAGGCACACTCTTACATAATAAACAAGGCTCAGATGAACTAGAAATAATGTACAGGTGAGGCCACAAACTGACAGCAAATATATACAATGGCTAACAAAAATGATAATCGACTACAGTACTCAACTGACACTAGCGAAGAGAGTGACTGAGCTGAACCAGGTAGGTGGACAACAGCGAGCGGTACGGGGGTGGCATGAAGGCGGCAGACAGGTGGAGGAGGTGGATTGTGCCATGATGTCCTGTCCTCCTCACACGCTTTGCATGAACTGACAGGCAGATAAACTCCATCTCCAATTACTACACGTGACAACGCTCCAAGTTGAATTTGTTTTAATGTAGCAACTGGCAGTAGGGTAAGACTGAAATACAAACAAATAAGCATTATTAGCATTGCTATAATGTATACCTATTGTCTCAGCCAGTACAACATGTGACTGACATGAATTTACTATATCTAAACAAACTGTGAAAATATGTTTCATTCACCAAAAATGTACACATACAATAACAATAATAAACTTAAAGGGTTATATTAACGTACCGATGATGCTTTCAAAGAGCTGAACGTAAGGATGATGTCCGCTGAAAAAGTTAATGCATTTCTTAAGGGAAGCACATGGAGAACTGCCCTGACACCTACTAATGATGTCATCAAAACAAGACACTGAGCCAACACAATCAACAGCATGGGGTGCTATAACACAACACAATAAAATAACTGACTGATAAAGCAGCACACATGACAAGGTGGAATCTCTGGAGGAGGTATCCTGCAATCCAGTGGAGGAGGTAGGGATGCAGGCTGAATGCTCGGAAGATCAGCGATCCAGGTTATTGCAGGGTTTGGCGAGTGAAGCAGGTTGAAGCAGATGGGTGATCCAACTGAAAACAGGAAACAGAGCACAGGGTCAGCCATAGTACGTTACCCCTGGAACAGGAAGGGTTAAGGGCTTTGCTGAAGGGCCCAACAATGATGTCATTGGGGTTTGATCCTCTGACCTTCTGACCAGTAGCCCAGAGACTTAACCGTTGCACCGCCACCGCCCCAAGTGAGCTGTGATTTAAGATTTAATTCAAAAACATATGGCAATAATGGTTACAGAACTACAGCTATTTTCTACATAATCCTTCCATTTTCACAGGATATGTAGTGTCATGGCCAGGTGTGGCCTGTGTTTTTATTAAAAACTTGAGCCTAAAGACAGAGTTTTCAGGATCATGAAAGTGGCTCTCTTTTAACCTGCTACATCACCATTGGTAACTGATGCTGTGGAGATAGATTGTCCAGAGTTTCGGGTTCAAATCGGCTGGAAGAAGCGTCTCTCTTTATCTAAATCATTTCCTGACTCTCCTCTCTTCCTGATTCTTTATGAGTGATACAGAATCTCAGCTGAGGCAATATGTTTTATCTGTAAACCTGATGAGCTGTACGTTAGCATAGTCACACACACACACAGAGGGAGAGAGAGAAAAGGAGAGCAGAGACTGCCAGCAAATTAGGGCAAAGGCAGGGATGCTGACGAAACAACTGAAGTGGATGATCGCAGAGTCTCAAGGAGGTAGGCATAACTTTATCAGAGACAAATGTAAATTCAAAGGGTTTACCTCAAGATGCAAACTCCTGGTCACACTCAAGAACAGAACGGGCATATTCAACATTTTTCCAAAATCTGTCAAAAATTCTCTCTGAAACAGTATTCTTTGGACTGATGAATCCAAGATGGACTTTCAACAAAATGATAGGCACAGAAAAATGTGGAGAAGGAAATGAAGCTCTCACTTTCCAAAGCAGACCACATCATCTGTCAAATGTGGTGGAGACAGTGTTATAGCACTGGTTTGTGTGGCTACCAATGCAACTGGGTCACTGGTGTTTATTGATGATGTGTCTAAAAGAGGAATTCTAAAGTGGATAGAGCTATACTTACCTGAAATCAAATAACTGATACGCTTTACGCTGTGCATTGTGCTGCGTGTGTGTGACTGTTGCGGCCGCTTCACTACTGAAGAGCTGCATGTGAGCCTAAAGCACTGGCGAAAATAATCAGTAGTCAGCGGTGCTCCTGCCAGTTTCATTTGAATAATTTACCATTCTGGGGAGGTGGAGCCCAGCTCCAAGATGGCGGACCTCAGCTCTGGAGGGCTCCGGTCCACTTTAACCCCTGGTTATGTTAGATGGTTTACGAGTATTAACTGCCCTTTTTAAGTTCTTGTCACATCATCTCAGTTGGATTCAAGTAATTTTGTTCTTTTTGAGCCATTCAGAGGTGGATTTGCTTGTGTGCTTTGGGTCACTGTCATGCTGCATAACCCGTTTGTGCTCGAACTTTAGGTCATGAACTTATGGGGGTATATTTTCCAGGATTTTCTGACAGAGAACAGAATTCATGGCTCCAACAATGATGACACTATCACTGCAATGTTTCACTGTTGGTATGGTGTTCTTCTTGCGGAATATAGTATGATCTTTGCACCAGATGTAATAGGACCCATGTCTTTCAAAAAGGTCCACCTTTGACTCATCAGTCCACAGGATGTTATCCCAAACGTCTTGGGGCTCATCTAGATTTTTTTTTATATATATATATATATATATATATATACAAATGCAGGACAAGCTTTTGTGTTCTTTTTGGTCTTTTTGCTTTGTGCCTTGCAACTCTCCCATGTGTAACACTCACTCTGCAATAACTCACTCTGCCACAATTCACTCTGGAATAGTTCATGGTTGACCATCAAGATTCCCAACTTCAACAGACCACTGCAATCCGTCACAATCAGTCACCTTCTCAGCATTGGACCGCCTCACTGTCACTCACCCACCTGAACCAATCACAAACAGTCTCTCTCACACCTGGATTCCACCCCATTCCTTTGTTTGAAGCACCTGAGCTTCATTCAGACACATCATTTGGATAACAGGATCACCTCACACTTCTTTGGAAAGCCATTCACCTTCACAAGCCTGGAACCTGGAAAATCACATCACTACATCAAAGACAGCCTTCTCCACTGGAACCATGATGAACCACTGGAACTGCTGAATGCGCTCAGCCTGATTATTGAACACTGGTGAGACACCAACCAATTGTTATTGGATGATGACAATGATAATAATGATGATAAAGATTATGACACCTGTTTATTGAACAGGTTAGGCTCCAAGGAATGGATTGGATGGATTGATCGATTGATGGCGAGCTACCTGCACAAGAACTGGACCTTCTGTCAAAGATTTCCTCTCTGACACACCCCACTCATTGGCAGGCCTCAAGCCTCACCGCTTCCCCCCCTTTCCAATGGTGTGGTAGGATTTGATTTGATGACATTGTTATATATTGTTTAAAATTGTTTACACTGATTGGGACTCATTTCACCTTTCTTAAATGATGGACAGAGACACACTCCATTGAATTAAGAGCTGTTGTTGCTGTTGAAATGGAACCAAGCACAGAGTCACTTTAAGGTGAAACTGTTGATACAATAATTGATTTGTCTGACAGGTGAATGTTTTATTTTTCCGGATACTGATTTTCTGTTATTATTTTGGTTTATTATTTATTTTGGTCATTGTTTTATCTTGAACATTCAAGTATTTTCTGTTAATTGTTTAATTGTCTAATACAATACCGGTAACTTAATTTCTGTGTCCTGTGTTCATTAATTTTCCACACAGCTCCCAGAGCCGAACCTTTTTTTTAGCCTAGCCCTTAGACCACCTAACTGTAGCAAGTGCTACACATGGATGCCATTTTCATCCGCTGTCGTCCTTATTGTGGAATCATGCAGACCGACCTCAACTGAGGCCAGTGAGGCCTGCAGTTCTTTTAAAGTTGTTTGTTTTTTGTTTTTGTTTTTTTTGTAACTTCTTGGATTAGATATCAATGTGCTCTTGGACAAAAGTTAGTTGGCCGGCCACTCGCGAAGGTTCATCACTGTTCCATGTTTTCTCTATTTGTAGACAGTGATTCTCACTGTGGGTCCCTCATGGACTCTGTAAATAATGGTTACAATTTTGAAAACTAAATATTTTGTGGTACCCTCTGAATAAAGTTCACATTTTGGTCACATCTTTATTGCTTCATTTCAGATCTATTGTGGAGGTGACTGTATCTACAATCAACACTGTCTGCGGACAAAAGTTAGCAAGAAGCACAGGTTGAAAGCAAGTCCTATATCTTGACTGATTCCACATTATAGCAGACTTCTCATGTTTTTATTCCTTTGAACCATGTAGCACAAACATAGGATACAAATCTATGGATGCTAAAGAAAAATTCCACCATTAATCAAAGTAATTATCGCTTTATTAAGTATGCTGTTGCTCTCTGTCTCTGTTGCCTTTCCTCCATTATTACCTAAAAGTCCAGTGTGCTGTGAAGAGGCTCTTTCTTTTCTCACTCCCAAGCTAAAGGGAAGAAGGGGTGGATAAGGAAGGGCAATTTTCAGCCTTAAAGATAGTTTCCACTTTAATTCACTGTGAAGATAGCTATCGCCAATGTCTGCGGGTATTTACTTACACCCTCCTTCTTTATCAGCGAGGGACTTCACCATATAGTGGCTGACAGTGTTTATCTAAAATGCAATCTCTCTGAACTGTAAAGCACTGAATTTGTTGCCCCTGACTGAATGAGCAGGGCAGCAAGGGTCAAAATCAATAACAACTTACAAGTTGCTGTGCACCTGAGAGTTGGGTGGCTGAGCCTGCAGGGGCGTCTGTGGAAGTACAGAGACTCTGGGAGTGTCTGCAGGTGCATGGATAGACACTCTTATCTTGTTGCTCCTAAATCAACAATTGGACATCACAACAACTCCAGGAAATTCACAGCTCTGACACTGTCTTTTTGTGTTTACCTGATCCCTGCAACCCTTCCGACAGGCCCTTATTGTATTCTGGTTTTTGTGCATTTTTTTTGTTGTATCCTAAATCCTCTTTAGAAGCTTTGGTTTGAGAGGAACCTAACATGTTAAATGATAAAAATAATTAAAGCTGCAAGCAGCGTCGAACGGGCCCTCGCTCCTCACCGCACTCCTCTCCACACGACCTTGTCTAGGGGGCGCCGTAGAGCCGATTAGAATTTCGACTGTGCAAATCTGTTGGTCTTGGGATACTATATGTATGAACCAAATTTTATGTTTGTAGGATAAAGCAGTGATTTTATATGACTATTTGAATATTTCTAGGGGGCGCTGTGGAGCCGTTTGACCACGTCCATTCCTGAATTGTATATTAAATATTAGGTCTTGAGATTAATGAGGATTTGTGTGGATTTGGTGATTTTACATGGATCCCTCCACCTCCAAAACCCATTTCGTTCCACATGGCGATTTTGTTCAAAATGGCCGCCATGCCACGCCCACACCATGTGACGTATCCACGAGAATTTAATAACTTTTCATCCTGGAGGGGTCTAGATGACACACAGTGAATTTGGTGAAGATCGGACAAAAATCCTGGGAGGAGTTCGTTAAATTCCAATGCCTGCGCACAACGTGTTCCATTGTACAATGTTAAGCTTTTTTGTTCAAAATGGCCGCCATGCCACGCCCACACCGTGTGATGCAGCCACAAGATTTTAATAACTTTTCATCCTGGAGGGGTGTAGATGCCACACAGGGAATTTGGTGAAGATCGGCCAAAAATCCTGGGAGGAGTTTGTTAAATTCCAATGCCTGCGCACCACGTGTTGAAGTGGGCGAGGTTAAGCTTTTTTGTTCAAAATGGCCGCCATGCCACGCCCACACCGTGTGACACAGCCACAAGATTTTAATAACTTTTCATCCTGGAGGGGTCTAGATGCCACACAGCGAATTTGGTGAAGATCGAACAAAAATCCTGGGAGGAGTTCGTTAAATTCCAATGCCTGCGCACAGCATTTTCTAGGGGGTGCCATTGAGATTTTTTGTTCAAAATGGCCGCCATGCCACGCCCACACCATGTGATGTATCCACGAGATTTTAATAACTTGTCATCCTTGAGGGGTGCAGATGCCAAACAGCGAGTTTGGTGAAGATCGGACAAAAATCCTGGGAGGACTTTTTTAAATTCCAATGCCTGCGCACAATGTGTTCCATTGTACAATGTTTAGCTTTTTTGTTCAAAATGGCCGCGATGCCACGCCCACACCGTGTGACGCAGCCACAAGAATTTAATAACTTTTCATCCTTGAGGGGTGTAAATGCCACAGAGCGAATTTGGTGAAGATCGGCCAAAAATCTTGGGAGGAGTTCGTTAAATTCCAATGCCTGCGCACCACGTGTTGAAGTGGGCGAGGTTAAGCTTTTTTTTTCAAAATGGCCGCCATGCCACGCCCACACCGTGTGACGTATCCACAAGATTTTAATAACTTTTCATCCTGGAGGGATGTAGATGCCACACAGCGAATTTGGTGAAAATTGGATAAAAATCCTGGGAGGAGTTTGTTAAATTCCAATGCCTGCGCACCACGTGTTCTAGTTGGCGCTGTTTAGCTTTTTTGTTCAAAATGGCCGCCATGCCACGCCCACACCGTGTGACGCAGCCACAAGATTTTAATAACTTTTCATCCTGGAGGGATGTAGATGCCACACAGCGAATTTGGTGAAAATTGGATAAAAATCCTGGGAGGAGTTCGATAAATTCCAATGCCTGCACACCACGTGCTCTAGGGGGCGCTGCTGAGCCTTTTTTGAAATTTTAAAGGCAGGAATTTTTTTGTCTTGGGCTACTGTACATGTGTACCAAATTTCATGAGTTTACGTGAAACTAGCCGTATTAACTCCACTAAAGCCCAATTTTCTAGGTGGCGCTATTGAGTCATTTTGCCATTCATATGTGTAATTCCCCCAAAATATTAAATTTTTCACCAGTCTTGATGTGTGTGCCAAATTTGGTGAGTTTTTGAGCATGTTTAGGGGGTCAAATTGAGGTTCAAAGTGGCGTAAGAAAAAGAAACCGCCAAACCGCCAAACAAACCGCCAAACACTAGAGGAACAATAGGGTCCTACGCACAGTAGTGCTTCGGGCCCTAATTAAAGCTGCAAGCAGCGTCGGACGGGCCCTCGCTCCCCCCCCGCAACGCCGCTGTGGAAACGATCAGAATGTCTAAAGCACGCACTCGTGTTCATCTCATCCTGCTCTGCACATGTACCAAATTTCATGTCTGTACGACAAACCAGTGATTTTATATGAAATTTTAAAAATTTGTTGGGGGCGCTGTGGAGCTGTTTGAGTGCACCACAGTGTTGAGGGATAGGCTGTCATCAAGCATATCAAGTTTCATTCATATTCGGCCATGCACAGTCAAGTTATGAGCATTTCACACTTCATGTCCACACGCTCAAAATGGCTGCCCTGTCACGCCCACACCGTGTGACGGAGGCACAAGATTTTAATAACTTTTCATCCTGAAGGGGTCTAGATGCCACACAGCCAATTTGGTGGAGATGGGATAAAAATCCTGGGAGGAGTTCGTTAAATTCCAATGTCTCTACACCACATTGTCTAGGGGGCGCTGTGAAGCCAATTGAAATTTCAAGTGTATAGATCTGTTTGTCTGGATAGACTATACATGTGTACCAAATTTCATGTTTGTAGGTCAAAGCAGTGGTTTTTTATGAGTATTTGAATATTTGTAGGGGGCGCTGTGGAGCCGTTTGAACACGCCACTTCCTGAATTGTATATCAAACATTAGTTTTTGAGATTTGTGAGGATTTGTGTGGATTTGGTGATATTACGTGGATCCCTTCACCTCCAAAACTCATTTCATTCCATGTGGCAAAATTGGTGAAAATGGCTGCCATGCCACGCCCACACCGTGTGACATAGCCACGAGATTTTAATAACTTTTGATCCTGGAGGGGTCCAGATGACACACAGCGAATTTGGTGAAAATCGGACAAAAATCCTAGGAGGAGTTCGTTAAATTCCAATGCCTGCACACTACGTGCTCTAGGGGGCGCTGTTGAGCCTTTTTTGAAATTTTAAAAGCAGGAATGTTTTTTTCTCGGGCTACTGTACCTGTGTACCCAATTTCATGAGTTTACGTGAAACTAGCCGTATTAACTCCACTAAAGGCCAATTTTCAAGGTGGCGCTATTGAGTCATTTTGCCATTCATATGTGTAATTCCCCCAAAATATTAAATTTTTCACCAGTCCTGATGTGTGTGCCAAATTTGGTGAGTTTTTGAGCATGTTTAGGGGGTCAAATTGAGGTTCAAAGTGGCGTAAGAAAAAGAAAGCCAAACCGCCAAACCGCCAAACAAACCGCCAAACAAACCGCCAAACCGCCAAACACTAGAGGAACAATAGGGTCCTACGCACTGTAGTGCTTCGGGCCCTAATTAAAGCTGCAAGCAGCGTCGAACGGGCCCTCGCTCCTGATCATGCTCCTCTCCACACAACCTTGTCTAGGGGGCGCCGTAGAGCCGATTAGAATTTTGACTGTGCAAATCTGTTGGTCTTGGGATACTATATGTATGTACCAAATTTCATGTTTGTAGGATAAAGCAATGATTTTATATGAGTATTTGAATATTTGTAGGGGGGCCCTGTGGAGCCGTTTGACCACACCCATTTCTGAATTGTATATTAAATATTAGGTCTTGAGATTAATGAGGTTTTGTGTGGATTTGGTGATTTTACATGTATCACTTCACCTCCAAAACCCATTTCGTTCCACATGGCGATTTTGTTCAAAATGGCCGCCATGCCACGCCCACACCGTGTGACGCAGCCACAAGATTTTAATAACTTTTCATCCTGGAGGGGTCTAGATGCCACACAGCGAATTTGGTGAAAATCGGACAAAAATCCTAGGAGGAGTTCGTTAAATTCCAATGCCTGCACACTACGTGCTCTAGGGGGCGCTGTTGAGCCTTTTTTGAAATTTTAAAAGCAGGAATGTTTTTGTCTTGGGCTACTGTACCTGTGTACCAAATTTCATGAGTTTACATGAAACTAGCCGTATTAACTCCACTAAAGCCCAATTTTCTAGGTGGCGCTATTGAGTCATTTTGCCATTCATATGTGTAATTCCCCCAAAATATCAAATTTTTCACCAGTCTTGATGTGTGTGCCAAATTTGGTGAGTTTTTGAGCATGTTTAGGGGGTCAAATTAGGGTTCAAAGTGGCGTAAGAAAAAGAAACCGCCAAACCGCCAAACAAACCGCCAAACACTACAGGAACAATAGGGTCCTACGCACTGTAGTGCTCGGGCCCTAATTAAAGCTGCAAGCAGCGTCGGACGGGCCCTCGCTACTCACCGCATAGCTCTCCACACGACCTTGTCTAGGGGGCGCCGTAGAGCCGATTGGAATTTTGACCGTGCAAATCTATTGGTCTTGGGATACTATATGTATGCACCAAATTTCATGTTTGTAGGATAAAGCAGTGATTTTATATGAGTATTTGAATATTTGTAGGGGGCGCTGTGGAGCCGTCTGAACACGTCCACTCCTGAATTGTATATTGAACGTTAGGTTTTCAGATTAATGAGCATTTTTGTGGATTTGGTGATTCTACATGGATCCCTTCACCTCCAAAATCCATTTTGTTCCACATGGCGAATTTGTTTAAAATGACCGTCATGCCACGCCCACACCGTGTGACGCAGCCATGAGATTTTAATAACTTTTTATCCTGGAGGGGTCTAGATGACACACAGTCAATTTGGTGAAGATGGGACAAAAATCCTGGGAGGAGTTCGTTTAATTCCAATGTCTCCACACAACATTGTGTAGGGGGCGCTGTGGAACCGATTGGAATTTCAAGTGTACAGATCTGTTTGACTCGATAGACTATACATGTGTACCAAATTTCATGTTTGTAGGTTGAAGCAGTGATTTCATATGGTGATTTGAATATTTGTAGGGGGCGCTGTGGAGTCGTTTGAACACGCCACTTGCTGAATTGTATATCAAACATTAGTTTGAATTTGGTGAAGATCAGATACAAATCCTGGGAGGAGTTCGTTAAATTCCAATGTGTCCAATAGACTTTGTCTAGGGGGCGCCGTAGAGCTCATTGGAATTTTGACTGTGCAAATCTGTTAGTCTCGGGTTTGTATATGTATATTCCAGATTTCATGTTTGTAGAATAAAACAGTGATTTTTTATGAGTATTTGAATATTTGTAGGGGGCGCTGTGGAGCCGTTTTACCACATCCATTCATGAATTGCATATTAAATGTTAGTTCTTGATATCAATGAGGTTTTGTGTGGATTTGGTGATTTTACGTGGATCCCTTCACCTCCAAAACTCATTTCGTTTAACATGGCAAGGCTGGTCAAAATTACCGCCATGCCACGCCCACACTGTGTGACGCAGCCACGAGATTTTAATAACTTTTCATCCTGGATGGGTTTAGATGCCACACAGCAAATTTGGTGAAGATGGGATAAAAATCCTGGGAGGAGTTCGTTAAATTCCAATGTCTCCACATGACCTTGTCTAGAGGGCGCCGTAGAGCCGATTGGAATTTCGACTGTGCAAATCTGTTAGTGTCAGGTTTGTATATGTATATTCCAAATTTCATGTTTGTAGAATAAAACAGTGATTTTTTATGAGTATTTGAATATTTGTAGGGGGCGCTGTGGAGCCATTTGACCACGTCCATTCATGAATTGCATATTAAATGTTAGTTCTTGAGATTTGTGAGGATTTGTGTGGATATGGTGATTTTACATGGATCCCTTCACCTCCAAAACTCCTTTAGTTTAACATGGCAAGTTTGCTCAAAATGGCCGCCATGCCACGCCCACACCGTGTGACGCAGCCACAATATTTTAATAACTTTTCATCCTGGATGGGTCCAGATGCCACACAGCGAATTTGGTGAAGATAGGATAAAAATCCTGGGAGGAGTTCGTTAAATTCCAATCCCTGCGCACCACGTTTTGTAGGGGGCGCCGTGGAGCATTTTTGAAATTTTAAAAGCAGGAATGTTTTTGTCTCGGGCTACTGTACCTGTGTACCAAATTTCATAGCTGTATGTGAAACTAGCCGTATTAACTCCACTAAAGCCCAATTTTCAAGGTGGCGCTATTGAGTCATTTTGCCATTCATATGTGTAATTCCCCCAAAATATCAAATTTTTCACCAGTCCTGATGTGTGTGCCAAATTTGGGGAGTTTTTGAGCATGTTTAGGGGGTCACATTGGGGTTCAATTTGGCGTAAGAAAAATAAAGAAAGAAAGAAAGAAAGAAAGAAAGAAAGAAAGAAACTGAGCAGGAACAATAGGGCCTTTGCCCTGCAAGGCAAAGGCAGCGTTCAGTGTTTCACACTGATCGCTGCCCTTTGCCTTTTTCGGGCTCGGGCCCTAATAAACCAACCGCCAAACCACCAAAGAAACACTAGAAGAACAATAGGGTCCGACGCACTGTAGTGCTTCGGGCCCTAATAAATAAAAAGAAGAACATTTAAAACATTTAAAAGAGAAAAAACATATCAAACATTAGAAGAACTGCCATGTGTATAAGATTTTCCCAGATAGCATTAAGGCACATTTGAGGTGTATTAAAAGTGCAGCAGGGAGCAGGCACGAGTAAGTTAAAAGGCTAAAGTAAAAAGATAAGTTTTAAGCTTTCTTTTAAAAAGATCTAGTGAGTTGGCTTCCCTGATGTCGAGAGGTATTGCGTTCCATAGCTTTGGAGCATAGTTAACAAAGGCTGCATCACCAGTATTGCTTTTGTTGTTTCTGGGAACCTCCAATAAACCAGCAGCAGATGATCGCAGTGCTCTTGAGGGCGTGTAAATAATAAGGAACAGAGAACCTTTAATATTGAAGAATAGGAATGAAGACAATAATGAAGACAAGTGGGAACCTTTCGGAAAAAAAAGATTTATTGTTGATGCTGTAAACACCAGAATGCAACTGAAATCGAATAGTCCTTTGGAACTTACCAAAGCTTGCTGGTCTGCTTATATCCTACACTTTGATGAAGAGACCCTTCACAGGCATGACTGTGACCCCATGCAGAGTAATACTTGTTAGAGAGCAGGAGGGTGTAAGGGCCGGATTGGAACTGGATCTATTAGCAAGTAAAAATGAAAGTGTTTTTGATGACACTTGGTAAAAAAATGTAAATGGGTCTTTGCTTACAATATAAATCTCTTTAAATGTGTGCAAGTGTATGTAAATGTGTGCTCTGTTATCACCAGTTTTACTCATGGAGTTCAAATACACACAGAAGACGTAAATACTTAGTGCAAGATGTACTGGAAAGCAGTGGGATTCAGGGCTAAGGTGGTGTTCTTTTTTGTATTTGTACTTGTTTTAAACAGCTCTAAATACTTTTAGAGGACAGACAACATGCTGTAAAACTGGTTTTATTTGGTGCATACCAAGCCTCTGACACCATGTCTAACCAGAATGAATAATGCCGCAACAGACGTAAGCCACCATGTATGCAAACAAGCTTTGGATTGTTGGGCTCTCTGTTCTTTGATTAAAATATGTGAAGTGCTATGAGATGACATATGTTGTGAATTGGTGCTATATAGATAAAACTGAACTGAACTGAATAGTGTACATGCCTAGACAGCAAAGCTGAAGCATTAGTCATTGGTCACATTCACAGGTGTGAATGTGAGTAATATGTGATCTGTTATGTTATATATGTAGACAGATGGATTGATTCAAATAAGAGTATATCTGTTCTGTCAGACATGCATGAGAGAAGGTTTAAGACTGAGAACTTTTTAATCATTGTGGGGAAGAGAGACAAAGAGAGTAAGTTTACAAAAAAAAAAAAAAAACGAAACAAAAAACACAAAGCCCTTGGGAAACACAGTTGAATGCACAGGCTAATGGACTTCCTGTTCTCTCCTACATGTTGTGGTGTCAACTGATCTGTCAAGAATACCCGTGGGTGTGATGCCTTTTAATCAGGACTCATCAATTTGTAAATTAAGACTGATTAAGTGATCAATTTACCTTTGTCATAGTTCTGTCATCATTGCTTAATGGGCGTCTTCGGGGAAAGGATGAGGAGATAAGTGGGACTGAAGGCTGTTTAAGTCTGGGATGACAGGCCTGCTCCTCTGGGATGAATGCTGGCTCACATATCAGGGTGGTGTTATCACTAGTGTTCTGTGACTTTTCTCTTACTGTGAACATGGGAGCCAATTTGGATTCATATGCACAAAATGTTAATGATTTGTTTTCTAACCAGTAGTCTATTTGACAGTTTTTTTCAGAAATCAGCACTCATTTCCAAAGGTCTGAAGCAAGAATCTGCTGCTTAAACACTTGATACTGTTCGCATGAAAGCAGCAAGAGCAACATAAAAAGCAAAGCTCAAAAATGCTCTTGATACTGAACATTTAAATAATGTTCAGTATCAAGAGAAGATTGTTAAAGCACAGTTCGATAGGTACAGTTCTTCCTCGTTTTTATAGAAGTCTATGCAACCATACTTTGTCCAGACTTGGCCACCTTCATGCTGCTATTTCACTTGTTGCAATGTCCAGAGTCATCATGTCACATTTCACAACATCTTTGAATGTCAACAGTGGACATCCTCTCCCTCTTTCGCCATGACTGAGTTTTCTATACAAGATGTCTTTTGGCAGCCGACCATCTGGCATTCTTCGCAGGTGCCCAAGATATCGCAACCTTCTGACCGTACACATCTGGAACATGGACTTGCTACCTGTGTAAGGCAGCACTTATGCATTTGTAACCTTGTCTTGCCACTTTATTCCAGAAATATTTTGTATGCAGCACACGTGAAATGCATTCTTCTTTTTCTTGTGTTGCGTGTACAGTGCAAAACTAAATCTTATATATTTTTTCATATTTGTCACATTTAAACAAACCACACATTGGACTATGGGAGGAAGCCGGAGTACCTGGAGAAAACTCACACATGCACAGGGAGAACATACAAACTCCACACAGAAAGATACCAGGCGTCCTAACCAGGATGCAAACCAGGGGTCTTCTAGCTGTGAGACGACACTGCTAACCACCGAGCCACTGTGCAGCCCATGTTTCAGATCATCAAATAAATTTTAATGTAAGATAAAAATAAACCAAGAAAGCACAAAATGCAGTTTTTAGATGATGAGGAGGAAAAATGTTGTCCAGCTCATCTTGCCCTATGTGAAAAAGCAATTGTCCCCTGAGCTACCAGTCTACCAAATGACCAAATTCATTTGGCAATTGGTTTCAATTTCACCAGCCCCACTCACGTATGAATACTGCCAGGCCTGTTGAACCTAAACATCACTAAATAGAACCTGTCTGGTATTGTGAAGTAGCTAAGCAGATGATCACAGCATTTTATTATAGAGACTGGAACATGTTATTAGGATTAAAGGAACAGCACTAAATTGGTTTAAATCGTATTTATCAGACAGATTCCCGTTTGTTAATGTTAATTACGATTCTTCCATCCGCACTGGAGTCACTTATGGAGTTCCACAGGGTTCTCTATTAGGGCCATGTACATGCTTCCCCTAGGCAAAATTATTAGGAAGCACTGTATAAATGTCCATTGTTATGCAGATGATACCCAGTTATATTTATCTATGAAGCCAAATGAAACCAATCACTTGGTCAAACTCTAAGTATGTCTGAAGGACATAAAGGCCTGGATGATGTGTAATTTTCTTCATTTAAATTTGCACAAAACTGAGGTTATTGTATTTGGTCCTAAACACCTCAGAAACACAATTTCTAACCAGCTAGTTACTTTGGATGCCTCCAGTGCCTCCAGTTCTACTGTAAAAAACCTTGGAGACCTTATTGTACCTTATCATCCTAACAGAGCCCTTCGCTCTGAGACTGCAGGTTTACTTGTGGTTCCAGAGTCTCCAAAAGTAGAATGGGAGGCAGAGCCTTCAGTTATCAGCTCCTCTGTTGTGGAATCAGCTCCCAGTTTGGGTTCAGGAGGCAGACACCCTCTCTTCTTTTAAGATCAGGCTTAAAACTTTCCTATTTGATAAAGTTAGGACTGTTAGGGTTGCTCAGGATCACCTGAGCTGTCCCTTAGTTATTCTGGTATGGGTTTAGACTGCTGGAGGACTCGGCTCTCCTCCTCTACTCTCGCCACACTGTTATATATCACATTATCACTATGTAGCAGACTAAGGTGCAGAACATTCAAAGTCAACACACAGATAATCCAGAGACTCTTTCTCAGAGCTGTAAATTTGGTAAGAAACCATTTCAGAAGACAGCTAACCCAAAACTCACACCTAAATGGAACTTCTGCAGATTGGGTGTTTACATTAGGATGGATGGCCAGTCACCACCATTTTGGAGACAACAGGATGTCTCCCTCCTCCACCAGCATCTGATAAGGGTTATAAAGCGTCAGTTGTAGCAAAAACCACACCTTGGGAGGAGAGGAGATTGTATTCTTTACTTTTACCTCCTGACTTTTTTCTCTCTCTAACACTCAGAATTTTCTTTCCAACAATTAACCGAACTGTTTTAAATCCTGAAATTAAAGAAATTCAGCATCACTGAAGTGATTATCACAACATCTGGACTCAAGCTATAGCACTAGGTTGATCAGGACCAGCACTGAAGAAGAACACATCAAATCTAAACCTTGCATAGTAGTTATCTTCTGTTTATTGAGTCAGTAGTCTTCTCTGTCACTCCTTCCCCAAAGAGGTCCCATTTTCATTTTCCTCCTTGAGAAGCTGATTGAGGTCATTCAGATTTAGATTCAGAAAACTTTTGTTTATCCCATATGGGCAATTCAGTTGACAACTCCCAGTTCAATAAATTAAAAAAGCACAACAAATACAACAATCAGTCATCGGGTATACAACTTTAACAATCAACTCCCAATTGTCAGTAAATCAGTTGAACTAATGGTTTCTCAGCAGCGACCTTGTACATGTGCTCATATGAGAAAATAATTATTCAAACAAGGAAAAAGAATGAATAAATAGGATAATAAATAAATCTAAAAAGGGACAAAGCACAAACCTACTCATTAAAATTGGCATTCATCAGCCTGATAAATGAAGGAATAAAATAGTTTGAATAGTGATTTGTCTTTCTCAGGGGTGCATAGTAGCACCGCCCTGAGGGCATTAAAGTAAATCCACTGGACATGACATGGTCTTCCTGCTTCATTATGAATTTTATTTCTGGACCACACATTTTTTCCAGAGCACATTCAGGTCTGTTAGCTGGACTCCAACAATCTTGGAGCAGACTCGGACTATCTGATTCAGATTGTTCTTGTCCTTGACAGACAGACCATTGAACCAACAAGTGAAAGAGAACATTAAAGGACTCTTACAAAGAATGATAAAAGGAACTTAGAATGATTTTAGAAACATTAACAGAGTTGCACTTCTGCATCAGGTGGATTCTTCGATGTCCCCGTTTGACAAGTGACTCTGTGTATTTGTCAAACTATGGATGAAAGTCAAATGTGGTTCCCAAGTATTTGTAGGTTTCCACAATTTGGACTGGTTCACCATGTACCTGGCTGTTTTTTGGCTCTGCAGTATTATTTCTAAAATCAGTGATCAACTCTTTGTTTTTGTTACTTTAAGATCCAAGAAGTTGTCATTGCTCCAATTGACAAAATCATTTAAAGCCAAGCTATGATCCGACGCAGCAGGGTGATGTCATCAGACAATTTAGCCAAGGTGCTGCCCTCTTGTGAAATTTTACAGCTGTGTGTGTACATGATAAAAAGTTACAGCGAAAGAACACAGCCCTGAGGGGAACCAGTGCTAGAAATGATGGGGTAGACATGTGGCCATTAACAAAGACACGTTGCACTCTGTCTGTTAAAAAGTTAAAGTGAAAAGCTTTGTGTCGTCAACACCTTTACCAGCTTGATAAGCAAACTGCAGTGGGTCTCGTCTGCCGTCAATTAAAGAGACCACTTTTTCTATGAAAATTTTTTTCAAAGTTTTTCATCGCTACAGATGCTCTGAAGTCATTAAGATCTCTTGGATGATTTGACTTTGGAACAGATGATTACAGATGATTTGACGTTTTCCATATTTGGGGCAATTAACCACTCTCTGCACACATCTGTAAGAGTACTGTGAACACCTCACTGAGCTGGTCTGCACAGTGACACAAAGTGCGTCCTCAGATGCTGTCAGGACCAGCCAACTTCCTGATATTCACCTTTTTGAACAGAGGACCAACTTTACCTTCTGAGATGACAATACCCTTTTCTGGTTTCAGAGACATCTTTAATGTAAAAATCTTGCTTAAAAACTCAGACCTTTCATAAGGGGAAAAAAGGAAATAAAAGCATTCGGCAGGTCAGCCTCATTTAAACCATTAATAGTTGTGAGCTGCCTGGTTACAGCAGAGTACTGGTTTATGGATGCCATCTGTTTTATCCCTTGCCAGGCGGCTCTTACGTCACCACTGGAGTACTGTTCCTCTACTTTGTCTCTGTACTGAATTTTGGCTTTCCCTATTTCGTTCCTCACTTCTCTGGAGACAGATTTTTCTCCAGAGAGTCACCAGTGTAAAAAAATCTTTTTCTTCTTATTGATTACAGCTTTGAGTTCTTTAGTCACCCAGGGTTTGTTATTTGAGTACATGACAACAGGTTTGGATGGAATTATAGAGTCTACACAGAAACTGATGTATGATGAAACAATGTCACATAGTTCATTCATATCATCACAACCGCCATAGAAACACTGCCAGTCTGTGCACTCAAAGCATGCTTGAAGAGAGACACCAGCTGTTAACAGTTCTCTCCTTTCTGTCGACACGTCTGAAGGTGGGTTTATACATGGGCATAAGGTACACACCACCGTGACAAGAAGCACCCAGTGACACTGACATTTTGAAAGTCACCTTGGCAAAACTATCAGCAATCTGTTAAAGCTTCAAGAGCAAAGGTCCCAAAGCTCTATTTCACACAATAAATTTGGTCCTCAGCCGAATTGTTGCTACTTGTCTCGTCCACAGCCATTTGTGAGGAATTTTTAAACTTTTTCTCTTTAAATAATAATCACATTCAATCGAATATTTCTTTTTTTAAATATTTTTTGGGGAGTTGTTTTTACAGTTTTATTAATAGAGGTTAGAAAGGTAGAGACGGGTTGAAAGGGGGTAAAGACAAGAGATACATGCAGCAAAGGGTTGTGAGCCAGACTCAAACTCACGACTGCTGCTGGTGACCTATGCCGACATGGTAACACCTTAACCCAGTGAGCTATACAGCAGCCCATTCAATCTAATATTTCATCCCCTCTCAGTGATCCCCCCCTGGTGTCTACCGGCTCTGCCCTCTTTACTGACTTTCAACCTGTCTCTCTGTCCAGCATTTATGACATCATCTCACACATTGAATCCACAACCTGCTCCCTGGACACGGTTCCTCCTCTTAAAAGACGTGGTGGAGACTGTAGGTCCCACAATCTCTCTTACAATAAATAGCAGTCATACCAGTGGAACTGTACCATCCTGTTTTAAACATGCCATTGTCCAGCCTCTTATTAAAAAACGAACCTTGACAAATCTATACTTAACATTTTTGACCCCCTCTCCAAGCTCCCATTCCTGCCCAAAGTACTTAAGAAAACTGTCTACGCACAGCTTGTGTCTCATCTAGCTAAGAACAATGTCTTGGAAACATTTCAGTCAAGTTTTAGGGCTCGACATAGCACAGAGTCTGTCCTCTCAAAGTGTCAAATTACCTACTGCTGTATTTAGATAAAGGTAAATGTGCCATTCTAATACTGTCAGACCTTAGTGCTACCTTTGACACTGTCGATCACAGCATGTTATTAATCCATCTTCAAGAACTGGTTGGCATCCAGGGAACTGCAAGTGGTTTGCCTCCTATTTATCTGACAGGTCTTTTTCCGTTCATATTGGTGGCCTCTCCTCCTCATCTGCCCATATCATTTGTGGTGTACCTCAGGGTTCCGTCCTAGGGCCCATTTTATTTTCACTGTACATGCTTCAATGTGTCTTTTCACTTTTATGCCGAAAACACACAAATTTATCTTCCATTAAACCCAGAGGATTCCAGCTCCATTACATCCTTCCTGGACTGCCTCCAAGTTGTGAAATCCTGGATGGGAACTGTAATAGAGTGAGTTTTGTTGCCACCTTGTGGTTAAAAATGTAGACATTCTGGTCTCAGGGTTAGTTTATGGTTGGCCGACGACGCTGTCAGGCAGTGTTTATAACCTGTACCGTGCGTGTGCCATGAACATAGACATATATACGTAGACGCCTCATTGACTGTGAAGGGACGTGCCTAAAGCTCCGCCATCTTGGTACAGGGCTAGCAGAGGCGGGAGTGAATGTAAGTCTATGGAGGTAAGAGGTATTCCACAATCTTAAAGTAGAATTATTCACTGAATCTTCGACCGATTTCCAAACGGTTTGGTTTGTTAAAAACGTCACACATGTAGCTTTCACACAGGATGCTTGGATGCTTTTGTTCTATTTATGTCTGCCTGTCCGTCCTCCATGTCTGACGTTTGTAACAAACAATATATGTTGACAACTGATCGATTTATGATCACTTTTATAGTGCAGACATGTCATTCCTCTATAGACGTAATGCACTGTAGGGGCGAGTGGCACTGTACCAAGATGGCCGCCGCGTAGGCACGTCGGCTCCAATCGGCAGCAGCAGTCAACGCGGCGTCTACGTATATATGTCTATGGCCATGAAGAGGTGCAGTAAAGCCTGTGTTGAAATCACAGCCCTCAACTCGTTCTTTTGCAAAACATCCCAGTGTACTACAGCAACAAACTATCTTCAGTTGAACAATAACAAAACAGAGGTTATTGTTTTTGGTCCCCCAACAACACAAGTATCATTGGTAACCACTCATACCGTATGTTCATAGCCATGCCAGGAATCTTGGTGTCATTTTTGACTCTTCACTCAAAACTGACAAACAAATCAACACTGTGTTGAAGGGCTGTTATTTATAGTTACGAAACACTGAAAAACTCAGGTCCATCATCTCACACAATGACCTTAAGACATTAATCACAGGATTAATCTCCTCAAGGCTGGACTACTATCACTCTTTGTACCTGGGTGTCGGCCAGTCATCTTTGTCTCATTTGCAGCTGGTGCAGAATGCTGCCGCGACACTCCTAAACAGTGTCAGACAAAGACACAATATTACACTAGTATTTGTGTCCCCGCACTGGATACCCATCAAATACAGGATTGATTTTAAGGTTCTTTTATTTATTTTTAAAGCAATACATGGGCTGGCACCCCTGTATAATACTGAACTCCTCTGCCCCATTCTACCTCCCGACCTCTCAGATCCTCAGAACATCGTCTTCTAACCATTCCATGTTCGAGGCTGGTGGGTAAAGGAGACTATGCAGCTGGTGCTGCTCCAAAACTTTGGAATAGCTTTCCACTCTCAGTCAAATGCTCCCCTTCCATTGCCACTCTTAAGACAATTCTCAAACGCACTTGTTCTCAATGGGCTTTGGTTGCTTGTAGTGGTTTTAATGTTTTACTATTTTATAATCTTTTTATGTTTGTAAAGGTTTTATTCTGTTTATTATTTATGTTGCTATATATTTGTGTGCCATTCTTTAATTATGTACAGCACTTTGGTCAACTGTGGTTGTTTTTAAATGTGCTACAAAAATAAACTTGACTTGATTTTGATTTGATAAAAGGGGCAAAGTGAGATTTTCAACAATAACAGATCAGTTGTGTATGTTCTTTCTTTGACCATCTCTGTATTACAGTACCTCTCGTTGACATAAAAACATACTCTGGAGCGCTCTGGAAGTGAATGACACACAGGACAGTTTCTGAAACTTATCCTCCTCAGCCAAGTATCTAACTCCTTTATTGTCCCTTTCCTTCACTTGATTTGGGATTTTGAAGTCCTTGTCTTTACACCTGGTCCAGGTTATTTTTTTCACATGCTTCTACCTCCAACTCTTCCCTGATTGGACCATGGTTTGAGGAAAAACCTACCAGCTTTCAGAATTTCTTCAACTACCTTTGTGATTTGACGCAGCCTTCCTCTGTAATTGTGAGACATCAGGATAATATCCACATTGCTATCCTCCCTGAGGATTGCTTTTAATGTTTACCTGTTTTTATGCTTTTTACTTGCTTTTATACCTGCTATTCTATTGCTTGCTTTGTTCGTTCATTCTCATGCTCATTGATTGTTTTTATAAAGTGTCTTTGAGTGCCCAGAAAAGCACTATAGAAATAAAATGTATTATTATTAATATTATTATCCTCTTGATGTCACCCACAGCTGCATATGCTCCTCTACTGAACCTTAGTACTGCTCAGACTGGGCTAAGGACATCAGGCCCTTTCAGCAGAAGATCATTCATTTTCACTTCTTCTATTCAGTGTCATTTCCTTCCGTCCTGGTTGACAATTACGACAGCAACATTCAATAGACTTTGGTTCACAGGCTCCTCCATTACCATCCCATTTCCACCAGTCCAGAAGCTCTCTGTCAGTGACTGCGCTTTTGGTCTTGGCTTCAGCCTGAATTTCTCATACCTCACTGATCTCATATTTTACTGCAACTATTATCATAAAATGAGCAAAGTGCATCGCAAATGGGGCATCTCAGGGGGTATTTGTCATTCTGGCTCATTAATGACCTGTGATAAAGAGCCATTTGGGTTTTTTTGTGAATTTTGTTAATTATATTTTTAGTTTTTTCTTTAGAAACAGATACACAAACTGTTAGAAGAATTGTGCTTATGTTAAGAATTATTAGGTAATCATTGAGTGACTGTCAGGACTTTAAAGTCTACATGTCACCAACCATGAATCACCATAAAACATTCCAAGCTGTATCTACTCACAGTAAAGAACACAGAGAACTGACCCAGTAAGATTATGTATGTGACCCTTATCTTATGCTGACTCTTGTACTGATTCTTTACCAAATAAAAAGAGCCAAGGACGGACGGACTAACCAGAGAGCTGGAATACTGTAGCGATGCATACTGCAGAGCTGTAGTGTCCGTTCTCTCCTTGTGCGCAAGTAAAAGACCTGAGCTCGTGAGTACTGTCTTCCTTCCTGTGCTATGTGTATTTCCAGGTTTTAAACCTAACACAAACATTACACAATGAACAAATATTAATATAACAACAACAGTGCTGCGAGACTGGTCCATATAATCAGGTATGTGGCATTAGTAGCATAGTGAAATAAGGCACAACACTTGCCCATTAGTCCATACTATATGGTGAGGTCTGACAGTAGAAATAAAGAAATAATACATGAATCAAATCCATGTCCTCTGTTCAAAAATAAAATAAAATAAAGTTACCAATTTAAATCCAGATTATAATTGAGTCCCAAGAGTTCCAGTGGCTTCCTCCATTCCTGCGGCAGAAAGATGAGTCCTTCCATTGATACAATGTTCAACACAGAGATAGGAGGGTCCTCGCCAACCCACTTTACATTTTTCATTTTTTTTTTTGCTTTTGCATTAAAAGCAACTGGATTACATTTTCATTGTCTTTAAGAGAAGCAGGAACTTCCCAAGCAGACACATTAGCGGGTTTACTGACAGTTGCTGACTTGTTGCTTTCCTAACAATTAAGCATACTGACTTCCAGAATGCTTGAATTTTTTCACATTGTTCCCACAAACAATGCAACCTGGTGCCTATGCAAGATTTACATTTGGGGCAATTTGGTGAGGTTCTTGTTCTACATTTGCTATAGATATGCGGAGATATATAGATATGATGCAAGATATTATACTGCAGTTTTTTATATCTGTTGCAAATCACAATTCTGGATGGCAGTCGTAAAATCTCCCCCCTTACATCATCATATATTACACATTTAGATAAAGTACACCAAGATCTTTTTAACCATAACAGTTTATTCAGGTTCAAGCTTGATATTTCGGAATAGAATCTGGATATAAAGTGTTTTTGTTGCTTATAACTAATTTTTAAAAAGTCTGTCTAATGAATGTGAGTTGTTTGGGATTTCCAGTGAATTGTTCTTTGTATACACAAAGCGCCTGACCTGCAAATATGTGTAAAAATTGTTATTTGATATATGATACTGAGCTTTCAATGACTCAAACATTTTAAATTTCCCATTCTCGAAGAGGTCAAAGATTCCAACAATATCCGCTCTTAGCCAAAGTGCAAAGTTTGGTCCTGTTCCCTGTGATAAGAGCTCTGGGTTATCTGTCAGTGTCGTTAAAAGGAAGACAGGATGAATATCTATCTGTACACCGCTTAATCCTCTGTAGGGACACGGGGGGACTGGAGCCTATCCCAGTCGTCTAATTCCTAAATCATTAAACCCAGATGAAGCCCAATGAAAGGGGTGGATATAGGGTGGTTCTGTATTTATATCATCTAGGATCATTATTTCCAACTTGTCAGAATTTACTTTATGTCCAGATATTAGGCTGAATTCTTTTAAATAATTAGTTAAAGCTATATATGATTGAGAGGGTTTTGTTAATGTCAAAAGAATATCATCAGTATACAGTCAAATTTTATGTTGGTTGGTATCAATTGTTACTCCTTGGATGTTGGGGTTTTGTCTGATAGCCAGCACTAATAGCTCTATAGCCAGGGCAAACAAAATAGGGGACAGCAGGCTTCCTTGAGCTGGACCTCTTTTCACTTTGAAAAGATCAGACATCAGACCATTTGTCAAAACCGAAGCTGTCAGTACTTTGTACAGCAGCCTGATCCAGCTCAAGAAGATTCAAAATTGAATCTTGTCATTACTTCAAACATGTAATATAATGTAATATAATATAATGTATATAATATAATATGTCCAATTCTATCAAACGCCTTTTCGGCATCCATAGAAACAACAGCACCTGGCGTTTTATTAGTATTAAGATAATAAATAATATGGAGTAGGCGTCCAGTGTCATGATAAGAGTTTCGACCCCTGATAAATCCTGTCTAGTCTGCATCCACAATTGTGTTTACAACATTCTCCAGCCTAAGAGCCAGAATGGAAGAAAGTATTTTGTTATCCACATTAAGGAGGCTGATTGGTCTATAAGAGGAGCACAGCTCTTTTTCTTCTTCTTTGCTATTAGTGTTATGCTAGCCCTATACATTGATTCAGGGAGTGTAGAGTCTTCAAATGATTTATTAAAAAACATTAACAGAAGTTTGTTAATTTTCCCCTTCATCACTTTAAAAAACTCAACTGGGAAGCCATCTTCTCCAGGACATTTCCCTGACTGAAGTGTGGATATAGCTTTATCGAATTCTAATATAGAGATGGGCGACTCCAAAAGGTCAGATTGATCCCCTGATATTTGTGGAAAACATAAGTGATCTAAAAGGCTTCCTGCCCCAAGTCTCTCCTCATCAATCTCAGTACTGTACAGTTTAGTGTAGAATCTTTTGAACCTCTTGTTAATTTGGCGATTGTTACTTTGTCGTTGTTAATTCTTATCCTGTATAGCTGGTATATAGGATTTGACAGGGGCGTTCCTTGCTGGGCATGCTAAAAGGTAATTTGGTTTGTTGGTTAATTTAAAAAAAATGGTTTACTGAATAAGATATTCCTTTCTGCTTTACTTGTTACCAGACTACATAGTGCTGTCCAAACAGATAAGGAGCCATTTGAATATGAATTATGAAATTTCCTGTAATTAATTTATTTAATGGGGGAATTCTGCAGTGTCGTGGGTCCCTAGGAATCAGAAACAATGGGTCAATGTTGTAACATTATAAGCAATTTTCTCCATTCATTTGGAGGTCTTTCATATAGGATAAAAAAAGGGAGCCTCATGTTACCATTTATTATAATTTCTAACTAATCTAAGGCTCTATTCTTCCCTTAGAAGATGGTAAATACCAAAAACAGAGCTAAGATAGAGTCGACAAATGAACACAAACTCCACTCCACATGAATAATGATGACTATAACATTAAAATTTGATTGGTGTAGCACATTTCAAGCTAGAAACTCAATTCTTAAAACAACAACAACAACAAAAAACATTACAAATGTAAAACATTGGCATTTTCAGTCTGGAAAGGGTCACAAAGCCATTGCTGAGGCTCTGGGACTCCAGAGAACCACAGTGAGAGACATTATCCACAAATGGAGAAACATGGAACAGTGGTGGACCTTCCCAGAAGTGGTTGGCCTACCAAAATATCTCCAAGATTGCGTCAATATGTCATCCAGGAGTCACAAAAGAACCCAGACAAACATCAAAACAACTGTAGGTCTCACTGGCCTCAGTTAAGGTCTGTGTACATGATTTCACAATAAATAAGACACTGGGCCAAAGTGGTATCCATGGGAGAGTTGCACGGCACAAACCACTACTGACCATAAAGAACATAAAGGCTTGTCTAGTATATACAAAAAATGTATATCTAGATGAGACCCAAGACTTTTTGAATAACATCCTGTGGACTAATGAGTCAAAGGCGGAACTTTTTGGAAGACATGGGTCTGTTACATCTGATGTAAAGCTAATACTGCATTCAACAAGTAGAACATCACATCAACAGTGAAACTTGGTGGTGGTAGTGTGAACTTGGGGCTGCTTTGCTTGGACCTGGATGACTTGTCATAATTGATGGAGTCATTAATTCTGCTCTCTATCAAAAAAATCCTCCTGGAGCTTATCCACCCATCAGTTCATGACCTACAGTTCAACACAAATGGGTTAGTCAGCATGACAATGACCTAAAGCACACAAGCAAATCCACCTCTGCCTCCAACTGGCTCATGGCTCAGAAAGAGCAAAATTAAGGTTTTGGAGTGACTGAGTCAATATCTGGACTTCGATCCCATTCATATGCTGTGGCACGACCTTAAAAGAGCAGTTTGTGCTCAAAAACGGTCAAAATTCCTCTGTGGATATGTAAAAGACTGATCACAAGCTATGGCAAATGTTTGCTAGCTTTGGTATGAGTAGAATCATCATTAACATGAACAAACTGGAACCTATCTGGTGAATATGAACATATAAAGCAGTTCAGTGTGGTTCCTGTAAATCTGAATAACATGTTCCAGTCTTTGTAATAAGATGCTGTGATCAACTGTGTCAAATGCAGCACTGAGATCCAGCAGAACAAGTATAGAAACTAATCCACTGTCTGAGGCTGTAGGAAGATCATTGGTGACTTTCACCAGTGCTGTCTCTGTACTATGATGCAGTTCTGACTTAAACTTCTCAGACAACCCCTTTGTGTGCAAATTGTCACATAATTGGCTTGCAACAGCTTTTCAAGAATTTTAGAAATAATGGGAATGTTGGATGTAGGCTTATAACTGGCTAAAACACCCAGATGCAGAGTAGGCTTTTTAAGTAGCGGTCTGATTATAGCAACCTTCAAAGCCTGTGGTATGTAGCCTGTTAATAAACAGAGGTTGATGATGTCTAATTCTTGAGTGTTAATTAAAGGAAAGGTGTCCTTGAACAGTGTGGTTGGGATCTAACAGACATGTCGCTGGTTTGTACTGAAGTGAGCTCTTTGAGATTTACAGCAGAGAAGTAATCCAAGTAGAAGTCTGGCCCTGCAGACATCTCCAGAGCCTCTAACCTTAGACATGTTCACATTTTTTTTTCTCTGATAGTCAAAACTTTGTATTTGTTCAATGTCTATATACATCAGATGCCAAAATTAAAACAGTTGTGACTTTATCCCTCTTTATATGGTGTATCGGCTTGCTCATGTATGCAAATAAGCCAGTACTCTGACTTGTTCACTGTCCTGCTGGTCAACAATTCAATTCAATTCAATTTTATTTTAGTGCATATTTACAACATAAGTCGTGACATAGCGCTAAACATTGTAACAAGAACAGAAAACAGGAAACAAGCAATACACTGACTTTATCCAGCCTTCCACCTAGTTCAACTGGACCCATGCCCAATCCACCAGTGATTGTTTCTGCTTTGTTTTTGAGAAATCATGCTTCGTCTATAATTTTGGTGTGATGAAGTGTGCTACCTTACACATAAGCCTCTTTCACTATTGCTATTGAGAAAGAGCTGCTCAGTGGCTGTTATGAAAATTGTACATTTTGCTGGTTTTACTATATTTTATTGCTGATATTCGGTTTGCTGTCCTTTTGCATATTTTATGTCACCTCTGTGCTCTCTGTCCCAAAGATCTTGTCCCTTGAATGCCCACACAAATCATTCTGGGGAAGTCTTGGAGTGCCTCTTCAGTGGAAGATTTAGACAGAACCACCAGGGACTGACCTCCACCTTCATTGCTTTGCTGAAAGGGGTATGAGATACAAACTTCCCTATAAGACTGAAGCCAACTTTATTAGAAAGTCATAGATTCCATATGCACATATGGCTTATTACAATAAATAACTCTGATGGACATTTTCTCTTTTTGAATATACTTTTCATTGAAATTCCATAACAGCTACCAAATCAAAACAACAAAAAATGTGGCACTACAGCTGTTAAATTCTATCGAAATTGACCCAGAACAAGATATTCTTTAGTTATGAGTCCCCTGTAGAGATTCACAGAGACGCTTTCTGAATGGAGGCACTCACAGATAGATGGGTTCAGATACTGTTTGATAAGCTGAGAAGAAAAATCAGTTTTGGCATATTGAGGTCTTGAAACCCAAATCCTTTTTTCTGTCTTGACTGTGACATTGTGTTCATTTTCACTCACTTTAAATGCAATTACTGTAATGGTATCCCACTTTAAATCCAATCTACTCGATGCGTAACACTTGGACAAATAACAGAATGCCCTTTATGTCACAATCCTCTCTCAGATTCTTCAAACATTTCTGGGTGTGCAAGCACTCGTGAATGACATGCAGTCCTGTTATCGGAGGCCATCTGAGTGTGGGTAATAGAAAATCAATCCGACATGCCTTTAAATGTTCAGTGGCAATGACTAGATAAATAAAGCCGGCTTCCTGATGACAGAGGGAAAATGTAAGCTTTTCCTGGCTGTTGAAGTCAAGATGTTGTGTGATGAGTCACTTGTCTGGTTCATGATGCTAAAATTTTTGCAGCTGATTAAGAAAATTGCTTATATTCTGAAGTGCGGACAGCTGTCCTAATTTGAGCTACATGATGAGCCATTAAAAATAACTGCTGTGAGGACTATCTTTATTCTAAGTGTCATCATTAAGAGTTTCAAAGTGTGAGGAGCTCCTCTAGTCCCTTAATTATTTTTTTTTTTTTGCTAAATGATGTACGTAACAGCTTTAATTAGCATAAGAACTCTCCCAGACGAATTAGCACCATTGTCATAGACCATTTGATGTTATAAGATGTCTGGTTATTTGATAAAAAGTTAAAGATAAAAGCTTGTGTACATAAAAATTTAAAAGGAGAAGGAAATTATGCCTCTCACTTTGGATTCTGACAAGAAATATCCAATTTCTAAGCTTAAAATTCTGTGTTGTGGTGATTTCGTCATTGTTTTTTTATTACATTCCTCATCAGATGCTCTTCTTCACTGTTATCAAAAACATTCCAGGAGGCCTCTGTCATCAATGAGGGTTCTCTCACACGTCTCCTCCTCTGGTCAAACACACCATCAGGACAATCAGTACCACTCCAGAACTACTGTTATCTCATATCATGACCAAATTTCATGCACTACAAACAAAGAGGAGGTACTCTCTGTACATGGATAATATGATGTCTCCATCACAGCTATGATTAAATTGAGTTCATGAATATTTTTGAAATCTATTACACATAATTATACATGCAGAATACACACTACAGTGTAATGCAAAGTGTAGCAAGCTTCTCGTAACTGCATTGAGTTGTGTGGTGATTCTGGTGTAATGGCCAAACTGCTTTACTAAAACACTGACTGTTTGTTTTCAGTTTGCATGTTGATCAATTTAATGCTAACTACTATATATTGGTGTTTAGTGCATGTTATGCTGTCATTCAAGCTAAAGCTATCCTTATTGTAATGTGTGGGATTAATGAATGCTTGCATGTAAGGATGCTATCGTTTGCTACTATGTAAAGTTGGTTATTATGTGTTTTTGTCAATATTACCTGTTGGAGGCATGTTTTATTTCTGAGTATTTTAATTTAAGCAACAATTATTTCAGTGTGTCTGTACAGCAACTATCTGGAATCACAACTAAGTCATCTCTTTGGGAAGATCAATTCAAACGTACACCGTGGCTGTGTGCTCTCTGGTCGGAACCCTGCAGTGTCCATGTGTTATCCAGCTTATCTTTAAGACCCCGAACATGCTAAATAAATAAACCTTCCTTGCAATTTACTTTAAACTTTAGAAACAAATTTAGCTAACTCATGTCATTGAATAAATGTGTTAATATCTTCTAACAACATGTTTAGATATTAGCCTAAATATGCAATGGTGATTACATATTTAGTAACTTTGAGTAATTCTGGCCAGAGCAATGGTTGTGCAGCAGTGTCTGCAGATTGTAATTTAATTTGGTGTAAATTCAAAATATTTCTTTTCTTGCCAACACTGAGAGCAACTAGCATTGCTGGAAAGTTGTGCGGTTTCATTCAATATGTACGGTGGCCCAGAAGGGCCAACACAAATGCAAAAGCCACAACGGAAGTTAACCCACAACCGAAGTGAGCAGCGTTCGGAAGGACAGACTTTGTTTCCGGGGGACAATATTTTCTGACAGACTATTTTGATTACGGGAGAGTTTAAAGGGAGGTCAGTAACACACTGCTGCTCGATGATTGTGATTAATGTCATTATGTGCTTTGACAAATCAGCAATGTTGGTCCTCGGTTGAAATTGTCATAACCTTATATATGTACTCTGCCATCCATCGTTTGCTTCTTGTGAAACTAGCTCTGCAGTAAGCAGCGTTAACTGTTAGCAGTGGTAATGTTTGTAAATCAGATGAACATAACATTAAAGCCGTTGTTCCAGTTTAGCTGACGATCAGGTTAACTGGCGATATTTGCTGCTCCAGATGTTTCGTTCGCAGTTTTATCCCGACCAGACCTGCCTGCTGTGGGAAGATAAACGTACTAGATAAAGAAGACGTCGCCGAAAATATAAAAATCACTTGTTACTGAAGTCCATATCATGTCAATATCATCTATAGACAGCAAAACGAAATGTGCTTGCCAAAATAAACAACACGTACTTTTCAGTACAATGACAGGATTCAAACCGACGTGATCCAGAAGTATAAAATGTAGGACGAATGCTTAACCTATTCCGTCACCTGTATGGATCTTTTTCATTCTGCCAGGTGTTCAACATCTTTTGATTATCCAAGAAACACGCACATGTCACTGGGGATAGTCACAAAGTTACAGTGGGCAGCCTGTTTGATAACGTTTGATATCACATTTCGTTTTGCTGTCTATAGATGATATTGACATGATATGGACTTTATGGACGTCTTCTTTATCTAGTACGTTTATCTTCCCACAGCAGGCAGGTCTGGTCGGGATAAATCTGCGAACGAAACATCTGGAGCAGCAAATATCGCCAGTTAACCTGATCGTCAGCTAAACTGGAACAACGGCTTTAATGTTACGTTCATCTGATTTACAACATTACCACCGCTAACAGTTAACGCTGCTTACTGCAGAGCTAGTTTCACAAGAACCAAAGGACGGACGGCAGCACATACCTAAGGTTATGACAATTTCAACACGGTGACCAACATTGCTGATTTGTCAAAGCACATAATGACATTAATCACAATCATCGAGCAGCAGCGTGTTACTGACCTCCCATTAAACTCTCCCTTAATCAAAATAGTCCGTCAGAAAATATTGTCCCCCGGAAACAAAGTCTGTCCTTCCGAACGCTGCTCGCTTCCGTTGTGGCCTTTGCATTCGTGTTGTGGCTTTTGTATTCATGTTGTGGCTTTTGCATTCATGTTGTGGCTTTTGCATTCATGTTGTGGCTTTTGGATTCGCATTGTGGCTTTTGGATTCGTATTGGCCCTTCTGGGCCACTGTAAATATGCACTGTACCTCACTGCAATAAATATTTCGAGAGCAATTTAACTAAGACAAAAAGCAATGTGGATTTGGATGCAAAGCCAGTCCACCAGGCTCTCAGGGTTAAATGTCAGAACAGCAGATCTCACAGCAGAGGTATTGTCAGTGACCTGTACACTTGTATATTTTATCCATTTTGTCAGACGACAGAACACGCCATCATAGTGATGACTGCTGGTTGCCACTTTATCAGCTGTGATCATATTTCCAAACAGTTCCAAAATCTAACAATAGAAACAAACAAAAAATCGTAAATGAGGACAGCCGTATGAAAGGTTTGGCTTCATTAAAACACAGTATAGCTGATAAAATAGAACAGGAAAGACAAGAATTTGAAAATATCGGTCTATTATTCCATTTGTGTGTTTGGTCTTGTCCATGCACTTACATGCAATTAAAATGAAAGCCTCTGGAGGCGGCTTGCAAGTCTTTTTTACTTAACCAGTACCTTAATGAGCTGAGCAACTGTACACAAGACACTATACTGTAAGCATATACAGAAGTATTATTTTATATCGTGGAATAATATGCGGACCACTTTTGTCTGTCACTGGCATCAGTGTGTTGAAGCATCAGCAGCAGATGGCACTGGTTAAGCCCTGCGACTCTTTACTTCATTCTTTGCATTTATCGTGTCTGTTGCTAAACAGTGATTGGTGCCTGGCTGCTCTCTGTGAGGCAAATCAGCTCTCATCTCTTGTGATTAAAAGTGTCATAAATAGATTTGGTCTGAAAGGTTTCCTTTCCTGTGATTAAGAGCCTTACAGGATGCAGTGAGAATTCGAATTCTAATAAATTTGCTTTCCATATGCAAACCAGCCACAAAACAAACTAATCAAATTCACATTAGCTTTCATTGAGCTTAATAGGCAGCCATTAACAAAACCAATCGCCTCCCTCCTGGTTTTCCCTTGCTGTGTTTCTTTTAACACATGTAATCATCTTCACATAAATACACACCAACGTGCACTTACTGACTTTGCATTTGTTGTCACCAGATGGTAGAAATTGTTCTTGTCACTGACTCTGAGATGAGAAACATGAAGAATTTATTGCACTGTCCCAGAGTCCAGTTCAATATATCTCAATGCATTTGAATAATGTTGTATTTTGGGGATGTTGCAGTAAACAGCCATGCAAAGGAGACCGTCATGCATAAATACATTTTGTAAGGCAATCATAAAGACATAACAGCACTTCTCCTGATGGAATTTTAGCCAGTAAGCAGCAGGATTACTCTGTTCTGAAATTGCTCCTGTTTTTGCTCCCTCTAGTTTTAAAATATTGCCAGAAGTGGCTGACTGTGTAATATGACAGTCATCCATATTGCCTTCTTGCATTTATTAAGCAAACATTGTAACAGTACAAGGGACAGAAAAGATAGGGAGTCAGATTGCAACAGAGGGCTGGTGTTTTGTTTCTAAAATATAGATGTATATGTGTGGCATTTAAAATGGCACTAAGAGTTCTGTTTGTTCTCGAAACAAAACATAATTTACATTGGCTCAGTGTCAAATGTAACAGCTCTGTTTCCATTAAAGCTGCTCGTGGCAGAAATCTGGAAAAGACAGAATAAAAACATTCTCAGTCCTCCTCCTGCTGCTCACATCTCTGTTCTAATCTCCTCTGACCACACAAGCTTCAAAGAAAAAGTCAACATTCATTTGTTGCTTCACCTGGGATGAAAATCCTTAAAGTCCTCCATCTAATGCACCACCATATCCTGCTGCCACCATACTTTTTGATGCCATTTATAAAATCGTATCTGATTTGTCTTAAACCATCTGATTGGCTAAAATTTGCCATCACATGCTGGATTTTCTAAAGTCTGAAAACAGAGGCAAGAGGACGCGCAGAAGTCTTGTTGCCACTCGACTACTTGAATTATAATATGCAGAAAGTTTAGTCTGGAATTCATGCCCAGTGCTGCCAAAACAATATTGCCTACTTCAGCTTTAGTCGGACCAGAACAGGTGAAAACGTATTTCACTCTATTTTGAAAATGAAAAATGAACCAAAACCAAACAATGTCTTGAATGTACACTTGTGGCAAGTGAAATCATGCAAACTGCAAGCTGAAAATGTCCAAGCTTGGTTAATCCTCAAAAGTGTTGTGTGTTTTTCTGACACACTACAGTTATTGTAATGGCCCTTATATAAGACAGATTAAGCCATGTTTTGAAATTAATTCAATTTATTTTAATACAGATAACAAATTAAAAACATATGTCATCTCAGAGTGCTTAACATAGTAGGGACATTACTAATTATAAACAGAGTTTATAATTAGTAAGGTTGGGTAGGAGTGGGGATCGGGGGGGTGGGGATAGCAGGAGAGCAGGTGGTGAGGCCAGCAGCTGCAGATCAGAGAAGTGTAGCTCCAGATCAAGAGAAATCCGTGGAGATAACAAGCACAGGACACAGGACCTCGAGGGAGACACAGAGTTAGTGATATGTAATGGTGATATATAACAATATATATAGAGAGAGAAGAGGAGGCCAGTGCATCATGGGAATCTCTCAGTAGTCTATAGCAGCATTACTAAGGGACAGCTTAAGCAGTCCTGAGCAGCTCTACCTATAACCTTTATCAAATATGAAAGTTTTAAGCCTGATCCTAAAAGTAGAAAGGGTGTCTGCCTCCTGAACCCAAACTGGGAGCCGATTCCACAACAGAGGAGCTGATAACTGAAGGCTCTGCCTCCCATTCTACTTCTGGAAACTCTGGAACCACAAGTAAACCTGCAGTCTGAGAGTGAAGGACTCTGTTAGGATGATATGGAACAATAACATCTTTAAGATAAGATGGAGCTGGTCATTAACAGTTTTATATGTTAGAGAAGGATTTTAAATTGTATCCTGGATTTTACAGGGAGCCAATAAAGAGAAGCTAATACAGGAGAAATCTTATCTCTGTTACTGGTTCCTGTCAGAACTCTGGCTGCAGCATTTTGTATCACCTTTTTTGAGACTTATTGACACATCCTGATAAAGAGGAATTTCAATAGACCAACCTTGAGGTTACAAATGCATGGACTAGTTTCTCAGCATCACTGTGAGACAAGATGTTCCTGATTTTTACAATATTATATAAATGAAAGAATGCTGTCCTACAGACTTGTTTTATATGTAAGTTGAAGGACATATCCTGATCAACAACAACTCCAAGGTTTTTTACAGTAGAACTGGAGGCTAAGGCAATACCATCTAGACTATAGTAACTATCTGGTTAGATAGTGTGTTTCTAAGGTGTTTAGGGCCAAAACAGTAACCTCAGCTTTGTCCAAATTTAAATGATGAAAATTACACGTCATCCAGGCCTTTATGTCCTTCAGACATACTTAGAGTTTGTCTAATTGATCGGTTTCATTTGGCTTCATAGATTAATATACATACATATATATATATAAAAAACTGGGTATCATCTGCATAACAATGGAAATTTATGTGCTGTTCCTTTAATCCCAGTAACACCTTACAGTCCTTGTAATAAGATGCTGTGATCAACTGTATGAAATGCAGCACTGAGATCCACCAGAACAAGTATAGAAACTAATCCACTGTCTCAATCTATTGGTAACTTTCAACAGTGCTGTTTCTGTACTATGATGGATTCTAAATCCTGACTGAAACTCTTCAGACAAACCATTCCTATGCAGATAATCACATAATTGGCAGCAACAACTTCTTCAAGAATTTTAGAAATAAAAGAGGGGTTGGATATAGGTCTATAGCTGACTAAAACTCCTGGATCCAGAGTAGGCTTTTACATATACATCTCTGATATACATAGAACAGAATAGAATAGAGTATTTTTATTTGTCATTGTGTGCAGGCCTACAACAAAATTGTATGCAAACATATTCACGGGCAAACAGTAGAGTACATCACTCAGAGGTATATAAATAAGTCAAAGAAAATGTTTCTAACCTAAAAAGATTATTTAAAAAGGAGAGATTCAAAAACGGACAAGAAAAACTTCAAATACCACACATATGAGACATCTGAATTGTACATTTATTATTGTACATTTCAGGCTTTGGCAGTGTTAAGTGCAGTAATAGGTTTGGGTAAAAACAATTTTGTCTTTTTGTCTGATTTTTCATGTCCCAAAACATCTGCCTTAAGTCAGCAGTTCAAACAGTGTGTCCAGGGTTGGATTCAAGTCAGTTCAATTTTATTTATCTAGTACATATTTACAACATATGTCATCTGATAGCGCTTCACGTAAAGCATAGGTCTTTTGAAATGCCTGGGCCTTATTGAGGCAGTGAGAACTGTACAGTTCTTCCAGGGAGGGAGAGGGCAGCCAATAATCTTCTGGGTGGTGGTGACGACCCTCTGGAGTACTTTCCTCTCAAACCATACACAGAGGCAGTGTGTGAGTCTGCTCTCTATAGAACAGCTGTAGAAAGACACCAGCAGGTTTTGTGTGAGGTGGTTCTTCCCGATAATCCTCAGGAAGTAAGGTCTTTGCTGTGCCTTCCTCACCAGTGCTGTTGTGTTAGTGATTCAGGTCAAGTTGTCCTCCATGCAAACAACCAGGAACTGGAAGTCAGAGACCTTCTCCACACATCCCCTGCTTATGTAAATGGGCTGAATGTCTAAAAATCTAAAATAAATCTACAATCAGCTCCTTGGTTTTGGTAGTGTTGAGGACCAGGTCATTGTCCGTGCACCAGACAGACTGCCATTCCACCTCCTTCCCATTAAGCAGACTCATGGGTGAAAGTTTCTCAAAGCACTCCATGATGACAGGAGTAAGAGCCACTGGACGGTAGTCATTCAGGCTGCTGATGGTGAGTCTTTTTTGGCAGTGGAACTATGGTTGAGTACTTCAGGCAGGGTGGGATAGTGGACTGTGATAGAGACTCATGAAAGATCTTGGTGAAGACCCCAGTCAGCTGGTCCGCACATCCCTCGAGCACCCAACCAGAAATGCCATTGGGTGCTGCAGCGTTCCTCGGGCTCACTGCCATCAGTGTGGGCCTCACCTCATGCTCCTCCACCATTAGGATGTGGCTGCTGGTGGATGTGATGTGGCTGCCTCCAGTGGCTGGTTTTGTAGTTGGTGATGTGCTGAACCCCCTGATACACTCGCCTTGTGATGTTGTTGTAGCGGACACAGCCTGGCTCTTTTTCAAGCAGCTCAAGGAGCAGTCAAGCCAGGTAACAAAACCGCTTTTGTTTAGGTTCTGGATCTACTCCCACCATAAAACCGTTACCTTCAATACTACCCAGGACAGGTAAACACATATCCTCAGGAAGAACCACCATTAACATCACAGAAAGAATTACAGCAGAAACCTGTGGTAATTTCTTATCACCATTTGTAATTGATAAGAAATTACAGCAGCCTACATATTTTTGAGGCTGATGTAGGTGCAAGCACATAAAACAGAGGATAGGATAGTAGTTATTTAGTCCGTGTATGTATAAATGAAAGCATTGTGTTAGTCTTCTTCCAGGCCCCCTCTCTGATATGCAACAGCAGTTTTATGGTTGTCCTTATCAGTTGTCCTGCTCTCTGGACCAGACTTGGGAGAAGAAGGCCTTTGAAATTCAAATGTGCATTTGTAGAAGGGGGTGAAGGGTATCCATATGAGGAGGAAATAGGAGTTCACAACTCAGCAAGTGTCACGGTACTTTTGAAGTTTTTGTTTCAAAAGTGTTAGCATCCCATATGTTATCTCATGTGTCTCATTGCTACAGGAGGTAGGAGATCTTGCTCATTTTGCTTCTTTTCCACCTTCGCTTTTACTCTGTGCATTTATCTTTTTGTGCATTTATCTTTTTATTTTTCTTAGTCTTTACAATCATTTTCCTGTTTTTGTCTTTTGTAGCTCTTCATTTAATCTTTTTAGATTTTTAGTTTAGATAGAGCTCACCTTCATTTTAAGTCTAAGCTTCTATGATTAATTCTTTCAAGCCCAGTCAACAAGAATCAATAGGAGTTAAATTTTCCAATAGTTCACTTTTCCAGAGATTTGTGTGCCATCTGGCCAACGCCAGATGCTGCCAAAACCCAGCGAGAGCCACAGTTAATGGTAAAGTTATTCCTTTATCAATCCTGAGGACTGCACACACCCTGAACATTGGCTGTCTACTGGTAGAACCATCACTTGGGTGCTGTTGTTGAAAGTCTGCTGGCAGACCTCTGACACTACGCTGCTGGAGCTTCACGGCAGAGCTTGTTGCCCAGAAACCACACAACGCTTCAGGAGCCTGAACCTGCCGCGAAGAAGTTTCTGGCCCAAACACAGCTGTTCCAGTCATAAGAGGCTCAGATCCAGACAGCGCTTCTCAAAGTAGGCAAACATTTTCTATCAGTTCCACATTGCGTTGATGTTGTAATAATTCGATAACAGAAGTAAATTTTAGCGTATCATCGTAAAACCAAATCATAAAACCACAACTTTAGATCGTTCGCTAACTATCCTCCTTTCACCATAATCCTCTTTATTTAGTTTGATAATCTGATATCACACATTCACCATACACACACTCCAGTTTCACTGTTATAGTTCACATGTGTTATATTAGTAGAATAGTTAACAAATATTTTCATTTAGACCAATTCATGGTTTCATGTTTCTCTTTGTGTGGGAACTGAGATTAACTCAGTCAGAATTTAAATGATAATTTTCTCTATAATCTGAGATAGTGCCCCTTCATTAAAAAGTGCAATTTAATTGTAAAGTGTGGTTACGTTACATTGCTGTGGAAGTAGCACAGGACAGTTGTTGTGTACTCCTCCAGGTCCTGGTGTTCAAAATATCTAAATTTGTTCTCTTGAAGCAGTCCTGCAGATGATAGGGGCCACCTTCAGGCCACATTTTAACTGTCTTTGGTGTGGTAAGAGAACTTCTCCTGAGTGGGGTGTATTTAAGAGCAAGGACAAATGGCCAGACTGACCCAGGTGCGCCAGTGGTTTAGCCCTGAAACTGTTAGAGCAGATCTTGTCCAATGTATTTGCACCCCTGGTAGCTCACTTCATGTTCTGATGGAATATGCAGCAAAATCTGGTCTCCAATTGTCCATCTTATTTGCGAGGGATCTTGCATTGTTGAGAAAGATGATTCTTCAACCCACACCAGAGTTTGTTATGGAGTTCCACAGCGTTCTGTGCTATGACCAATATTATTTACTTTGTACATGCTTCCCCTAGGCAAAATTATGAGGCAGCACTGTATAAATTCCCATTGTTATGCAGATGATACCCAGTTATATTTATCTATGAAGCCAAATGAAGCCAATCACTAGATCAAACTCCAGGCATGTCTAAAGGACATAAAGGCCTGGATGATGTGTAACTTACTTCATCTAAATTTGGACAAAACTGAGGTTATTGCATTTAGTCCTAAACACCTCAGAAACACTCTATCTAACCAGATAGTTACTCTGGATGCCTCCAGTGCCTCCAGTGCCTCCAGTTCTACTGTAAAAAACCATGGGGTAATTTTTGATCAGGATATATCATTCAACAAGTCTGTAGAACAGCATTTTTTCATGTACGTAATACGGTAAAAATCAGGAATATCTTGTCTCAGAGTGATGCTGATAAAATTCGGACAAAACTGAGGTTACTGTTTTGGCCCTAAACACCCCAGAAACACACTATCTAACCAGATAGTTACTCTGGACGGCATTGTCCTGGCCTCCAGTTCTACTGTAAAAAAAACCTTGGAGTTATTTTTGATCAGGATGTGTCGTTCAACTTACATATAAAGCAAGTTTGTATGTCGGCATCTAAGTAATATGTTAAAAATCAGGAACATCTTGTCTCAGAGTGATGCTGAGAAACTAGTCCATGCATTTGTAACTTCTAGGCTGGACTTTTGTAATTCTTTATTATCAGGATGTCCCAGTGATTCTTTTAAAAACCTCCAGCTGATCCAAAATGCTGCAGCCAGAGTTCTGACAGGAACCAGTAACAGAGATCAGATTTCTCCTATATTTGCTTGTCTTTATTTTCTCCCTGTAAAATCCAGGATAGAATTTAAAATCCTGCTTCTCACATATAAAACTGTTAATGACCAGCTCCATCGTATCTTAAAGACCTTATTGTACCTTATCATCCTAACAGAGCCCTTCACTCTCAGACTGCAGGTTTACTTGTGGTTCCAGAGTTTCCAGAAGTAGAATGGGAGGCAGAGCCTTCAGTTATCAGCTCCTCTGTTGTGGAATCAGGTCCCAGTTTGGGTTCAGGAGGCAAACACCCTCTCTACTTTTAAGATCAGGCTTAAAACTTTCCTATTTCATAAAGCTTATAGTTAGAGTTGCTCAGGATCACCTGAGCTGTCCCTTAGTAATCCTAGGTTTAGACTGCTGGGGGAATCCCATGATGCACCGGGCTCCTCTCCTCTACCCTCCTCTCTCTATATATATATTATTATATATCACCATTACATATCACTAACTGTGTTTCCCGGTCCTATGTCCTGTGTCCTGTGTTTGTTCTCTCCACAGATTTCTCTAAACCTGGAGCTACATGTCTCTGATCTGCAGCCACTGGCCTCACCACCTGCTATGCTGCCATCCCCACCCCCCTCATTGAATTGAATTGAAAGATACTCGGAAGCGACGGCTTATATGGTTGCCTCCTTAGCCTCACCAGCATTCCAGCCCTGCAGCCTCGCTTTTGAATTCGGCCATTGCGGCACCTCCGTCTCCTGCCCACAGGGAGAGCCTGGGCATCTGGCAATATTCACTACAGTGTCGTGGGAATGGAGAAACACAGCTGTCACAGTCCGCTCGCTGTGTATTTCTATATTTAGGAGATCGTACTGGCTGTAGATGTTATTTGCCCAGCAGAATGTTGTCGCAATGAGTAAAAACACATACACAATCATCCAAACCGAGTTTTTAAGGGTTTAATCATTGACCCCCTCTCTTCTCACCTTTTCTGTTTTTCTTTAAAAGCTCAGAAAATATCCTGTAATGCTATGCTGCATAGCATGTTGTTAATTGATTTCCCCCACTTAAAATTAAGGATTCATTGTTATCTTTGAATTCAGGACTGTTTTTGCCGTCATTCCCTTGGTGCTTAGTGTTGTTTCACAGGCACCCACCCCCACATCTAACACCCTGTGATGTTGTGATGAGCTTCTCAGTGGGATGTAGTTTTAATCATGTTTTTAGTTGCCATAGTAACCCTTTCAACAGAGCTACACATCATCTGGACAAACTGTATCTCAAGTGTAGCACTGCCACACTTGGGCCACATTATGTTGATTTCAAAGAGATACAGAAAAACAGCTATTTCACAACAAGTGCGAGTGAGCGCCTGCACCCAGACAATCAAGATCAAAACAGTCCTTTTCAACCTGTACATCTGGGGCAAAAACAGAAATTTGTGCAAGGTTATTTTACTTTTTTCAGGAGCCTTGTCCTTGAAAATTGAAAGAGATCCCGACATATGATTTTGTGTCATATCATTCAGTTTTACTGTTGAAAAGGTCAGCTGCTGAGGCACTCGAGGTAGCAATTTTCCCATCAGTAGCTGTCGGTGCAATATCCACAACTCACCAGGATAGGTGGGGATGGATGCCTCCTCCACAGAGCCGCTCACCACAGACACCTGCCAGTCAGCCGAACCTGCTGCAGCACGCACACACACACACACACACACACACACACAGTTCTAATAAAACTTTGAACCTGAAAACTCATGAGGGAATGTGTTTGGAAAAATAACACCCTCTGATGTCCAGATTTTGCCGATTTGAGGAACAAACAAGATGCTTTGTATGGTTCAGACATGAGTCTCTTCAAAGCATCTTGCTGCTGAACAGTGAATTTAGGAAATGGTAGGAAGTAATCTGACAATCTGGACAATTGCAGTTGATTTCAAACCCAAAGGACTGTCAGCCAGAGTAATTTTGTCTTTCTCCTTTTTCGACACCATGTGAGGAATTCTCCTCACCTGCATTTAACTACAGTTTTAACACTTGGGTTAAGATACCCACCTGGGTATTTTATTGACAGAAAGTGAGCCAGAGAAGAATCATTCTTACCAAAATCTTATGTCCCAGGACTTCATTGTCAACTTTATTGTCAGTGTCAGGCTCAAGGAAAGATACTGTAAATGGACATGATTAAACACTCCAGAAATTTGTACAAAGTGACAAAGTGTGGTTTTCACTGTGACATAACCAGAAGCATGGCTGCTGACTGTGTACGAGCCGAACTCCTTGAATTCGGAGCTTGACTCCAGTACTCTGCTCTGGATAACCAAGACTTTATCCTTCTGGAGATCCAGTGTCAGAGAGACCACAACGGCATGATCACCATCCCCCCTGCTGAGACGCCGGAGGCATCGTAGGGACTGCAAACAAAAGCGGGTAAGCATGGCAATCTGCAAGCTAGGCTAAAGGCTAACCTGCACAGATCAGCCCTACTGAGCCTCCTCCTTGCAAACTCCTGGTCACTTATCAAGAAGATGGACCAACTGAGACTCAGGATCTCTCAGGACAAACAGCTGTGTGACGATCATCACGGAGACTTGGCTAGACAGCACCGTCCTGGACGTGGCTATCGAGCTAGCAGAGCACTCTGTTCATCGAGCGGATCGAATGGCCACGTCCGGTAAGACCAAAAGGCGGGGAAGTGTGTGTTTATATCCATAACAGTTTGCGCAAGGCTACGGACATTCTTGGGTCATACTGCTCTCCGGACTTGGAGGACTTGGCTGTGAAATGCGGGCCGTTCTACATGCCACGTGAGTTTTCCGCTATCCTCATCACTTTTGTTTACATACCACTGCATGCTAACGCTAGCATAGCCCTGGATGAACTGCACAGCATCATTAACACCCAGCTGACTGCTCACCCAAAGGCAACAGTGATAGTAGCAGGAGACTTTAACAACTCGGACCTGAGGACAGTAATGTCCAAATTTCATAAGAACATTCAATTCCCCACCAGAGGAAATTACATATTGGATCAGGTTTACACCAACATTCCCGGAGCCTATAAAGCTGCACTATCTCCACACCTGTGCCTCTCTGACCACCTCTTTGTGACCCTGACTCCGTCCTTCCCAGCTTCTGATCTGCAGAACCAGACCAACCACCAGAACTGTCCATGTTTTGGGGGAGGAGGCCACCGCTCTCCTGCAGGACTGTTTTGAGGACACATGCTGGGAGGTGTCTGCAGAGGGAGCAGATCTGGAAGAACACAACTTGGCTGTCCTGGCCTACATTCAATTCTGCACTGAGGCAGTGCTGACCACCAAAACCATCAAGGTGTTCCTGAATCACAAGCCGTGGATGAACAGTCATGTTCGGAAACTGCTCAAGGTTCGGGATGCTGCCTTTAGGTCAGGTGACATGCACGCCTACAGCCACGCCTGGTGGGATCTGAAAAAGGGCATCAGAGAGGTCAAACAGAGGTACAAGCAGTGCATCGAAGGTCACTTTGCCCACAACAACCATCGCAGCGTCAGCTGTGTTTGGTCATCACGTGGTATTACAGACCGGATGTGCTACGATGATAACTCAGTTCACTCTGACAACACACACAGATAACTCTGGTCTTGTCAATCGTCATGCGCGCACCCCAGGCCGCCATCGCCTGGCGGAGCATCTGGACCAGCGACACACAGTTCAGGATGGGGAAAAAGAGCCGACAGAAAGGTACAGAGGCGAGGACACTGCTGCTGTACCACCGCCAGCAGGAGATCCTGTCGGACTCCTGCGAACACCTCGCCAACCATGCCCCCGCCCCACCCACCCCCGCCCGCGTTAATCTCGCGATAAAAAAACTGACGCCGTTAAAATTGATCTGCGTTAACGCGTTAATGACGCGATATTTTTGACAGCACTACTATAGAGCTCTATAGGAAGTGTTTTTGTGTGTAAATACTCAAGTGGTCTCCAACGCAGATGTGAGTGATGGCTGGCGACACGTCCCGACTCCTGTCCACCCACGTGGCGCACCCTGTTGCCAGCAGGTCGCTAGCTAGCCTCTCAGTCCGCTCTCCGCCTCCTGCCGAAGCTGCAGCTCAGCCTCCCGACGGCCTCCTCGGTCTGGCTTCCCGACGTCCGGTTTCAGTCCTCTTGGTAGCAGCAGTGTGTCCTCCTGTGAGCTCGCTGAACGTTTAGCACCGAGGCTAATGACGTGCTAACTCGTAGCTAGTCGGCAGCGTGGCTGTTAGCTTAGAATAAAATTCAAACTTTTAAAGAACGTTTAAATGAACTTGTAGCCAAACAATGTAAACAATACACTCTAGAAGGCGAACTAATGGCAATAAAGTTTCTATGTATAATCACAGAATGCATACAAGTCTCTTCATACAGTCCATGTGCGCGACATAAACTCCTCCAAAAAAACTGAACTACTAGCACACACCTTTACCGTTACTCTGCAGCTGTAAAGCCGAACCTATTGCTGCGACTCTCTTAAAGAGACAGCGTACCTATTAACACTGAATAGGCTGGCCAGATAACCCCTGGGTTACAGAACCAGCATTAATCCTGCAGCAACTCCAGGTGAGGTCTGCTCTCAGCCACACTAAGGCCTCCAAAGCGGCAGGTCCTGACGGGGTGTCAGGCTGTGCACTGCAGTCATGTGCTGACCAGCTAATGGGAGTGTTCATCAACATCATCAACATGAGGTTGCAATGATAAGCATTTGACCACTCAATAAAAAACAATGAGCAGAACTTCCTGTTGACTCTTTGGAACTCTGTTAACTGCCTATGGTTAGTTTGAAAAGTTAGAATGAAGCTGCCATTGTTAATTAAAAATCATTCATATGACTCACTGTCTAGATTTGTGTTTCACATTCATTTACTTAAAAGTATTTTCTATGTTGTGTTTGATTTTTTTTCTTCTGCACATTCTTCCTTATTCCTTCCATCACTGCTCTTCTCTTTGCATCTCAGTGTTATGTGTGTGCACTCAAGCTCGTCATTATAGAACTAGAGTGAAACTGACATAATCGCTTTTATGATTCTCACCTAACTTTATAACTTTTCGCGCACTAGAGTAACACTGCTAATGGAGTCTTGAAGCAAGTACAGGAGAGGGAAGGGGAGAGTTAGGGTGCAGTCACATGAAGTTAAATTAATAAAAACAACTGCTGAAGGCAATCACCCAAGTGTGCAAACACAGCACTGAATGTGGGGTGTTGAATTGATTTCCAGGGAGAGCCTGCTGCCATGAGAAATTTGTCAAGAAATTGCAAAAAGTCTGAAATCTGGACTAAACCACTATGTGGAAAACACTCAGAGATTTTACTCAAACAGATTTTATTTGTTGTTTATGTACCTATTATTAAGCTCCATTGAAAGATGGCAGAATGTTTATATGCAGCTTCCCGGCACTCTTTAAGTTTTAGCAGCTTTTTAGTTTTTACTGTTTGTACATAGAGTCTCTTCCAAGCATGTACAGTACAGCAGAGCTGTAGTACTTATGGCCAGAGGTAACAATTACTGCACTCTGAACAATAAAAATTGGGACTTTATTCTTTCAGAGATACACCACCATCCCCTGCTGATATGGCGCAGTTGGGGGAGACACGTTAAGCAGAAAAGTGTGGGGCTATGACCTCAGCTAAAGGCAACAAAAAATGGATGAGCTACTACTACGAACCACTTTGCATGGTCTGGATTACTGTGCGTTGATAACACCAATATGTAAATAACAGCTGGTGCATTAACACCAGGGTTAAGGATGCACACTGTTGCCTGGACATGGAGTATCTTATGCTGCAGTACATACCTTTCTACATGCCTAGGGAGTTTTCATCAGTCATTATAACAGCCGTTCACGTACCGCTGCAAGCTAATGCTAAGTTAGCCATGGAGCAGCTAATAATAATAATAATAATAATAATAATAAAATATCTTATTTGGAAGCACTTCACATTGTAAAAAAAATCTCAAAGTGCTATGATCACTGTAGCAGTCACAGTTGGAACAAAAAACATAAAAACAAGAGAGAATTAAAAAAAATTTAAAGATAAAAATGTCTCCTAAAAAGAAAGGTTTTGAGTCCTGTGCTGAGACCACTGCTGGTTCCTGGCAAGCCTGCAGACCCCCCTTCTATATTTTATTCTATTCTATTCTATTCTATTCTATGCTATTCTATGTTATTCTATCTAAAGAGCTGCAGGCCTCCCTTGCCTTAGATAAGGTCAGTGTTCATGACCCAACAATAAGGAAGAGACTGGGCAAAAATTGCTTCCATGGCAGAGTTCCAAGGTGAAAACCACTGCTGACTTAAAAGAACATAAAGGCTCGTCTTACTTTTTCAAAGAAACATCTGAATGATCACCAAGACTTTTGGGAAGACAAGATGAAAGCTAAACTTTATGGAAGGTGTGTGTCTCATCACATCTGGCATAAAAGCAACAAACCGTTTCAGGAAAAGAACATCACACCAACAGTCCAACATGGTGGTGGTAGTGTGGTGGTCTGGAGCCGCTTTGCTTCTTCAGGAACTGGACGACTTGCTGTGATTGATGGAACCATGAAATCTGCTCTGTACCAGAAAATCCTGAAGGAGAATGTTCAGCCATCAATTCCTGACCTCAAGCTGAAGCACACTTGGGTTGTACAGCAGGACAACGATCCAAAACACACCAGCAAGTCGATTCTGAATGCCTTAAAAAAACAAATGAAGGTTTTGGAGCAGTCTCTTCAAGGTCTGGACTTGAATCTGATTGAAATGCTGTGACATGACCTTAAAAAGGCAGTTCATGCTCGACAACCCCCCAGTATTGCTGAAATAAAACAATTCTGCAGAGAAGACTAGGCCAGAATATCTCCAGAGAGATGTGAAAGAGTCAGTGCCAGTTATAGAAAATGCTTGATTTCAGTTGTTGCTGCTGAGGGTGGCCCAACCAGTTATTAGGTTTAGAGGGCAGTTACTTTTTCACTAAGGGACCAGGTCACTTTGAATACTATTTTTCCTTGATAAATAAAATCATCATTTAAAAGTTGCATTTTGCATTTTATATGGCAGTCTAACCGCCTTTGCAACCTGTACTGTGGGCTTTTTGAAGATAGCAGTAGCCAGGAGGATGAGTCTCATATAAAACAGAAAAAACATCCTTTTGATGCTAGGTTTCTGTAAGACTTATTAAGTCCAAGCATTTGTCCTGGATGTGGTCATGAATAAGACAGGATTTGTTTGTAAGCAATTGTGCATAAAAAATCAATTTTATTGTTAGATGGAGCTGAAAGTTTTTTTTATATGCTGGAGTAGACTGAAATCCACTCCACCTCTTTTGCTTCACTGCTTGTGGGGCACTGCAGCAGCTGCAGTGTGTCCAGGACTACAAATCCCTAGAGCTAGAGATGCAACAGGGCACACAACTGACCGAGGGATGGGACAGCATAACTAGACCGGGAAATAAACAAACCTTCAACGGGATCCTTTGTGGATATATCAGGGCCAGCGAAAGAGTCCAAGTACTCTAATGAGTGTTATGGAGTGGTGTAGTAGTCGCGGAGTATGTCAGCATGCCAGCCGCACAGGCAGTTAGCCTGCTGTTAGCTGCTAGCCACAGAGGCGAAGTGCAAAGGAGGGAGCCCACCCATGGCAGGGAGGTTGTCAGTGCCATAGCTGGAGGAGTCGAACCCAGGAAAGGTGGGATATGATGGTTGCCGCAAATTAAGCTAGGAATCAAAGCAGGACTGAGAGGTCTCCGGCCATCCAGTGAGATGAGTTGGTAGCTGTTGTCCCTTGCTGGCTGTCACTTGATGGGTTATCAGTAAGATTCGACAAAGCACACAGAACCCTCAAAATTATACACCTTGTAGAGGTGTATTAATAGTGACAAAGTGTACTTAAAGTTAAAATATTGTACCTGTTGTAGCTGTAGCGGATGGAAAAGTGGTGAACAGAAACAATGCCAGCGTCCTCTCCACACCCCTCCAACACTCCATTAACAAACATCCTCCAACACAACCAGACAGTATCAGTATAGTAGCAGGGGACTTTAATCATGCCAACTTAAAGTCTGTCTTGCCCAGATTTTATAACAGTGTAAACTTGCCATCAAGAGAGAAAAACACTCTAGATTTGGTCTATGCCAACATTCCAGTTCTCCGTGCCGCTGCCCATTGGTTTCCTGGCCTCCACACTGACTGCATTCCCCTGACCTCTCTCCCCAAACCGCTGTCAGCTAAGTTGATTTAGTTTCACTTTTGGGTCTCACGACTGTAATTATTATAGACAGATAGATCTTCTATGTAGTTGCATTTCCTGTAGTAAAATTCCCTGCTTTGTCTTCTAGTGTTGCTCCCATTCCATGCCTTTGTAACTTCTAGGCTGGACGATTGTAATTCCTTATTATCAGGATGTCCCAATAACTCTCTTAGAAACGACCAGCTGATACAAAATGCTGCAGCCAGAGTTCTGACAGGAACCAGTACCAGAGATCAGATTTCTCCTGTATTAGCTTCTCTTCAGTGGCTCACATATTAAACTGTTAATGACAAGCTCCATCATATCTTAAAGACCTTATTGTACCATGTTACGACCCAGCCTCTAGGGGTAGCTGGGTGCAACAAAAATAAAACCAGATGTAAATGGTGAGGTAAGGCAATTTATTGCTTAGTGACGAACCTAACACAACAGGTGATACACAAAGTAACAAAGTTGGTGGGTGTTGCTCAAATCAAAGAACTGAATAAAACCGAATGAAGGCTAACAGAGTTTACGGAATCTTACTAAGTCTAAATAACAAAACACAACTAAACTCCCTAGCCAAACATAAACACAATAGCAACACCACACCAAACAGAAAGTACAAACAAGTGCCCAGTGCCCAAAACTAAACCAAAACTGGTGCCTCTAAACACATATCACGGAACATGGCACGGGACGCGAATCACCACACACAGTGGCTATGGAACACATAAACAACATTAGCATAAGTATCACACAGCAAATGCTAATGCTGTCCCTAAACTAATGCAGGGGTTAACAGAGGCCACCAAAACGTCTTCACTAAGACAAACGAATGCCTTTTCCCGAAGTTAACCCTCTGCCGAGCACAAAACACACAGTCACACACATGAGGCACCAGGGCGAACAGGTCACATGAAATCCCTGCCGCCACACTTGAGGGCTGGTTGAAGCTTTTAAGGATTTCAGGTGCAGAGTGGCGATGGCGGATTGGCTGGAGTGGGAGGGAATGGAGTGGTGGCCCAATCTGACAGGTCCGGAGGCGGGGAGACTGGCTGCTTCAGAGCACGTCTTCGGCTCAGCTAATCAGCTGAGATGGTGTTCAGCTGGGCTCTGGAGCAATCTCCCAACTCGGCTTCAGCTGGGCTTGCACAGACAGATTTAAAAGGCCACCACCACCACCAAAAGAAATACGGCCCACTGATCCCAGTGGACTACCTTACCTGTGGGCAAGTGGGGGCTTGTCCGGGATCTTAAATGATCCCAACCCACAGGTAAGGTAGTTTATGTGCTTAGTAACATGTGTGTGTTTGGTTGACTGTTGGTTTGGAAGCTTTGTGATTTGAGCTAATGTGTTTTATCAGGTGTGGTGGGTTATATTTTAAGCGGAGGGGTGTTACGGCCACTGGGATCAGTGGGCCGTATTTCTTTTGGTGGTGGCCTTTTATATCTGTCTGTGCAAGTCCAGCTGAAGCTGAGTTGGGAGATTGCTCCAGAGCCCAGCTGAACACCATCTCAGCTGATTAGCTGAGCTGAAGACCTGCCCTGAAGCAGCCAGTCTCCCCGCCTCCGGACCTGTCAGATTGGGCCACCACTCCATTCCCTCCCACTCCAGCCAATCCGCCATCGCCACTCTGCACTGGAAATCCTTAAAAGCTTCAACCCGCCCTCAGTCGTGGCGGCAGGGATTTCATGTGACCTGTTCGCCCTGGTGCCTCATGTGTGTGACTGTGTGTTTTGTGCTCGGCGGAGGGTTAACTTCGGGAAGAGGCATTCGTTTGTCTTAGTGAAGACGTTTTGGTGGCCTCTGTTAACCCCTGCATTAGTTTAGGGACAGCATTAGCATTTGCTGTGTGATATTTATGCTAATTTTGTTTATGTGTTCTGTAGCCACTGTGTGTGGCGATTCACGTCCCGTGCCATGTTCCGTGATATGTGTTTAGAGGCACCAGTTTTGGTTTAGTTTTGGGCACTAGGCACTTGTTTGTAATTTCCGTTTGGTGTGGTGTTGCTATTGTGTTTGTTCGGCTAGGGAGTTTAGTTGTGTTTTGTTTCAGTAAGATTCCGTAAACTCTGTTAGCCTTCGTTTGGTTTTATTCAGTTCTTTGATTTGAGCAACACCCACCAACTTTGTTACTTTGTGTATCACCTGTTGTGTTAGGTTCGTCACTAAGCAATAAATTGCCTTACCTCACCATTTACATCTGGTTTTATTTTTGTTGCACCCAGCTACCCCTAGAGGCTGGGTCGTAACAACCATGTCATCCTAACAGGGCTCTTCACTCTCAGACTGCAGGTTTACTTGTGGTTCCAGAGTTTCCAGAAGTAGAATGGGAGGAAGAGCCTTCAGTTATCAGCTCCCAGTTTGGGTTTGGAAGGCAGACACCCTCCGTCAGCTTGACTTCATTGGATGATTCAAATCACAGCTCAAAACTCACCTGTTCAGACTTGCTTGTCCGGTTTAATTTTCTGTCATGTATTTTATTTATTTTTTGACTTTTTATATTTTTAATGTTGTATTATTTGTATTTTTTTTTGGTATCTTTTATTGTAAGGTGTCCTTGGGTGCTCAGAAATAACAAATAAAATGTTTTCTGTTCTTCCCTACTATGTTAAGCGCAATGAGATGACATATGTTGTAAATATGCACTGTATTGATAAAACTGAATTAAATACCAGTTTCCCAGTATCCCTTGTACAATTGTGTAGTGGACTAAGAGGCAGAACATTCCAAAGTAACACAGAGAATCCAGAGACCCTTTCTCAAAGCTGTAAATTTGGTGAGAAAACATTTCAGGAGACAGCTAACCTAAAACTCAAACCTAAATTCACCAGCGCCTGATAAGGGTCATAAAGTGCCAATTGTGAGGAAAACCATGCCTTGCACCAAGAAGATGACATTCTTCACGGTGACTTCCTGACCTTTTGCTCTCCCTAACACCAAGAACTTCCTTCACACGCATAAACTGAACAGTTTTAAATCCCAAATTTAAAGAAATTCAGCATCACTGGAGTGATGATCCCAACACCTGAACTCAATCTGTGATAACAGGTTGATCAGGACCAGCATGGAAGAAGAACACATCATATCTGAAGTGTTTGTGGAGAATCACACACGATACACAAACAACCCTTTCTCTCTTTCACTGCAATTAAAGACACAGTGGTATTTACCAATTGTATTTATATGTTTGAGAAATGATCTTAGAGTAAGTTTGAAAGGTTTTTGGCCCCTGACCTCTCCTGGACAGTGAAGATCAAGGCCACTCTTTGGGATGGACACATCCATTGATGGTTAGATACTGATTTCAATTTGGGTTTGTTAAATGAGGGTTTAAAAGAAACTAGGTCTTAGCTTATTTTTTACATGGTTCTGACTACTTAATTTGGGCTTGTTAAAGATTCTTTTCTACAATTTAAGTTGGAATTTGTTTTCCTGTTTTACTTAAAGTTGGGCTTCTTAAGTTAACTTTAATAATGCAACAGAGTGAACATTTTCTTCTTAACTATGAGCTTCAACTCTTAGTGTTTTTACTTTGGCACACTTTTGCAACACGACTATGCCAGAGTGCCACCTTGTCTCTGCATTCCTGAACCAACTCATCCATCAGATCATCACAGCTACACATCCTGCAGTGAACTCCCTCTCCCTCCTACGAAGGCTATGCAAGAATCTTTTTTTTTTCTTCTTAAGAGGTGAATTTATAAATTACAATTGGCTTCTCAATTCCAATGGGACTCTAAATTGATCAACTGCTTCCAGTTACGATCAGTTAATTAGTTTATCTACATTCATTCATTCATTCACTGTCAGTTGTTTATGTCTTTGTTATTTATTGTTTGTCTTAGTATTCGTTAATAAATGATTGTGTAACCCAGACAAAAATACCGATTAAAAATCCTGTCATAACAAATCACGTTTGGTTTTACCTGTGCCTCTTGCGTCATTTTGGTTAGCCGGAAAGTGTATTCTCCACGTGTGCGCTCGAACAATAACATCGCTCGTGGCGCTTCTTACAAGCTGCCGGTGCAACTTCCCAGTCAGTAGCGTGTAGGGGAAGCACACTGGACGGCTGTCACAGGTTAGTAACGCTCATGTTTGCTAAGTAATATTCTTAATGTGTTTGGTCTTTACTCAGTTTTTGTACTCCTTTAGCCTTCGTCTACCGTGGGGGTAGGAGTCGTTTGATCGCGTGGGGTATCCGAAATGAATGGGAATTGGTGAGTCTGTTTATTTGTGCTACTAACGTTAGCAATTAGCATATGAATCAGTGCAACTCTATGGACTGACTATGTAGCATCTAGCCTATTGCTATGCTGATGTGGCACTCAGTGGTTGGTTTTAATAGGCCACTCCAGTGCAGTAGATACTTACTACTGTTTACTGAGTGTTTTCATGCAAATAATCAAATAATCGTTTGACACCAAACATTTGTCAACTGTTTTGTGTTATATTTATTCACAAATAACTTTGCCAGTGTATTTAAATTAATGCATCATATTGGGAAGATAGTAATTTGTGACTGGGATGAATTGTTAATTATGATTGTGCACACATGATTATAAATGAACGTAAGTAACTTCATGAAATTAGCGAGTGATTTAATAGAATTTGGTCTGATATATGGTCTTGTTGTATATTATACAGGCCAGACTGACCACTTGAGTAAGCATGTGATGGTGAGCTAACGTACCGGCCTGCAGTGTTGTGCCTGAACGAGTTCAGTGAACGTTCGTTCATGAACTCGTTCATATTTTGGGCGAACGTGAACTGAACGTACTGCAATTCTGCCTGATGAACGTTACTGTGAGCGCGCTCATTCTGGCGTTTGTGTACGGCGCTCTCTCACAGTTCAAAACCCCGGCTAAAGCACACCGTAAACACACTTTACACACCTACACACACACACACACACACACACACACACCCCTTAATATGTAGGCGGAAAACACCCAATCTGGCAACAGCAGCCACCGCAGAGTCGCACCGCCACATGCGTCATCAAAATGCAAAGCATCTCGCCAAAAACAAATGGAAGGCTGCAGCACTACCTCAGACTCTACCTCCACGATTAATACTTCTTCTTCGTATGATTACTTAAGAGAATTTTATGAAAATGTCAGTGATGATCCAGGTGGGAAAAATCTTACCTTTTTGTGTAAACTTTGCCCGCCGGGTTTCAAGAAGCAACTCCGTACATCATCAACGTCAACAGCAAACCTGAGATGGCACATTGAACTAAAGCACCCAGCTAGCCTTTCAAGGTATGTGCGAGTGAATAAAAAATCAAAAGACACGGCAACGGCTAGCCAAAACATATCCTCTACCACCCAAATCGCATTAACGGCCTACAGTAGCGGCTCCATTGACTTTGTTGTTAACAGCCTACTGCAGTTCAGAATGGTCTCCTTGAGGGTTTTACTATTTTAAGTTGTAATTTGTTTGTAGAACCTGCCTGGTATATAATCCACATATTGCTTTCTTTAGGTTCCTTTTTAGAATGGACTGAAACGGAATTTGATGTGAAGTGTTTCTAGGTTTGGAAAATTAATGAAATGGAAAAACCTTTGCACCTTAAGGACGACTGTCCTGTTTTTGTTTTAATAATTCCTCATTAAAAAGACCGTTCAAGCAGCAAGTTTTTCCTCATGTTTTTGAAAATATACTGTAGGGGTGGAAGCTGCAGCTGGCTACTAGTGTGGACTGAATGGGTGGCAACAATGGGGAAATGCCAATATTCTGAGGGTTATCGTTCGCAGCAACATATTGAATAAAAAGAACTATGAAATAGTTCATTTTTGGAACAGTGAATTTAGTTCAAAATTTTGAATTATGAACTATGAACTGAACTAGTTCATTGTAAAATTTGTGAACTAAACTTTGAACTAGTTCATGTAGAAATTGAACTTTCCCAACACTGCCGGTCTGGGAGCTGAAAAACCTCCGTCTGCACCTTCTGTTGGACAGGTAGGAGGCTGTGGTAGCCTTGTCCCCCCCTTCTCGCTCACTCACTCACACACTCACACACTCACACACACACACACACACACACACACACACACACACACGCACACCCACACTTGCACATAAGGCTTTGAGCCTGTGGACAATTAAGGACACCTATCTTGCATTATATTGGACACATGGACTCTTGTGACGTTGTCCATTCTGAATGAACTGAGCAAGCTGCACCACCTCATGAACTGTGCAAAGTGCAAGAATCAGTGTGTGTGAGACCTGTTACTGATAAGGTACCCACAGTGTGGGCATCATTCATGTTTTGTTTTTGTTTCATTATTTTTTCTGTTAAAACTATCAACATCTCAAGTGCACCTAACAGTCTGCAGATTTGTACATATTGGGGATATTTCTTGTTTGGTATTTTGCAATTTGTATGGTTTTTTTTTTCATCCAAATCACTCTAATATATGGTACCATTCACCAAAGTTAAATTCGGGGGTTTGGTGTGTTTTAATTACTGCACCCACACATCCGAGAGCCAAACCAAATCTTTTGATCCTAGCCTAGTGCATTACATGAGTATTGTGGCCTTGTGGCCTATAGTATTTTGCCCTGTGTGCATGTTACATTTGTGTATAATTATCATTGGTTCTACCGTGTACTTCTTTGTTTGGGATCTGGAGGTCAATGAAATCAGAGTTTACGACTTAAGTTTGAGACTCATTAACACAAGTAGATTTGATAAATTTATAATTATTCAACCTGAAATATTCCTGATGAAGATCTCTTAGATGGCCTAATTAAAATATCCAAGTGGTACCCCTGATAAACGAGTGCAATTTAAATCACAAAGTGTAGTTTCTGTATGTGTGAGGCTACATGTTAGACATATTCTTTTATTTGGCACAGCCATGTGAGGCTGTTACACTACATTTTATTATTTGCTGCTCTCGTGTGATACCAAATGTCCTCACCACAATTTATAAATTTTTGCTACATTGTAATTATGATTCCATGTATGAGGCTATTTCTGCTACTATTGCTTTGTTTGTATTTGTAAATAAGTTGTTTAAATCGTCACTCTGTGTGCCGTGTCTCTCTGTCTGCACTTGGGTCTCTTTGCAAACCATGACATAACCACATGCATGGATATAGGATTGCCTCAGTTCTTGCATTTTCGGAAATGTGGTTAAATGAGAAGGACAACGATGACATGCTGCACATTGATGGCTCAGGCCCCTTTCAGACTTCAGATGCACCAGAAAACAACATGGCAGCGGCGTGTGTCTCTATGTAAACACACATTGGTGCTCAACGGTTGTCATCAGAGAGGAGCTGTGCAACAGTGTCATTGAACTTCTGACTGTCTCACTCCACTCTTCTATCTTCCAAGAAAATTCCCTCAGCTCTTTTTCATCCTGGTTTACATTCATTCCAAAGCGAATGCTACAGCAGCCACTGAGTACATAAAGAACTCTGTGCTTGAACTCATATCCCCAGAGTCTCTCCCAAATTCATCCTGGGAGACTTCAACCACTGCTCAGGTGATGAGTAACTGAGAGGATTTCAACAGAATATTACTGCACTACCCACTGAGGAAAGACCCTAGATAAGTGTTATGGATATGTTCCAGATGCATAAAGGTCTATTGATCTTCCCTCTCTGGGCTCTGCTGGCCGCCACACCATCCAGCTGGAACCAAATGACAGCATTGCAACTCTGCAGGAATGCTTTGAATCCACAGACTGGGACAACCTCCTTGCAACCTCCAGCAAAATCAGTGAACAAGTGGACACAGCGTCCTCATACATCTACTTCTATGTGGACAATATCATTCCTCCTAAAAGTTAACAATCTACTCTACAACCTAAGAACACCAGCTTGGCAGGGGATTATAAACATGGCAGCTGTGAATACTGCTCCCACCATCCACAGGACCATCAAGGTGGCAGGTAGCAGCCCAGCATTCCTCCCTAACGCCCATAACTCCTTATTTTCAAAATTTGAGATGGACAACACCACCCAAATAGATGCAATCATCTCCTCCCTCACACCTGCACAAGCAGAACTAACCTTTAGCATGGAGGAGGTGGTGAAAGCCCTCAAGAGAACCAAGACAACATCAGTGGTCGTGTCCTGCAGTGCTGTGTAGAGCAGCTAGGAGGTGTGTGTCAGCTCCTGTTTAAGATCTATGGACAGCAGCATAGTTTCCCAGCTATGGAAACACTCCGCAGTGGTCCCCAGCCTGAAACGAACTCTAAGGCTTTGAAAAACCTCCTGCCTGTGGCTCTCATCTGTCTTGGGATAAAAGCTATGGAGAGAGTCATAAAGAACCATATCATCAAGGTGATTAACCCGCTGATGGACCCTCTCCAGTTTGCGTACCATGTGAGCAGAAGGGTTGATGATGCAAAAATATACGTCATGGACACTGTGCACAAGCATCTGGAACAACCCAACACCACAGCTAGACTCCTGTTTGCAGACGACTTCTTTGCATTCAACACTCTACAGCCACTCACTGTCTTGTTGAAGAACAAATGATGGTCCCAGTAAGTGCAAACCAGATGGGATGGCATGGTGCTGCAGAATGATGTGGTGGCCATGCTGGTTAAGTGTGCCTTGCATTTTGAATAAATTACCAACAGTGTTAGATTAGACAAGATAAACTTTATTGTCTCACAAGTGAAAAATTTGTCTTGGGCTATTCACTCATGCTGCAGCCAACACATTGTACATCACAATCCACCATTGCAAATAAATAAAAAGCATAAGGACAAATTCATTCCACTAATACAGTGTATTTAAAAGTGACAGATATATTATACTCTGTCTTGGTTAAGAAGTCTGATCGAGGTCGGAAGAAAGGAGTTTTTTAGTCTGTTCAATCGACAGCGCAGGACTCTATAAATAACCGTCTCCTTATTTTTTAGCTGAACAAAAAGACTACCGTACCAGGCTGTGATACTATATCTCACCAAGCTCTCCAGCACTGCATGATGGAAGATAAGCACAATGTTTTTGTTCACCCCATGGGCTCTCAAGCGTCACAAAAAGTACAAGCGTTGTCACCAGCAAAGGACCCCAACACCACCACACCTCCTCCATGCTTCACGATGGGAACATGCAAAAACCATCCACTCAACTTCTCTGGTCTCACAAAAACACAAGTTTGGAAGCAAAAAACTCAAATTTGGACTCCTCAGACCAAAGTACAGATCTCCACTGGTCTAATGTCCATTCCTTGTCTTTCTTGGTTCAAACAATTCTCTTCTTGTTGTTCATCCTCAGTAGTGGCTTCTTGGAAACAATTCCACCATGAAGGCCTGATTCATGCAGTCTCCTCTGAACAGTTGATGTTGAGATTTGTCTGCTACTTGAACTTTGGGAAGAATTTATGTGGGCTCTAATCTGAGGTGCTGTTTATTTGTGGTTTCTGAGGCTGGTAACTCTAATGAACTTATCCTCTGCAACAAAGGTAACTCTTGGTTTTCCTTTCCTCGGGTGGTCCTCATGAGAGCCACTTTCACCATAGCGTTTGATGGTTTTTGTGACTGCACTTGAGGATTCTTTCCATACTATGGATTACAACAGTAGTCAAATAGGGCAATCCAATGTGTACTAACCCTACCACTGCACAACACAACTGATGTCTCAAACACATTAAGAAGGCAAGTAATTCCACAAACTGACTCTTGCCATTGCACACCTGTTAATTCAAAACCATTCCAGGAGACGACCTCATGAGGCTGACTGAGAGAATGCCAAGAGTGTACAAAGCTGTCATCAAAGCAACAGGAAGCTTCTTTAAAGATTCTAAAATATAAAACATATTCTGGTTTGTTTGGCACTTTTTTGTTTACTACATAATTCCATATGTGTTCTTCAGTAGTTTTGATGTCTTCAGTATTAATCCACATTGTATAAAATGATTGAAATTAATAAAAACCACTGAATGAGAAGGTGTGTCCAAACTTTTGACTAGTACTGTAGGTACAAATGTACCCCCTTAAAAGATGCACACACCCCCACATATCCACCCCACATATACATACACACACACGCACATCTTCAAAGTTTGGGATGAACACAAATCCTCACCACACACAAACTTGCACATAGGCACACACATATTTTCAAAGTTTAAAACCCTACTGTAGCTCATATAAATAAATACACTGCACCTTTGACGTATCATATAATATATTTTATTAAGTCTGTAGGCCTGAGTATGTATGTGCATGTTCATTCATGTGTGTGTGAGTGGATATGCAAATGAAGGTGTGTGTATGAGTGAGTGAGAGCAACAGGACAAGAGACAGTAGGGTGGAATTTTTGATGTGCTGTACATTATAATTACTATATGTCTAAGTGTACATGTACACGAACATGGACACACACAGAAACACACATATAAACTGTGACATCCCTACCGAGACCAACCCGTTTCAGTTGCATACATTTTTTCCATTGGCAACAAAACAGTGAAAATTACAGTTTTGAAGCCAAAGATCCAGAATGAAAGCCTAATGACACAGAATGCATGATTTTATGCTGTAATGGCAGAGAGATCAAAATAGCAGTTTTAATGGGTTTCAATGGGGACATTTTTTTTTGTCCTTAAGATCCCAAGTGTAACTTTTTTGTGTACACAGCATATTATTGATATACAATGGGAGCAGAGGTTGAAGTTTCAAAATTCCCTCCTATATACACATTTTTACCTAATTTTATGCCAAATGCAGTAACAGAGCCAAAATTACTTAAAAGTTTACAAAATGAAAAGGACAGATATCCTCATGGGCACATGAGGGTTAATGATTAATATCAGTGCACAGCTGGTTCACTTTTGTTCTGTACAGTTATTTATGTATCTGATTTGGTTTTATTGTGCTTTATAATTAAACTGAGTTGACTGGAGTCAGATTGTCAGAATTTCTGTAAGAACACTTTTCTAAATGTATAACATGCATTCCTCACTCACGATTATATCACTTAGCTCTTATTATGACATATATATGTATATATATATATATATATATATATATATATCCCTTTTGTGATGTTCATATTTTTGTTACGCAGCCAGTGTTGGCAGGTCTGGTGGACCCGCTGCATTTTGGGGGGTTTAGTTCAACACAATCATAAAACTTTATGTTAAAATACTTAACATATGTTTCCTTCATCCCAATTGCAAGCAATATATAGTAAACAGAATATACTTAGATGGTTAATAATATCCTTTTACCTTTGAAGTGCTACTCGCTTTTGTTTCTTTTTTAAGGAAGTTAATAAAAAAGAAAATCAATTACAATCAAGATATAAGAGGAAAAAATTCAACAAATTTACAAATGAAGCAAGGTTTTTGTAACTATTGATTTTCATTTATTTGAACATTATTGGAAATTTAACACATTAATTTCAGTTTACACAGCACAAGCTGATCACATGAAGTAACTATGTCAGTTCAGACAACATATCAGCCTCACTGAACACATTGCCTTTTCATACCAGCCTATAAACACATGAGGGGCAGAGTTTTACTGTGTGTGTTGCAAATGTAGTTCTTGCACTTGAAGCATATAGATTGTGTTTTTCTGTCCGTCTTGGGTCCACACACTTCGCAGCTCTTCTTTTTGTTGCTGCTGGCTGCAGCTTCCTTCTGTTCCACTCTGGGTTCAGTGCCATCCAGATGACAAAGACGTTTTACGCTGAGATGTCCAACATGTCAAAGAATATCACCAGTGGCCAGTGTAGGATCCTCCTTTTGCAGCTGTACGTAGTCACCAGCTTGTCCACCCCTCTTTTTGTGCCATTATAATCCATGATGATCTCTGATTTTTGATGCTCCTGGCCACAGATCCTCCCATCCCTCTGCAGTGTACTCATAAGTACCACATTCTTGCCTTTCTTTGGCACATAGGATTCCAGGGCTGGTCCTGGCGATGGCTGCTGATGGTCTGGTCCTGTGGCTCATCTTCGTTTTGGAGCTAGCTGATGCTCAATGTCATCTGATTCTTCCAAGTCAGATTCTGAATTTTCAGAAATGTGATCCTCACATTCTCACACTGGCAAAGCTATATTTATTGTGTCCTGCCCCCAATTTGCAGCTGGGATAAAATATGAAAAAATAAAGACTGGTTCCCGCAAGACAGAGGGTAAAACTTGTGGGAATGTGAGAGCAGACAGGTGTCAGTACTTGGATTTAGCAACGATGTTGCAACCTTGTGTGGGAACGTCAATGGCAGAAACACAAAACTCACACACACACACACACACTAACAGCAGGCCCAGACAGGAGGAGGACAGAGTGAAGGTACACAGGACCAACAATTTATAGACTTTTATTAGCCCCGGGTCCAGTGGACCCAAACATCCTGTATGTAATAGTAATGTGTAGGGGGGGTGTACGGTGTGTGGTCATTGAAAATTTGTCTGATAAATGTTCTTCACAGAAAATGAGCCAAGGCCAGTGAATCTGAGCTTGAAAAAATAATTAATTGTATAATTTTTCTTATATGTATATATATATATATATATATATATATTTATATGTGTATATATATATATATATATATATATATATATATATATATATATATATATATATATATATATATATATATGTATAAAGTTGGTCTCACAGACAGAAGGTATTTGAATTATTTAGTCTCTACTATTTCTACCTTGCACAGCACATGTAACAAATTATTTTACATTTTCTTCTGTGAAAATGTGTGCAGGAATGATGAGCCATTTAGGTTTCATATTTGAAGACCATGTGTCCAAAGGCTAAACTGCAGCAGAGCATTCTGAGTGATGCAGATGTTCTTCGACATGGGATCAAACGGGTGCACACACACAAACAGCCACACAAGCACACACACACAAGCTGTGTCCCAATTCAGGGGCTGCATCCTTCAAAGGACCCAGCCTACCCGTCCTTCGAAGGCTGGGTCCTTGGAAGGACGGGTAGGCTGCATGAGAAGGCTGCATGAGCGTTTGTTAAATGAGATGGTCTAGCCCACGACGAACTTCCTGCTTCATGACGTCAACTTAAATGAGGATTAAATACATGAATATTTATGATTGAATAAGTTGTTTTTGTGGTGGCCGCGGTCAGAAAGAATTTCGCCACAGTCTCAGTAAAATATAACTTAAAACTGAAGCTGAACAACTGGACAGTAAACGTTTTACACTGCAGTGGCTCACATCAATAACGTTATTCAATCGTTTTTTTAGAACAAATTTTAATGTTGTGAACATTTGTATGTAGCTATCAGAGTGAGCTGTAACACAATACTAATATTTAAAACTAGAATCCTCCATCCATCTTCTCTGTCAGCCGTCAGCAGTTAAAACTTCAGCTGTTGATCGAACTGTCAGCGGCCCGCAATGGATCTTGGGATATTTGGGGCTACAAAGGACACATCGATGCATCCTTCAAATTCATGGAAAAGAAGGACGCATTCATCGGCCGCATTTGAAGGAGTTTCGAAGTTTTAATGAAATGGGACAGCCTTAGTCGCACCGCTGTGACGTATGCGGCCGACAAATGCAGCCTAAAAGGATGCAGCACCTGAATTGAGACACAGCTACAGACAGACACACCTTACAGTCGTCGTTTCCTGGATGTACTTGCAGGGGTTTATGTCCTCACCACAGCAGTGTTTTATCTTGTCAGGATGCATCTCCTCTAGCTGGCTGAATACATTCTCTCTGTTATAGGCACTGACAGACACTGCAGAGGAAAGCCAGGTCTGTGGTTTGTTTATGCGAGTGAGTGTGTGTTTGTGTGCACACATGTCGGGTTGATAAAATTCATCACAACCTCTCTGCTGCTCCTACAAATCTCAGAGTACACTGCTAAAATGAACATGTCTGTGTGTGTGTTGCTGTGGTAACAAAGTTCCCAAAGAAACGTGTCCCTCAGTATTGATTTCTCAGCTAGACAAGGTGTCCTTTCTGGAGGGTCATCCTTAAACTTTTCAGGAGGCCTTGAAAGTACTGATGTTGTCCTCATGTAGTTCCTCTAATCACACTACTCTTCACACACATGACAGCTGAAAGACAGCAAAGCTATGAAGCTGTTTTCTTTTTTCTTGAATGGGGACTGACTTTGTCTTCTGTGGGCTTTATTGAATGGTTCTCAAATCAAAGTTCACCTCAAGTTTTGAGGTTCATTTAACACATGCATAGAAAGATACACAGAAGTGACAACCTCAACAACTGATGCTTGTTTACCCTGAGAAGGTTACGGGGTTAAGGGAACACAAGCCAGCTCACACTGGTTAAAGCCCCTTTAACATTTCACAGCGGACAATCCAGAATTAACATTACAGATATCAATAATGTCATTGTGATCAGTCATTGTTAAACTGTGACTGCTTCACAATTTTTTATTTAAGATATCTACAGTGACAAGAGAACATTTTTGTGAACCTTTTGGAATTATGGTTTTCTGCATTAATTTGTCTTAAATGTGATGTGATCTTTATCTAAGTCAAAGGTATTGACAAATATGATGTGTCTAAAATAATAACTTTCATGTCTTTATTGAGAACAACCATAAAACCCCATAGTGCTCGTGGAAGAACTATGTGAATCCTTGAGTTAATGACCTCAAAAAAGCTAACTGGAGTCAGATGCTAGCAAACCTGGAGTCTTGTTAAGAAAATGACTTTGGAGGTGTGGACTAGAGCTACTCTGACTGATAAAAACCACTCAAACTTTTTGAGTTTGCTCCACACAAGAAGGCCACTCTTCTCAGACTGGCCTTCTGAACTGCACTTTTTCTGGCAATCCAAATCAGTGGGTGAGTTACCGCCCATGTACCCTGCCTATGGCAGCTCTAATAAGCAGTGGTGGGTGGAGTAAACAACAATGGCACTCAAGTAAAAGTACTGTTACTTTATAAGATAATGGCTCATGTAATTTTTTACCCTTCAGGCGAGCTTTGCAAAAGAACAACAGAGTCTGAGAAGATGCAGTGTACCCACATCAGAGAAGCAACCCCAGAAGAAGCTGTAGAAAGCCCACATCTGGGTAAAATACAAAGAGGATTAAATATACAGAAAGAATTACAAGCACGACAAACATGGTCTGACCGTATACACTGAAAAAAGAGCCCACAACCACCATCTTACACGTCACCAACTATCAAGAATGACAACTGGTAACAGTCCAATCCTTTAAAACTACTGCTTGTTTAATTTATGCAGAGTACAAGAGAAGAAAATACAAGTACAGCGATGGCCTTAACATCTTGTTTCATATGTAATTTAACCTCCGGCATCAATTTAAAAAAGTTACACTGAGATCCGTAACTCATTGACTGCCAACCATTTTCAGAATTGATACCCCCTCAATGCCAGCCATTTTCGAGCATTTTGACTGATTTTTCGAGACCCACAGAATATTTTGTACTATGACCATGTAAAATCTAAAACCAGATTCTGAAAGAGTAGACTTTCTACTTTCATAAGTAAAAAAAAACAAACAGAAAAAAAAACGAACTGAGGAACCTTGTCTTTTTGTCCCCTCTGCCACACCTCAACCCTCTGCATCCTATCTTGGTGGCAGGTTGTCACCATCTTCACCGACCATTTGTCCTGCCACACTACCACCATCACCCTCTCATTGTGCTGCACAACTCTTTCCCCCACTCCCAGGTCAGTCTTTGTCATGTCACGATGATCTTAGGTTCCCCCAATTCTTCCTCATTGCAGAGTACTAGCTTCCCATAAGGCCTCATATTGAAGCAGTTGTAGCGGGTATTTGCACTTGTAGCAAATATTAATGGGTTATTAATATTAGCAGAATGGAAGTGGTAGCTTTGGGCTAGTATAAACAGAAGTGGGAGCCGGTGGTCAGTAATCAATAAGGACACTGGAAACAGGTTTGCGGTGCTGGTACCATATATTGTAAACTAAGTGATGTAACAAAATATATACAATAACAAATATAGGAAAAAATAGAAAAAAAACAAAATACAGTTGTGTGCGAAAGTCAGGGCACCCCTTTAAAAACAGCATATTTTATATATTAAAAAATTAATATCCATATTTATAGTCTTTCTGGGATATGGGAAAAAAGACAATATTATCAGGAAACATTAATGCATAGTTACATTTTATTTTATAACTTGAACAAAATTACAAAAATAAAAAACATCATTTTGGCCTGTGCAAAAGTCGGGGCACCCTGAGAGTTTCAATGTGTCAGATTCTTTTAACAAATTCAGATCTTTACCAGCTCATTAGTCCTGAAGCATGTGTCAACAATTGTCATTAGGGAGCGCCAGCTGGTGTGTATTTCAGGGTTTCTTAAATATGGCGACTCCACAAACCTGTGCAAACAACAGCAATCATGGGTTCCTCTAAGAAGCTAAGTAAGACAGAAAAAATGAAAGTTATTGATGCCCACAATGCCGGGGAGGGCTACAAGAAGATAGCAAAACGTTTTCAGCTTGCAGTTTCCACAGTGCGAGGTATAATTAAGAGATGGCAGGTGAGGGGAACTGTGGAGGTCAAGATGAGATCTGGAAGACCAAGGAAACTCTCGGACAGAACAGCTCGTAGGCTGGTCAGAAAGGTAAATCAAAACCCACATTTGACGTCAAAAGACCTGCAGGAAGATTTAGCAGACTCAGGAGTGGTAGTGCACCCGTCCACTGTGCGGCGATACTTGCACAAACAAGACCTTCATGGAAGAGTCTGCAGAAGAAAACCTTACCTCCGTCCTCATCATAAAATACAACGTCAAAAATATGCAACAGAACATGTACAGAAGCCTGATGACTTTTGGAAACAAGTGCTGTGGACTGATGAAGTTAAAATAGAACTCTTTTGCCACAATAAGCAAAGGTATGTTTTGAGAAAAAAAGGAGCAGCATTTCATGAAAAGAACACCTTGCCAACTGTTAAATATGGGGGTGGATCCATCATGCTTTGGGGTTGTGTTGCAGCCAGTGGGACAGGAAGCATTGCTCGGGTGGAGGGAAGAATGGATTCCATTAAATACCAGCAAATTCTGGAGGCAAATATCACAGCATCTGTAAAAAAGCTGAAGCTGAAAAGAGGATGGCTTCTACAACAGGATAATGATCCAAAACATACTTCAAAATCCACCATGGACTACCTCAAGAAACGCAAGCTGAAGGTTTTGGAATGGCCTTCACAGTCTCCAGACTTAAACATAATTGAAAATCTGTGGGTAGATCTTAAAAGAGCTGTGCATGCAAGATGACCCAAGAATATTGCAGAACTGGAAGCCTTTTGCAAGGAAGAATGGGGGAAAATCCCAAATGATAGAATCCAGAGACTTGTCGTTGGCTATAAAAAGCGTTTAGAAGCTGTGATATCTGCCAGAGGGGGTCTTACTAAGTACTGAAGGTACTGACGCTGTAGGGTGCCCCGACTTTTGCACAGGCCAAAATGATGTTTTTTGTTTTTGTAATTTTGTTCAAGTTATAAAATAAAATGTAACTATGCATTAATGTTTCCTGATAATATTGTCTTTTTTTCCCATATCCCAGAGAGACTATAAATATGGATATTAATTTTTTAATATATAAAATATGCTGTTTTTAAAGGGGTGCCCTGACTTTCGCACACAACTGTATATACAGACTGCAGTAAAACCAGTTGTAAATAAAGTGCACTTTGCTATGGATTTGTTTGGTTCATGTTACAACAAAACAGCAATCAAAAATGTCACAAAGGGAAAAACATTGAATAAATTCCCAGAAATATTACACCTGAAGTTTCATGGCTACCGTAGCAACCCACGAGAGGTTAAGTAAAAGTTCATTTTATATTGTCCATGAATTTTCTTGTCCAGGAAGGCGGGATGTGCGTGGAGTTACAGCAGTTGGATGAGATGTGTGGGGGGAACAGGCTGTGACAGCCTCCTACCAGTCCAGTGGGCTGCGTCACTGTTAAATTGTTCTGGTTCTGGGCTCCTAGCCGCGGGTTCGGTAGCTCGTCATCATTGTACTCCTACCGGAGACACTTGGCCTGCATTAAATAACAGGACCAGTGAAAACCAAAATTTAAGGCTAGATAGTTTAGATAAACCCTCATTCATAATTATTATATTCCCTTATACAGGACATGAATATCATAAATTTAATTAAACAATCAATATAAACATTCAAAGTTCCATTTATGGTGTGGTTCATAGCCTGCACACATGTTAACAAAATAAATCACACTGCTGTTTAACCGTTTAACTTGTCAAAATGTGTTATAGAGACATAGTAATTAGACAAGATCGGTGTAAATGCTAACGCTAACCACGATAGCGTTAGCCAGCGTGATCGGCGCTAGGGCTAGCTAACGTGGTAAGCATCCCATTCATTCATTTATGCGAACACTCAAACACTCACCAGTTCCTTGGATTTAAAAACGCACAATGGCGGCAACGGACTTCCCAGCGGCCCAGCAGTTGGTTCTACCGATTACAAAGATATACTAAGCACACGGAGTGTAAAACACAGCAAAAGAGCGAAAAGTTTGGATAAGCACAAACCTGGTCACAGCTGTCGGTCGGCTCTACCCACACCTCTGAATGGGAGAGACGCCGCAGCTGCTACAAATTGCGCTCTATGCAACGTGATTGGCCGGGCGCGGTCATGTGACCGGGGTTACGCGCAGTATTTAAGTTTTATAAAGATTTTTAACCAGGGTTACACAGTACCCTGTAGCAGAGTCACTCAATATGTAGGATTTGATCCCATACTTCATTGGCTTTTGTGGATTGAACACTCTGAAAGATAGGCGTCCACGCCACTGCATCATTCCCTCATCAGTACAAATATTTCTCCCTGGTTGGTACATTTCTTTGATCTTTTCAACAATGCAGTCTAACACTGCGCAGACTTTATACATTTTGTCAGTTGCATCCTTTGCTGCATTATTATTGTAATGAAGGAACCTCCATATAATCTGAAATCTGTTCCTTGGCATTGCTGATTGAAATAGGGTGTTGCATCTACCTCATCCATACTCCAGTACAGTTCAAGGTTTGGCTTTTTTACATATCCTGTGAGAAAAGAAAGCCCAAAGAAACTTTTCAGTTCTGCGACTGACACTTGATTCCAAGCATTACCTCTGCTATGTGGCAGACTGTCAGGGTGTGCCTGAAAATACTGACTGGCATACAGGTTTGTCTGATCTGCAGTATGTTGGAGTAGCTTGTCGGTTAGGAAGAGCTCCAGGAAGTCAACTGGCACGTCGGAATCCAGCTTTGCAGCAGCGTTCTGGGGTCCAGGGGTTGCAGTGAAGGGGATCTTATTTGGCTGCCAGTCCGTTTGATGCCAGCCAGACTCTTGTCCACGAGTTCTGCTGGATGCACGACCTGTAAATTACAGAAATATATACAATTACCATAAAAATACACGTTTGCTGCAGTGTGATGTGGAGAAAGATACTTTTTTCACTTTGCTTTTTAGCACTCCCAACTGGAGTGGGATCTCTGCTGGATGCACAATCTGTAAATTGAAAATTGCTTCACATCAGTACTAGCAGCAGATTTTACAGTAGCCTATATGACCTAGTGGGACTAAATGGCGTTCATGTGGCATGGACTGAAGGAGGAGGGACGGGGGGATCGCTTTGAGGTCGGGATTGCTTTGATGTCCGGACGCTTTTATCTCTCAAACCATGCTCAAAGTGATAGCAGTAAAAGCTAGCTAGCCAGCAAAGTAGCAAATCAAACCAAATCGATCTTTATTTATAAAGCAAGTTAGTTCTTACCTCCTTCATGTTTTTCTGGAGAATCTGGGAACGAGGCTCTGCTGCACCTGGCTGATCCCGACGGCAGAATCTGGGTTCACTAAATTCATCCGTCCCAGATTTGTCAGATGAGCTAGGCTGTTCAGAAATACGGCGCGGTGAAACAGGCAGAGTATTACGGCTTGGCCCGGGTTGATGATCGCCTTCTCTCACGATCGCAACACTTTGTGCGACATAGGCTCTGCTCGACGATCGCAACACTTTGTGTTCCTCCTGGACCGTGATGTCGCCCGGCATGGCGCGGCCGGGGCCCCACCCTGGAGCCAGGCCTGGGGTCGGGGCTCGCAAGGGAGCGCCTGGTGGCCGAGCCTTGGCCCACGGGGCTCGGCCGGGCATAGCCCGAACGGACGACGTGGGCCCGCCTTCCTGTGGACCCACCACCCGCAGAAGGACTCGTAGGGGCCGGGTGCCATGTGGATCAGGCGGCAGTCGACGGCGGGGCCTCGGCGACCCGATCCCCAGGCACAGACTCTAACCATTGGGACGTGGAACGTCACCTCACTGGGGGGGAAGGAGCCTGAGCTTGTGCGGGAGGTTGAGAGATACCGTCTAGATATAGTCGGGCTCACATCCACGCACAGCTTGGGCTCTGGAATCCAGCTCCTCGAAAGGGGCTGGACTCTCCATTTTTTGGAGTTGCCCATGGTGAGAGGCGGCGGGGGCTTGCTCACGTCTCCACAGCTCAGCCGCTACGTGTTGGAGTTCACCCCGGTGAACGAGAGGGTCGCGTCCCTGCGCCTTCGGGTTGGGGACAGGTCTCTGACTGTTGTCTCAGCCTACGGGCCAAACAGCAGTGCGGAATACCCGGCCTTCTTGAGGTCCCTGGGAGGGGTGCTGGACAGTGCTCCGACTGGGGACTCCATTGTTCTACTGGGGGACTTCAACACTCACGTGGGCAACGACAGTGACACCTGGAGGGGGGTGATTGGGAGGAACAGCCTCCCTGATCTGAACCCGAGCGGTGTTCTGTTATTGGACTTCTGTGCTAGTTACAGTTTGTCCATAACGAACACCATGTTCGAGAACACGGGTGTCCACAAGTGCACGTGGCACCAGGACACCGTAGGTCGGAGGTCGATGATCGACTTTGTAGTTGTGTCATCTGATCTCCGGCTGTGTGTCTTGGACACTCGGGGGAAGAGAGGGGCAGAGCTGTCAACTGATCACCACCTGGTGGTGAGTTGGATGCGCTGGCGGGGGAGGAAGCCGGACAGACTCGGCAGGCCCAAACGTGTTGTGAGGGTCTGTTGGGAACGTCTGACGGAGCCCGCTGTCAGTGGGGTCTTCAACTCCCACCTCCGGGAGAGCTTCTCTCAGATCCCAAGGGACGCTGGAGACATTGAGTCCGAGTGGACCATGTTCTCCACCTCCATTGTCGAAGCTGCTGCTCGGAGCTGTGGTCGCAGGGTCTCTGGTGCCTGTCGTGGCGGCAACCCCCGAACCCGGTGGTGGACACTGGAAGTAAGGGATGCCGTCAAGCTGAAGGAGGAGTCCTATCGGGTGTTGTTTGCTCATACGACTCCTGAGGCAGCTGACGGGTACCGGCAGGCCTGGCGTGCTGCAGACCGGGCCACAACGGCTGCAGACCGGGCCGTTGTGGAGGCAAAAACTCGGGTCTGGGAGGAGTTCGGGGAGGCCATGGAGAAGGACTATCAGTCGCCCCCGAGGAAATTCTGGCAAACCGTCCAGCGCCTCAGGAGGGGGAAGCAGTGCTTCACCAACACTGTTTACAGTGGAGGTGGGGAGCTGTTGACTTCAACTGGGGATGTCGTTGGGCGGTGGAAGGAATACTTCGAGGATCTCCTCAATCCCGCCGTCACGTCTTCCATTGAGGAGGCAGAGGCTGAGTGTTCAGAGGAGGACTCGCCCATCACCCGGGCTGAAGTCACCGAGGTGGTTGACAAGATTCTCGGTGGCAGGGCTCCGGGGGTGGATGAGATTCGCCCTGAGTACCTCAAGTCTCTGGGTGTGCAGGGACTGTCATGGCTGACACGACTCTGTAACATCACGTGGCGGTCGGGGACAGTGCCTCTGGACTGGCCACTGGGTGGTGGTCCCTCTTTTCAAGAAGGGGGACCGGAGGGTGTGCTCCAACTACAGGGGGATCACACTCCTCAGCCTCCCCGGGAAAGTCTATTCCAGAGTACTGGAGAGGAGGATCCGGCCAGTAGTTGAACCTCGGATCCAGGAGGAACAATGTGGTTTTCGTCCCGGTCGTGGAACACTGGACCAGCTCTACACTCTCCATCGGGTGCTCGAGGGTTCATGGGAGTTTGCCCAACCAGTCCACATGTGCTTTGTGGATTTGGAGAAGGCATTCAACCGTGTCCCTCGTGGTGTCCTGTGGGGGGTGCTCCGGGAGTATGGGGTCTGGGGCCCTTTGCTAAAGGCAGTTCGGTCCCTGTACAACCAGAGCAGGAGTCTGGTTGGTATTTCCAGCAGTAAGTCGGACCTGTTCCCGGTGCGCGTTGGACTCCTTCAGGGCTGCCCTTTGTCACCGGTTCTGTTCATAACTTTTATGGACGGAATTTCTAGGCGCAGCCAGGGGCCGGAGGGGGTCCGGTTTGGGGACCGCGGGATCTCGTCTCTGCTTTTTGCGGATGATGTGGTCCTGTTGGCCTGGACCTCCAGCGTGCACTGGGGCGGTTTACAGCCAAGTGCGAAGCGACTGGGATAAGGATTAGCACTTCCCAATCTGAGGCCATGGTTCTCGACCGGAAAAAGGTGGCTTGCCCTCTCCGGGTCGGTGGGGAGGTCCTACCCCAAGTGGAGGAGTTTAAGTATCTCAGGGTCTTCTTCAGGAGTGAGGGGAGGATGGAGCGCGAGATTGACAGTCGGATCGGCACAGCCTCCACAGTCATGCGGTCGCTGTACCGGTCCGTCGTGATGAAGAAGGAGCTAAGCCAAAGGCGAGGCTCTGTATTTACCGGTCAATCTACGTTCCTACTCTCACCTATGGTCATGAGCTTTGGGTTATGACCGAAAGAACAAGGTCCTGGATACAAGCGGCGGAAATGAGTTTCCTCTGCAGGGTGGCTGTGCGCCCTTCGAGATCAGGTGAGGAGCTCGGTCACCAGGGAGGAGCTTGGAGTAGAGCCGCTACTTCTCCACATCGAGAGGGGTCTTGGACATCTGTTCCAGATGCCTCCCACGGGGAGGAGGCCTCGGGGTAGACCTAAGACACGCTGGAGGGACTATGTCTCTCGGCTGGCCTGGAAACGCTTCGGGGTCCCACCGGAAGAACTGGAGGAGGTGTCCGGGGCGAGGGAAGTCTGGGCCTCTCTGCTTAGACTGCTGCCTCCGCAACCTGGCCCCAGATAAGCGGAAGATAATGGATGGATGGATGGATGGATGGATGGTTTTTCTGTTTCCTGTTCTTTCTTACAATGTTTAGCACTATGTGATGACTTGTGTTGTAAATATCCATCCATTATCTATACACCGCTTATTCCTCACTAGGGTCGCGGGGGGGGGGGGCTGGAGTCTATCCCAGTCGACTCGGGCGAAGGCAGGGGACACCCTGAACAGGTCGCCAGCCTATCACAGGGCTACATATAGAGACAAACAATCACACTCTCATTCACACCTACAGACAATTTAGAATAATCAATTAACCTCAGCATGTTTTTGGACTGTGGGAGGAAGCCGGAGTACCCGGTGAGAACCCACGCATGCACAGGGAGAACATGCAAACTCCACACAGAAAGATCCCGGGCGTCCTAACCGGGATGCGAACCAGGGATCTTCTAGCTGTGAGGCAACGCTGCTAACCACCGCGCCACCGTGCAGCCCTGTGTTGTAAATATGCGCTACATAAATAAAATTGAATTGAATTGAATTGAAATTGAATAGCAGAAAATACTATACCGCTATAATGTACTTTAAAACAACAGTCAAGTACTTTTTATCAATCAAGTCAAATAACCTTGCATTTAAGTTGCATTGCAGTGAAACCTTAACATTGTGCAAATTTGCATCATTCAATAAACATTTTGGAACTGTTCATAAGTTCTTAAAGCTGGTTTAGATTTCATCTTCATCTTGAGGCTGGAAGGGTGGTGGATGATCCTGGCTGATGAAAGCATGCTGATCTTGTGTATTTACTGGTGCCTGGAAAAAGGGCTGACTGAGACTTTGAGGATGTGGATGAGCATTGTTGAAGGGCAGTGGTTGACTTAAATCTTGAAGAAAGGACAGAGGCTGGGTGGGAGATGGAGCTGAAGCCACAGGAAAAAGTGACGAGTGGTGAGTAGGAGGCTGTCTTGGGTTGTAAAGCTGAGAGGGCTGCATTGGTGCCTGGTAGAAAGGTGGCTGTGGAGGGTGGTTTGATCTCTCCATGAACTGTGATAGCATGGTGAACATTTTACGGTCATGCTCATGCTGAGCTGCTTGCATTTTCAACAGAAGGTCGGCATCTTCATTTTTTAAGGCACTGCTAATCTTGTCAGCAAAGACCTCCAGCATTGCCTCCATCTTTGATTTTCTTTTTCTGTTCTTGGCAGACGTAGCTGTATAAAGGAAAATTTAAAAGTTAGTAAAACTGGAATGGCATCAAGCAATTCAGTGTATCTACAGTAACATCAAGTATAATTTATGGACCTCTATTAAAAATATGAGATTTTCAGGAGAGGAAACAAGCTCAACTTTAAATTAAAAAGGATTAAAAATTAATTTCATATATTAAATAATGTATTTAATATAATCACATGTTTTTAGAAATCCAAACTCGAGCTCGGCAGCAAGCTTAGGTTAAGGTTTGATCCGGCATCGAGTATTTTGTGGAGCTGGTTTTTAATGGCAGTGGTATCCCAGGTGTGCTTGTGCACGGCTGTTCAGAGTTGCTGCTGATTAATTACAGACTGCCAGCAGCCGCGGAAGAAAGTGCAGGAGCACTGAGCAGGGAGGAGGAGGGGGGAGCAGGGGCTGAAGTCAGGATCCTGACAGGCTCGTCTCCTCGGGCCCCTCTTCGGCAAAGCTGCTATCCAGCAGTTCTATCGGCTAAACACTGGGCTTGTCTCCCAAAATGCGGTCTAGTTCTTCGTAAAATGGGTAGGTAACACGTCCACGGCCGCTTCGTTTGTTTGTATCTTTAGCCTCCTTATATTTGGCTCAAAGGCTCTTTATTTTCCTTTGGCACTGGAGCCAGGACCGTTTGTGGCCACGCTCAGCCATTTCTTCTGAAATTTTTTCAAAAACCGCTCGGTTTCGGTAAGAACCCTCGAGTTTGGCTTGAATACAGCTGTCCCCCCAAATATTAATTATTTGCAAGACCTCGCTTTCTCTCCATTGACTTGACTCTGCATTATCGTCCGCCATGGTTGTTTTGGTTCCTGTTCCCGCCTACTTGAACACAGAATAGAGACGTTTGTCGTGTATCAATGACGTATAGGTCGGATAAATGCGACCTGGCCGTTCAGACACAAGTCGCATGGTATCCGATACGTATCGGATTTAGGACCACATATCGAAGTGGCCTGGGTCGCATTTGAAAAAATCGGATCCGTGTTGTTCAGACTGTCATTAAAAGATCAGATACAGGTCGCATAGGGGCAAAAAAATCAGATTTGGGTCAGTCTGCAGTCTGAATGTAGCCATAGTCCCTCCAGCGTGTCCTAGGTCTACCCCAGGGCCTCCTCTCTGTGAGACATGCCCAGAACACCTCCCTGGGGAGGCATACCAAAAGCATCCGGAACAGATGTCCAAGCCACCTCAACTGACCCCTCTCGATGTGGAGAAGTAGAGGCTCTACTCCGAGCTCCTCCCTGATGACCAAGCTCCTCACCCGATCTCTAAGGGTGCACCCAGCCACCCTGCAGAAGAAACTCATTTCAGCCGCTTGTATCCGGGATCTCATTCTTTTAGTCGTGACCAAATTATTCATGACAGTGTATTATTAATGTATTATAGGAGCTGAGGTTCAAATTTTAAAATTCCCACCAAAACACACACCTTTAATGTGCCACAAACTAGGCAGTTTCTTTGCAGTCAGCATGACATCAGTTGTTAACGTTACAAGGACACATCTACTCCCTCTAGTTTTATAATCCACCTAATCTGCACTATATTACCAAAAGTATTTGCTCACCCATCCAAATGATCAGAATCAGGTGTCTTAATCACTTGGCCTGGCCACAGGTGTATAAAATCAAGCACCTAGACATGCAGACCATTTTGACAAACATTTGTAAAAGAATGGGTCGCTCTCAGGAGCTCAGTGAATTCCAGCGTGGAACTGTCATAGGATGCCACCTGTGCAACAAATCCAGTCGTAAAATTTCCTCGCTCCTAAATATTCCACAGTCAGCTGTCAGCTTTATTATAAGAAAATGGAAGAGTTTGGGAACAACAGCAACTCGGCCACGAAGTCGTAGGCCACGTCAACTGATGGAGAGGGGTCAGCTGATGCTGAGGTGCTTAGTGCAAAGAGGTCGCTGACTTCCTGCACAGTCAATTGCTGCAGAGCTCCAAACTTCATGTGGCCTTCAGATTAGCCCAAGTACAGTACGCAGAGAGCTTCATGGAATGGGTTTCCATGGCAGAGCAGCTGCATCCAGGCCGTACATCACCAAGTGCAATGCCAAGCACCGGATGCAGTGGTGTAAAGCACGCCACCACTGGACTATAGAGCAGTGGAGACGCGTTCTCTGGAGTGATGAATCACGCTTTTCCATCTGGCAATCTGATGGACAAGTCTGGGTTTGGAGGTTGCCAGGAGAACGGTACATTTCGGACTGCATTGTGCCAAGTGTGAAATTTGGTGGAGGAGGAATTATGGTGTGGGGTTGTTTTTCAGGAGTCGGGCTTGGCCCCTTAGTTCCAGTGAAAGGAACTTTGAATGCTTCAGGATACCAAAACATTTTGGACAATTCTATGCTCCCGACCTTGTGGGAACAGTTTGGAGCGGGCCCCTTCCTCTTCCAACATGACTGTGCACCAGTGCACAAAGCAAGGTCCATACAGACATGGATGACAGAGTCTGGTGTGGATGAACTTGACTGGCCTGCACAGAGTCCTGACCTGAACCCGATAGAACACCTTTGGGATGAATTAGAGCGGAGACTGAGAGCCAGGCCTTCTCGACCAACATCAGTGTGTGACCTCACCAATGCGCTTCTGGAAGAATGGTCAAATATTCCCATGAACACACTCCTCAACCTTGTGGACAGCCTTCCCAGAAGAGTTGAAGCTGTAATAGCTGCAAAAGGTGGACCAACATCATATTGAACCCTATGGGTTAGGAATGGGATGGCACTTAAGTTCATATGTGAGTCAAGGCAGGTGAGCAAATACTTTTGGTAATATAGTGTAGTTTATGTGGACATTTTTTTGTGTGTATGGATTGATGAAGACAAATAAGACATCCCTTTGCTACATATGATTTAAATAATCAGGTAATGTCTGGAGACACTCTTGTACCCCCAAGGTGTCACTTCTTCATGGAACGAAGAGGTGACCATCTTTTGTTTTTTTGGTTACGGTCCTTCCTGCCAATGTTCTGGGTTGGCTTACCTTCACAGACTTTCTATGTTGGTAAGCCCACTGTATACCAGAATACTAACAATTCTGATGAGGACTATGAGTCATTTTTTCATCAGTTTTAAATCCTTTCCTATCACGTGTTTTCAGAGAGAGGATGTTGCTGCTTCCTTTGTTACAAGTGTAGATGTGCTACACGTTCCTTGAGATAGCAGAAAACCTGAATTAAATGCTGCAGGATAAGCTGCATTTAGAAACAACAGAAGTGCTGCTTACTTTCATTAAGCTATTCATTTATTCATTCAATTCATCTAGCTACCAATGAAGTCTGAGAAAAATCACAAAAAAGGACAAAAGGATTTTGTTTTAGCCTGCAGACTCCCATTTGTTCATTCTTTAAGCCCATAAACCTGTACATGGCATATCTGGAAAATGCTGTGCTTTCAGAGGACGTGTAAATGCACACTGTGGAGGCGATAAGTTGCTGCCACTGATGTTCTCAGGTGTGTGTGTGTGTGTGTGTGTTTTAAGTGGCCCATCTAATGGGGACTAATAAAAAGTTTTTGGATTAAATAAGTGGAAATACAGACAATACCACTTCTTGACTGCAGGAAGGTTGGAGTGTGCATTATCCTAAAGCCCCGTCAACAGGATGCAGGCACTTTGCTACAACCTAGCATCTACAGTTATCAAGTGCAGCCTGCACTTAAGCCTATTTCAAGAGCACCAAATGATAACAATATCTGTAGCCCTGGCTATGCAAGACTAAAGTTTGCATGACCATCAGAACTACAAGTATCCACTGATTCTCTAATTAGTGAACGTAACTGATGTGGCACATCCATGTTTGCATGATTTGGGCCACACTTCCTTATTTTAGTGCTGAGTTGGACACATCAAAGTAGGAAACTAGTAACTTAGTTAACTTTAATTCAAAACTCTATCACCTTAGAATAATTCCTTTGTTAAGGCCACTGATGATAAAGTGCCGTTTCATTTCTGTGGTGGATTGTTGAAGCCATGGTGTGGGGAGATGGCCTCTGTGAGCCCAGCTGTGGCTGGCTTGGGAGCCTTCTCCAGAAACTCAGCTGCTTGTCGTCTAAACTGATTAGTCAGGAGCTGAAGACCTGCACTCCAGCAGTTGTTCTCCTCGCCTCCTGACTCTTCTGATTAGGCCACCACTTGGTTCCCTCCACCATCAAACAATCCACAGCCGTCATCACACCTGCTCCAAATCCTCAACCAAACTCTCAGTCAGGGCGGCTGGGATTTAATGGGACCAGTTCACCCTGGTGCCTCTTGTCTCTGTATTTCTGTGTGTTAAATGTTTTCCGTAGCCACCAAAGGGTGACTACACGAATGTGTAGCTTTTGTTATTAGCTGCTAATTCGGTGAGAGGTATTCAAGTCTTAGTGACAACGTTAACCTCTATTAGCAGCTGCATAATTCGGTGAAGATACTAGTATCCTGTGTGTTTCGTAGCCACTGAGGAGTGGTGATTCGCGTCCTGTGTCTTTTTGTAATGTGTGTTTGGAGGTACCTGTTTTGGTTTACTTAGTTGTGTGCACTCGACACACTAGTTGTTTTCTGTGTTAGTTTGCCTTCATAAGTTTTTCAGAACTCTGTTAGCCTTCATTTGGTTTTATTTGATTCTTTGATTCTGGCAACACCGACAGGTTCTTTTCCCTTTAATACCACTAGTGTGTTATTTTTTTGTCACTGAGCAATAAATTGATTTCCCCTCTCAATAACACTTGCTTTCTTTGTTACACCTGGTTGACCCTAGACGCTGGGTCATAACAGCCTTACAAAAAAATAACTGATGACTGCAATGTATGAAAAACTGAATGAAATGTTTGTGGCTGGCTCAATAAAATGTTCACTGAAAAGTTGCCAGGCAGTGTGGTGTAAGTCATGATGTTGAGGATATGATTTTAACTCTACAGATGGCAAAGTCAGTCTATTAGTCAGTCCACTGCTTTGGCCCAGACTGAAATGTTTAACATCTATTAAATGTACACTTATGCTGAGTTCGACCCATCAAAGTAGGACAGGAGTAACTTAGTTAACTTAGTAATGATAAGAATAATTCCATCACTTCTGAATTGAACAGTATGGTATTTTCTCGAAAGTAAAATAAAAAAAAAAACAGTTTAGATGATCTATACTAAAAATACAGGCCTTACTTTACTCTCTTTTATGTTTTTCCAATACTGGACTGCTATCATGGTGAATTATTCTTCTTCTGCCAAACACCTGGTGACTGAGATATACCAAAATACACATTATCTGCTGGCCAGTATTTTGGTATATCCACAGACATTCACATAAATTCAATTCAATTCAGTTTTATTTATATAGCGCATACTTCCAACATATGTCATCTCATAGCGCTGAACGTAGTACAGTATGAATGAGCACAGAAGAACAGAAAACAGAAAACCCAACAATCCAAAGTTGTTTTTGGATTCCTATGAGCAAGCAGCCAGCAACAGCGGGAAGAAACCAAAAAACCCCTAGGATAAGGAGGGGGGAAAACCTCAGACAGAACCAGGCTCAGGCTAACCCTAACCCTATTTGTTTTTGATAATGCATATAAGAGAATACGCTATGTGTCAACTTATAAATGATACAATTATTGAGAAGAGATGAGATTTTTCTGTCATGTTACATTTATGTTATATTGCACAGGGCTGTAGTTGTGTCTGTGAAATACTGCAAGTCCCCCATCTTTTGATGCCTTTTTCTGTCTTGGTGTGGTTCGTTGATTTGGTTACCCATTGTGACACTGACAAATACCAACTACTAACATCTTCCATCAACTCTCAACAAATCACTGTAGCTGCCTTAGGATACGTGAAACATCACAGAAGATTACCTTATCCACACTTTTCTTTTCCTGAACTGGATACAGATGAAGACTAATTCCTTTTGAGAGGTGCAATAATTCTGGAAAGACTCTAATAATCTTTAAAGGTTAGTTCAGCTGAAGGTCAAGTGAGCATCAGTCAACCAAATGTAGAATGATTACTATAATGGGGCCACTGCAATCTCCAGTTATAGAATTACTCCCCACATCAACTGAATAAAATTATTTTTCAATCTAGTCTTCCACTCAGGGGTATCCTTGTCTTGTACCTGCCATTAAAAAGCAGCAGTAATGATAAGACAATTACCAGGCTAATTTCAATTAGTGCTTTAATAAGCCATTAAGAGCTGTCTGGTTCTAATTATCACTGGAGGCAAGCAAACTAAGCAATGTAAGTGCCACTACAGAGTGCTATAATTTAAACTCAGGTATTGCACTCTCGCCTTTAGAATTAATGAAAGCTGCAGTGATTATATAACATGACAATAAATTGCAGTGCTGAAGTGACCCAACATTGATTTGTTAAGAGGGTAAAGCCTCTGAATATGGTGTTTTTCTTCCTGCCTGGGAGTCTATATATTTAACATTCAGGCAATGGTAATCTGGTTATCATCTGCCTCTGCTCCAACTCATTTGACTCCTCTGTGGAATCCACAGATTCTACATTGACTTTAATTGAATATCGATTTGTTTGCCTCATTTTTTCCCCTCTCGTTCTCTTTCTTACTTCACCCTTTGAAAATGTAATTAAATATTCGGCCCCACACAGAACATACATGTCTGAGTGGGCTTGTCAGAGGTCCTCGTGGGCTGATTCTGATATCAGGGAGCACTCTGTAAACATGTGGCATGAAAAAAAACACGTTTGTCTGATGGAGCGTAACAGCATGCATTTAATAGGAGAAGAATGTGCTCTTTTGGCACTGCTACTATTTTTTTTCATACATCAGTAGGTAATTAGATGGAGAGAGTACTGGAAGGAGTAAGAAAGCAGGTTAACACATTTAACTGTTCAATTTTTATGAAGTGATTAAGACTAAAATAACCTGGAGGCTGTAAAGTGCACCACAGAAACACTTAAACTGGATATCCTCATTTTCATTAAGATTCTTTAATCCATCATCTATACACCGCTTAATCCTCTGTAGGTTCGCGGGGGGACTGGAGTCTATCCCAGTCGACTCAGGGCGAAGGCAGGGGACACCCTGGACAGGTCTCCAGCCTATCACAGGGCTACACATAGAGACAAACAAGCACACTCTCATTCACACCTACGGACAATTTAGAATAATCAATTAACCTCAGCATGTTTTTGGACTGTGGGAGGAAGCTGGAGTACCTGGTGAAAACCCACACTGCACAGGTAGAACATGCAAACTCCACACAGAAAGACCCCAGGCGTCCTAACCGGGACGCGAACCAGGGATCTTCTAGCTGTGAGGCAACGCTGCTAACCAACGAGCCACTGTGCAGCCCCAGATTCTTTAATATACCTTGATATTTTTGTAATAATTGGTGGAATTATAGATACACTGTTTAAATTTAATTTAATTTCTAACTGAAATGCACATGGCAGATCAACCTCTATCATTACCATTTGTATATGAATAACTGATTACTACAATGTATGAAAAACTGGATGAAATGTTTGGACTGATCAATAAAATGTTCACTGAGAAGTTGCCTGGCAGTGTGGTTTAAGTCATGATGTTGAGGATATGATTTGTAGTGGCATGGCTTACAGATGGCAGTCTATTAGTCAGTCCACTCCTTTGGTACAGATTGAAATGTTTTAACAGCTATTAAATATCTGCTAATGTAGTCATCTCCCTAAAGATATTAACAACCATACAGAACATTAATGTTAACTGTTGTAGGGCAGCTTAATTTAGTCAGCATACCTATACACAGTTATTTAGCGTACCTAAACCATTTTGACTCCACTCTGCACACTGCTTGACTGACAGTGTGTGTGATTATTAAACTGGAATATAACGTTACTGAAGTGTTTAAATCGATGCCAGCAACTGTGACACAGCCAATGCATAATTGTATAAACTTATTTGTATAAAATTAATTAGGTTTGTTACCTGGATTTTTAGTTTAGTTACTCCCTGTAGCATTTCCATTAGAGCCAGTGGTGCTTGGAGGCACCACTACTCTAACAATGATGATATTATTATTATTATTAATAATAATAATAATAATGATAATAATACATTATATTTAACAGCAACTTTCTCAACACTCAAGGACACTTCACCCAATAAAAGTAATAAAAAACAACAAACAAAATTAAATGGCAGAATTAAAATGGAACAGTAAACCTACAGACAGTTTGAAACAGATGGGTTTTGAGTTTAGATTTGAAGAAAGGTAAAGAATCAATGTTTCGGATGTCTGGTGGATGACTGAAAGCTCTGCTCCCCATAGTGCTGAGATGGGCGGTGGGCACAGAGAGGTGGAGGGAGGGGGAAGACCTAAGGTAGTGAGAGAGGGTGGCAATATGGATGAGATCAGACAGATGGGGGGGAGAGGTTGTGGATAGCTTTGAAGGTATACAGGAGGATTTTGAAAGTGATTTTGAATTTGACCGGGAGGGTGATGTGGTGGAGGGGGGTTCTGGAGATGACATGGGCTGTAGAGTTCTGGACCAGTTGGAGGGATTTGTGAGGGGCACCAAAGAGGAGTGAGTTGCAATAATTGATACGGGAGGTGACGAGGCTGTGGACCAGGATAACAGTGATGTGAGGGGTGAGAGAGGGGTGAAGACAATTAATGTTACATAAATGGAAATATGCAGACCGGGTTATGTTATTAATGTGAGAGTGGAAAGAAAGCAAGCTGTCGAGGATGACACCCAGACTCTTAACCTGAGGGAAGGGGGACACTGTGGAGCTGTCGATGGTGAGGGAGAAACTGTCAGCTTTGGATGGGGTGGATTTGGTGCTGAAAAGGAGGACTTCTGTTTTATCACTGTTAAGTTTAAGGAGGTTAGAGATGAACCAGGATTTGATTTCTGAGAGGCAGTGGGTGAAGGAGGAGGGTGGGAGGGTGGAGTTGGGGTTACTGGACAGATAGAGCGGGGTGTCATCCACGAAGCAGTGAAAGTGGATACTAAATTTGTGGAAAATATTGCCAAGTGGGAGGAGGTAGATGATGAAGAGGATGAGCCCCAGGACAGAACCCTGGGTGATGTGGGAGGGCTGGGAAGTGAGGAGTTCAGTTGGATGAACTGAGTGCGGCCAGTGAGGTAGGAGTGAAACCAGTGAAGGGGGGTGTGAGTGATGCCTATGGAGGAGAGTCTATTGAGGAGGATGGGGTGAGAAATGGTGTCGAAGGCAGCACTGAGATTGAGGATGATGATGATGGAGATTAAACCGGAGTCAGCAGCCATGATGAGGTCGTATGTGATCTTTATGAGGGCTGTTTCTGTGCTATGGCGGGGATGGAAGCCCGACTGGAATTGTTCATAGAGACTATTTTGGGTGAGATGGGAGTGGAGCTGAGAAGCAACAGTTTTTTCTGAAATTTTGGAAATTCAGGGAAGATGAGGAATGGGGCGGAGGTTATTGAAATCATTTGGGTCTAAACCAGGTTTTTTCAGGATGGTGGTAACAACTGCAGATTTGAAGAATTGAAGAATTGAAGAATTCTTCTGTGAAATGTTTCTACATCTACTGGATAGACTGTCAGAAAACTTTGTACAAGGGTCCAGCTTCACCTTCTGGCTCAGCTTGTAATTCACAGCGATCCAGTATAATGCCTGCTTCAATTCCCTGCAAACAATTCTTCACTTCATTCTTCCTCGTCTCATTCAACCTGTCAAACTGGTCCTAATGATACCAATAATAAAGGCCAACACAGTCTTCCTGGATTTTAGCCAGTCTATTAACTCTGTCTCTCTCTGCTCTTCAGGATTTTCGTCACTTTGTGTTACCTGGATGCTCTGTTCAAATCCAGTTGCCACCTGTCATGCTCATTTAGCTTAGCCTTCCCTCTTCTTACTCACCAGCGACCACCCCACATTGCCTTTCCCTCACCTGCCTCAGAGTTGTCCTGCTCGTCAGATCTGTTCACAGTCATCAGCCTTACTGTGCCACAGCCAGATAATTCTTTTAGGAATGGCCAGGCTTAGACCATTTCTCCAACTGGGGTGACACAATGTCTAATTCTTTTTTTTTTCAGTCACACAATAGTCATTCTTTGTGTCACTTACGAATCATTTGCTCATTCAGACAATACTGCCAAGTAGAAGTGCACAATAGGAACTCCTATACAGTATAGTAAGCTCTTTGTGTCCCCTTTAACTGATTAAAAAACTGGAACATTTGCTTAACTTTTTTTTATAATGTGTGTGTGTGTGTGTGTGTGTGTGTGTGTGTGTGTGTGTGTGTGTGTGTATGTGTCAGGAACAGTATTTTAATGAGATTATTCCCTTCTCTCTCCAGAATGATGTTTTTTAAAATTCAAGCAGTGATGCATTTGATACTGTAAATCTCAAACTTGAGAAGACTTAATCCTACCTGCTGGCCTATCTCCGTGAGCTCCTCATTATAAAGAATCAAAGATTAGAGACATGCAGTGCCTCTGTGACACATTCCTCTCCATCTTCCCTGAATAACACCTATTGATCCTCTTTTTTCTTCCTGCTCAGTGATCTTATTATCCTGATCCCCCAGTTTCTCCCTGTCCACCATCTCTTCAAGTCTTGCAGGGACTGCTGCTGTTTTTGTTATCCCTCTATCATCATTAGAATGACTGTCTTCTGTTTTCTGAGCTGGTGTTTTCACTGTCCAGCTATTCGATATACTGCTGTGGTTTGTGATCAAACATTTCCCCTCCTTAGTGCAAATTCAACGAGTTCATTGCATTAAAATATGAAATATACCACTTTCATTGCCATATAAAATCCCAATAAACAGGAGATACTATTTGACTTATGCATATGACTATTTTCAAAAGTTTTGAAGTTAAATGAGACATATTGTTTTTTTGTGATTTTCTGTCATTTAAAGTAAATGACTAAATGACTCATACCCAAATTTAGATTTGTAGTCAGTTTTTATTAGGCCAATATGATAATTTCTCCTGGTTGGAAATGGCATAAACAGGTGACAGAAGACAATAACAGATACAAAAAAATGTGGTACAAATGTTAATGATATAAGTATTTCTACGTGTTTTTGTTATTATTTTTCTGTTGTTTTTTTTTTAATCATAAATAACCATAAATATTCATATCTCTTGAAATTATTGCCAGTTTTTGAGAAATGTAGTAAATGATCTCGGTAATCAGTGGCAAAGCCTTCACTTGCCACCAGGGCAAATACAGTTCTTATAATTGCTAACAAACCTTCTGCATATCTCCACTAGAATTTTGTTTAACTCCACTGTGTGATGGTCTTCAGGTCTTTGAGTAGGCTGGAGGCTTCCTTGCCATCACTCTCATCTTCAGCTCAGAGATTTCGGTGTCATGCCTGGACTCTCCACATGCTGATATTGTTCTGGTAACATTTCTTGACTATTTTGGCTGTATGTTTCAGATTAAAGTCTTATCGGTAGGTTGAATGCTGCCCAAGGGCAATCTTCTTTTCTTTTATGTATCAGTCTTGGAGAAGTGGAGTCCTTCTTCTGTGTTGTAAATATACGCTATATAAATGAAACTGAACTGAACTGAATGAAACTCTTGGTTGGTATCAGTGGAGACGAAAGTATGTAATGTTGCTCAGGTTGTTGTTGGGTTGCTGCCATTGTCCACTTGCATAGATTGGATTTGACCATGAACATCCATCCATCCATCCATCCATCCATTTTCTTCTGCTTATCTGGAATTGGGTCGTGAAGGCAGCAGATGAAGCAAGTCATCCAAGATGCCCTTCCTCCAGGCAACGCTTTCCAGTTCTTCCTGGGGGATCCATCCCCAACCCAACCTCTCTTGCTATCCCCTCCCCCCTCATCCCCACTCCCACCCCAACCGGTCAAGGCAGATAGCCGCCTTCCCTGAGCCTGGTTCTGTTTGAGGTTTTTTTCCTCCCTTCCTATTCTAGGGGTTTTTTTTTTTGGTTCCTTCCCACCATTGCTGACTGCTTGCTTATAGGGACTTTTCAGTTCTCTGTGTATAATTCATAAGGTCTATACCTTACCATGTTAAGCGCTGTGAGATGACATTTGTGGTAAATTTGAGCTATATAAATAAAACTGAATTGAATGGGAATTGAATTGAAATCCATTTTCCCATGAACAAATCCTGAGATAATTAAACTCCTTTGCTATGGGAAGCAACTCCCCCAAACCCAGAGAGAGTTCGAGGTTTGACAGTCAGTCGGAGCCTCCTTTTCAGCACCACAGAGTAAAGTTTCCTGGGGAGGCTGAGAAGCATGATACTCCTATAACTGAGCACACCCTCCAGTGGGTCTACCACTCCACAGACACCGTACCTGATGCTCACATGACATTGAAGAGATGTGGCAGCCAAGACAGCCTAACAATGTCCAGAGCCTTCAGACTCTCAGGGTGAATCTCATCCACACCAGGCACTTTGCCACTGAGGAGTTTCTTAACTACCTCGGCAACCTCTACCACAAATATGGGTGAAGATTCCATTGAGTCTTTAAGCTCTGCCTCCTCAGCAGAAGATGTGTTGACAGGGTTGAGGAGTTCCTAGAAGTCAGAAACTCTTCCAGAGGTAGGAGTTGAAATCCCCATAGACAGGAGCCTGCACCACACATTCCCAGCTCATCCTCACGACACGTTTGGGTTTGCCAGTTCTGTCTGGCAGCCTTCCTGCCATCAGATCCAGCTCACCACCAGGTGGTGATCACCTGACAGCCCTGCTCCTCTCTTCACCTGAATGTCCGAGGCATGTTGACGCAGGTCTGATGACATGACTACAAAATCAATCATCAACCTTTAACCTAAAGTGCTCGGGTACCAAGTACACTTATCATTGCCCACTTAAGCGTTGAAGTCCCCCAGGAGAACTATGGAGTCCCCAGGCAGCACCCCTTCCAGGACACCACTCAGAGACTCCAAGAAGGCTGAATACTCTAAGCTGCTGTTCAGTGCATAAATATTACCAACAGTCAGAGTTTTTCCCTCCGCAACACACAGTCACAGAGAGGTGACCCTCTCGTTCTCCAGGGAGAACTCCAACTCCACACTCGCCCAGTGCCTCTCACCATCCTGCCTACTGCCCAGTGTACATAGCACTTGCCCCCAATTATTAGCCCTGCGGGTGATGGGTCAACTGTGCAGGCCATGAATATGCACAAATGTATTTGAGAAGATGACATTCTAAGTAAAGAACAAAAAAGTACACCAACTATTCCTACAGTATCCTTAATGTTACAATAGAGCACACCTCAGGACTCCCCCCAATAATGTAATGGCCCTGTGGTTTATGTTATGACCACCACGTATTTTTATTTCAACTTTGTGCCTGAGGAGTTACACTTTGTCCGTCATTTTGGTGGATGGATATAAGTACTACAATGCCCATGACACTTGGGTAGATTCACTATGGAGGCAAAGCTGGTAGGAGAAGTTATCAGATTAGTGAGGTATTCAAAACGCTTCTTGAGATCAGATCAGCAAATGTGGCACCACAGCTGTGCAATTCTATTAAACCTAACTTAGAATTCATTAGTCAATAGTTTTAGCTGCATATAATATTTTAACAGTATTAATTTTTCACTCCCACTTGTCATTACTAGTTCATGTGAGTGAATATTTAGCCCAATGACTGAATGCTTGCAGTTTAAATACACTGCTACAATAGTTAGTTGTTAATCATCTGGACTGATAAATGAATCAGGGGAGTTTATTCCAACCTGTCAGTTACTTGTAGTGATTAAAAGTAATGAGACATTATATACCTGTAGAACCAAATGCATTTGACACAGCTTCTTCCACTTTCCAACTCAAGACCACAAGCGCAAAATGAAGACAGTGCTGATTTGTGTGGTGCCACAGTCAGTCGTGTGACCCTTCTTCCGCAGGTTGCCTTATGATTGATTACTGAGTTTAGCTTTAGTTGAAAAGTTGCATTTCAATTACATCTGTCTTACAACTGTGGTTATGTAATTAGTCTTTGCTTCATCTTTTTGGCACAGGATGATTATACATGGAAGTCATAATGTATGAGAGTTTGTATCTGAGGCTGTTTGGGACTTGGCCACTCCTACACAGGGGCAGGTTTACTATAGCAAGCAGTTTCAACATTTATTAACTGGATTGGATATGTTTTGCAGATATCCATAATTTAATTCTTCCTCGTCAAAAAGGACATCAACAATGTCATTCTTCCTATCCAGAACTGTCATTGTTGTCATTACATATGTCTTCATCAACATCTCCAGCTGAAATATGACAAATTGTAATTACATTTTTAGATATCAACTGTCTAATTCTTAAAAGTCATAGTTCTTGTTCAAGATATCTTTAATTCACCTTAATTCGACACATTTACATTGTCCTGTTTTAGACATCTTGAATAAAGCTTAAAGCAGACATAAAGATGAAGTAGATATCTTGAACTTGAATGTGAGACTATTTAAAATAATGCTACTGATAATTGTCATTTTAAACTCTTTAATTCTGCTTAGTCAAGCTCAGCTCTAAATTGTTAAAAACAGCTGGCCATAGTTTGCTGTAGTAATTATTGTGCTCTTCTTGAAAACTACTGCGTTAAAGTAAAAGTCGAAGTATGTAAAAGTGTAGAGTTTGACTCTAGAAGGCTATTTTAATTTTCATCTACTGTTATTGCAACAAGTTTGAAAACTACACTTTCTTAGTCTAATATGCAGTTTACACAAGTATAAAGTGAAATAATGTGAAAAAAGTGACAGTTCCATGGCTATTTCTCTTATTTTATTAAGGGAAAAAGGTAAGAGGAATATCAACACACACCCACATCCTCTGTGAAGAACACTCATTAGTTCTTAGAATCAGAAACACAGCCTTGATCTAGACTGCTTTTTGTCACTCTCTTCATTAGAGTACTAAGAGCACAGATGGAGAGCTTCATGACAAACACCCAGCAACCACTAACAGCCCATCACTATGAGGAGAGGGGAGGAAGCAATTATCTGTGGTGAAGAGCTCCACTGAGGGCACTGTTAATGCTGCACATTTGATTGTTCTGTTACTTCCCCTCCCACTGACTCCAACAGGTCGCCATCCTTGTCTGATTTTATCACCGCTGTTCCCGCTCAGTCATCTGTAGTGGCTTCTCCAATCACCATATGAGATTGGACAGCTTGATGTTGACTAAGTAATCAGATTGCTAGTCTCTTATCTTCAAGAACCCTAGGAGTCCTAACTCAATGTTCCAAAGTTTATTTTAGACAAAAAAAGTAGACATCCAAATCATAGTGAGGCCAACTGAGAATTCTGAAGGACAATATTATTAGAAGCACTGATACCAGCAATGCCTGTTTTGTATACTAATTTATAGTTATGATGAGAGCTAAGGCAGAAGGTGATGTATTTATAGGAGTCCATGTGGGGGTAGAAGGGGGTGGGCATATAAAACATCAAATCTGAACAAAGAGAGCAGCAGTTTCCTGCTCATAGTCAACTCTGGTTTCTATTAAACATATTTGTGTGGGGCCATTGGCATAACACAGTGGTAAGTTCACCAAATTTTTGAAAAGTACCACCTGTAGTTCCTTTCAACTCTGAAGTCTGACATTTCTAAGTCAAGCTTTCCAGATTTCAAGCTTTGGGCGTTCTACAACTCACAACGCCAGTGTAAGCAATCATCATGGCTGCTTGTGAGAAAGGCAGTCTCTTATTATGGCAGGTACAATGCCCTAAGCAGTATTTACCCCCCTTGGATGTCTCACCCTTTTGTTGCTTTTACTGCATGAGTGGCTTTATTTTCACTCTCACATTTCACTTTATGACCGGCAAATTTACAAGTGGATCGCTGATATTGTCTCCAAGTGTATTCTGAGTAAAACTCATTACCAACTGTCCAATTGTGCTGAAAACATCCAGGACGCCAACATTAAAAGATATATCCTAAGGATGGGCCCATGCAGACCCAAAGGTCCATTTCCCACTGATAACGACAATCAGTGTTTTTCAGAAAGTTATCACACCTCTACCACTACAGTTGGGATGAAACTTCCCCACAGCTGGATGTGCTGTTCCCCCAAATTAGACTGCTGTTACTGTGAGCCTTGCTGGCTTTTTGCCAACCGAAATGCCCCGTATTACAACAATGCATGGGTAAACGGAATAAGAGACTGGAAACATCTTTCTGCCAAAGTTGAGAAGCATGAATCCATGCAAATACATCTTGGTGCATGCATAGCGTATGAGCAGTGGAAACTCAACAGCACAACAGATGCTGGAATGGAGAGGAATGTGCGTAATGCAGCCTTGTTTTAGAGACGGATCCTGGAGCGTATTGTAAATGTCACTCTTATTCTGGCTACATGCAACCTGGCATTTAGGGGCCATAGGGAAGTTCTAGGTCAGGGAAATGCTGGCAACTTTTTTGTCAATAATCGAGTTATTAGCTGCTACGACCCTTTTTTGTAAGAGCTAATCAACCAACCAGAAGGGTCAGTGAAGTACCTAAGTCACCAGATTCAAGATGAGATTATTTACATCCTGTCTCAACATCTGAAAGCTGACATAATTAATGAAATAAACGAAGCCCCGTTTTATTCCATTATCATGGACACAACGCAAGACATGTCAAAGGTAGACCAGCTGAGCCAGGTGTACCGTTACGTAACTGTTGTTAAGAATGATTTGGATATTGTAACAGATATACAGATCAATGAAGTGTTTTTGGGTTTAGAAGCGATTGTGGGTTCATCAGCGTCAGAACTTGAGAACCAAATCCTGGGCTCTATAGAGAAAAACGGAATAGATCTGTCAAAATGCTGCGGACAGGGCTACATGGGGCTGCGACTATGAGTGGGGTGTATTCAGGCGTACAAACAAGAATAACAGAGAGGGAACCCCTTGCATTTTATGTTCATTTCACTGCTCATAACCTCAACCTTGCTCTCAACGACTGTTAAAAATGTCCCTGGAGCGAAGCAGTTCTATGACACTGTAGAGAACCTCTACAAGTTTTTTTGGTCACAGTATCTAATGATGGGCGCTCCTCAGTGAGTTAATGACGCCACAGAGCAGAACCGTCACATTTAAAGGCCTCTGTCCCACTCGCTGGTCATCTCGACATGATGCATTTTTTTGCGTTAAGGCACAGATATGGAGACATTATAGAAGCCCTTGTCAAAATATCCCTGACCAGTGACAAAAAAGAGGAGTGTAGTGAAGCAAGTGCGCTCAAGAATGCCATAAGTAAGTTTTCTTTCATATTTTTGGTCAACATGCAAACCAAGATTCTTTAGTGTATAAACCCTGCCTCATAGTTACTGCAGGCTAAGGACGCAGACATTCTGAAAGCATCTACTCTTCTGCAAAACGCCATCAGTGTTTGATGGAGTTTAGGGATCAATTTGATGAGGCTAAGTCTGCCTTTCTTGTTCTAGCTACAAAATGGGGAAGTCAAACACAGTTTGAAGCAACCAGGGCCAGAAAAGTTAAGCATCGCTTTGATGAACATTCTAAAGAGAGCCGCCTCACTGACGCAGAGAGCAACTTTCGGGTGAATGTTTTCAATGACTGTCTTGATATTATCATCCAGCAACTGTCCCAAAGATTCACCTGTGAATATGTTTGAGGCAATTCACCCCAACACACTGCTGCAAGCAGGAGATGAGGAGTTACACCAGGCTGCCTGGCAGCTTAGTGAGCACTACAGTCAGGACATTGCCCCAGCTTCCTTGGCTTTCAGGGACCAGATAACAAAGCAAAAGTCTGTTGCAGATCTAGCAAAAATGCTCCTTGTCAACCACCCAGCAGTACCCTCTACATTCAGTGAGGTTTGCACCGGCCTCCTTTTATTTTGGACTCTTCCCATCACCGTTGCAACCTCTGAGCGCTCATTCTCCAAGTTAAAACTCATTAAAAACCTCTTGAAGAGCACAGTGAGACAGTAAAATGGACATACAGAGCATCGTGGACAAGTTCACGGAGCGCAAGGCTCATCATATGCCCTTCAAATAGTAGTGAATAGGCCCATAGTACTTCATACTGAAATTGTGTACGTGAACATGTGGGTGGCTGTGCCAGTTTTACTAAACTTGATAGCTGCTGATACAGGCTCTGAGTTGAAACAGTTGAAGTGGGTGTCAAAATGATGTGGTCGCTACCCATGGTGCTGAACTGCTTTCAATTTGTGTTGTTTTATTATTAGTGACCATGTCGCCTAATGTTTTTGTTGTTCTCATGGTTTTTTATACTTCATGTCTGTTTGATGGACTTTAAAATGACATTGTCGCTCTCCATGGTTCTGAAGCTTGTAAGCCCCGCTGTTGCGGGCATGTGTATGTTGTAAAATGATGTTATCATGAGCTTTATTATTTGGGTTTAAAGGGCCCGGTCATTTGCCCCGCCCCTGGCCCGGCTCTGATTTGTTTTGCTAGTGCGTCCATCCTGTGACAAGTCAAAATGTCTGCTGTGAAAAAAGTCTGTTAAGCAGTACAAACTACACTAACTACTGAAAGTCTGGTAGCTGAGTTCTGCACAATCTGAAGTCTATCAATTGATTTTTGATTAAAGCAATTAAAAAGACTGTAATCTAGGTGCAGGGAGATAAACACATGCAAAATGATCACTTTGTCTTTAAAATATAAAATTTATCCTATTTTTAAAAATATGTCCAAGATGATGAAAACGAGATTGCACAAGCCTTGTGAGGTGCTGTGTAAAACTTAAGTCGCTGTCAAACCTGACACCAAGATTCTCTATAACAGGTTCAATGTAGCCCAGAAGGGGGCAAGCTGAAGATAAAATTTGTGTTCTCATGTGATGAGACCCAATAACAAGGATGGGGGTTTTGCCAGAGTTAAGCTGCAAATGTTCTTTTACATCCAGTTTTTGACATCATATGGGCAGTCGTTAAAAGGGCTCAGCATACCAGGCTCAGATGTTGTCACAGGAAGGTACAGCTGTGTCATCAGCATAAAAATGAAAAGAGACGCCATGTCTATGGATGAAACAAAGTGGGATGTATGCCATCCCTCCTAATGAGACCAAGTTTTTCCCCCCAAAATTTTCAATTATCTGTTAAGCCCACCTTGTTTTCTGAACACCACCTCAACAGGCAATGGTTGACTGATGACATGCAGGTGAACTTGTCATCACTGATCAAACTGGCCAGCTTTCCAGAAAAAATTACGACGTCTGACATTGTTTTCGCGAATTTGCACACTGATTCAACATTAATTTTGGTGATCTTCGATTGCCTTAACCGGATGTCATTACTGCCACTGAACTACAATCTTAATATATTTACTGTTATCTTTTGTCGGTAGTTTTGAATACGATTCAGCGTTGCCCACTCTGGCCCCAGGAATGCATCTGACTATGGTTGCTGGTGTCTCTAACTTTACGTTTTGGACTATGAAGCTGCCAATTACCAGAATCTTTTTCTCAGCAAGTGTGTTGCTGAGTAGAGAAAAGTGATTACAAAAGTGAACTGGGGGTGGGTGGCGAACCACGAGCTTCTGTTTAGTAATATGATTCATACAGACAGTCACCCAGGGTGCCTGACTTCCCAGGTACTTGGGAACTACAGGGGGTCAGTTAACAGGGGCTACACTATATTGCTAAAATTATGGGACACCCCTCTAAATAGTTGAATTCAGGTGTTCCAATCACTTCCATGGCCACAGGTGTATAAATTCAAGCACCTAGACATTTAATTGAATTCAATTTTATTTCTATAGCGCATATTTACAACATATGTCGTCACATAGCGCTAAACATTGTAACAAGAACAGAAAACAGAAAACAGGAAACAGAAAACCCAACAATCCATAGGTGCTTTTGGATTCCCTATGAGCAAGCAATCAGCGACAGCGAGAAGGAACCAAAAACCCCCTATGGTAGGGAAGGGGGAAAAAAAACTCCGACAGAACCAGGCTCAGGGAGGGCGGCCATCTGCCACAACCGGTTGGGTTGGACACGCAGACTGCTTCTACAAACATTTGTGAAAGAATTGGTCACTCTAAGGAGCTCAGTGAATTCAAGCGTGGTACTGTGAAAGGTTTTCACCAGTGCAATAACAAGAACAACAGCAACTCAGCCACCAAGTGGTAGGTCACATAAAATCATAGAGCGGGGTCTGCAGATGCTGAGGTGCACAGTGAAATTGGCAACTTTCTGCAGAGTCAATATCTACAGACCTCCAAACTTGGTGTGGCCTTCAGATTAGCTCAAGAACAGTGCGTAGAGAGCTTCATGGAATGAATGCATTTCATGGCCAAGCAGCTGGATCCAAGCCTTACATTACCCAGTCCAATGTAAAGCGCTGGATGCAGTAGTGAATAGCACACCGCCACTGGACTCTAGAGCAGTGGAGACATGTTCTCTGGAGTGACCAATCACGGTCTTTATGTCTGGCAATCTCATGGAGGAGTCTGGGTTTGGCAGTTGCCAGGAGAACGGTACTTGCACTGATTTCATTGTGCCAAGTGTAAAGTTTGGTGGAGGGAGGATTGGATGTGGGGTTGTTTTTCAGGAGTCGGGCTTGGCCCCTTAGTTCCAGTGAAAGGAACTCTTAATGCTTCAGCATACCAAGACATTTTGGACAATTTCATGCTCCCAACTTTGTGGGAACAGTCTGGGGATGGCCCCTTCCTCTTGCGCCCGAGTGCACAAAGCAAGGTCAATTAATAACATGAATGAGCAAGTTTAGTGTGGAGGAATTTGACTGACCTGCACAGAGTCCTGACCTGAACCCGATAGAACACCTTTGAGATAAATTAGAGCGGAAACTGAGAGCCAGGCCTTCTTGTCCAACATCAGTGTCTGACCTCACAAATGCATTTCTGGAAGAATGGTCAAAAAGTTCCATCAACACATTCTTAGACCTTGTGGAAAACCTTCCTAGAAGAGCTGAGACGGTATTATAGCTGTAAAGGGTGGGCCAACCCCATGATAAAAGAGGAGAGATAGAAGCCATGTTAGCTGCTAGGCTCTGAATCACCAGATCTATGTAGAAACGTCACCTTGCTGTGCAGGACAGGGAGCTTTGTGCAAGGGAATACACTCAGGCTTCCCATTTACTTACATTAAGGCAATATTTTTTTGTATCACAGGTTTTCTCATATTTTATATTTAAATATACAAATAATGAGTTACACTATATTACCAAAAGTATTTGCTCACCCATCCAAATGATCAGAATCAGGTGTCCTAATCACTTGGCCTGGCCACAGGTGGATAAAATCAAGCACCTAGGCATGCAGACTGTTTTGACAAACATTTGTAAAAGAATGGGTCGCTCTCAGGAGCTCAGTGAATTCCAGCGTGGAACTGTCATAGGATGCCACCTGTGCAACAAATCCAGTCGTGAAATTTCCTCACTCCTAAATATTCCACAGTCAACTGTCAGCTTTATTATAAGAAAATGGAAGAGTTTGGGAACAACAGCAACTCGGCCACGTGGTAGGCCAAGTGAACTGACGGAGAGGGGTCAGCGGATGCTGAGGCGCATAGTGCAAAGAGGTCGCTGACTTCCTGCACAGTCAATTGCTGCAGAGCTCCAAACTTCATGTGGCCTTCAGATTAGCCCAAGTACAGTACGCAGAGAGCTTCATGGAATGGGTTTCCATGGCAGAGCAGCTGCATCCAGGCCGTACATCACCAAGTGCAATGCGAAGCGCCAGATGCAGTGGTGTAAAGCACGCTGCCACTGGACTATAGAGCAGTGGAGACGCGTTCTCTGGAGTGATGAATCACGCTTTTCCATCTGGCAATCTGATGGACAAGTCTGGGTTTGGAGGTTGCCAGGAGAACGGTACATTTCGGACTACATTGTGCCAAGTGTGAAATTTGGTGGAGGAGGAATTATGGTGTGGGGTTGTTTTTCAGGAGTCGGGCTTGGCCCCTTAGTTCCAGTGAAAGGAACTTTGAATGCTTCAGCATACCAAGACATTTTGGACAATTTCATGCTCCCAACTTTGTGGGAACAGTTTGGAGCGGGCCCCTTCCTCTTCCAACATGACTGTGCACCAGTGCACAAAGCAAGGTCCATACAGACATGGATGACAGAGTCTGGTGTGGATGAACTTGACTGGCCTGCACAGAGTCCTGACCTGAACCCGATAGAACACCTTTGGGATGAATTAGAGTGGAGACTGAGAGCCAGGCCTTCTTGACCAACATCAGTGTGTGACCTCACCAATGTGCTTCTGGAAGAATGGTCAAATATCCCCATGAACACACTCCTCAACCTTGTGGACAGCCTTCCCAGAAGAGTTGAAGCTGTAATAGCTGCAAAAGGTGGACCGACATCATATTGAACCCTATGGGTTAGGAATGGGATGGCACTTAAGTTCATATGTGAGTCAAGGCAGGTGAGCAAATACTTTTGGTAATATAGTGTATCTATCAAAATATGGGTCACACCTATTTCACAGTGCACTAATGAGATGCAACAAACTATTCACTGCCCTTTGGATAATTACAATACTTATCACTGTGATCTCTATGCTGAGGTTGGGTGGCCCACACTCTGTAAGATGTCAAAGATACCTGTATTGCTGCTTTGTTTTTTTCAACAACATCTTTATTTTTTTCAATTAACATTACATAAAGAAACATCATTACAAAAATACACTATACTAATAAACAATGAACTATTCCTTTCTACTAGTAGATGGCAAGTCATGTTTGTCATCACCAGTACTTCAGACGTACCTTTTACAAAATCTGCATGGTTCTCAACAAGTCATTCCTGTGTACAATCCTCTGTCAAATCCAGGTTTTGCATCTAGTTTCCCTTCCCTCCGTATAGTTGCTTTGCATCGGTTACGTCATTGTTGAAATTTGAGTAACCTTCTGCACTTCCAAGATATAAAGTTAAGCTTTACTCTTTGAGACATAACTAATAAAATACTTTAGGTCACCATCTGACACAACTTTCACTCTTTTAAGGAATTAATGATAATAATGTTAATTATTATTATTATTATTATTAATACTTCAATAAGTATGAAAATGTGAATAATTAGTAAACTTATGTTCTTGTTATTGTTGACCAACGGGCTATCCTACAATCAATGACATTAATTTATTAGGAGGGAAAAATATTTGCAAAGACATGTTGGAAAGTAAGAGCTTCACTGAATATTAGTATAGCTGCAGTAGTTGTAATTGTGTAAAGAAAAACTCAAGTTTAAAACAAGATAATGAAAATGTTTTTATGCTGTCTCTTTGTTGTATTTATTTGGTGACATTCAATCTGGTGGATGTCCACTTTGTAGACAACTGCGATGTGAAGCTGTGTACTTCACATCAGCCTCAAGCCTTGCCTGTAGGGCAGCACACAAGTTGGCTAACTCCTGGCTGTGGAAGGATGAAGGCCTCACTATCCACCCAGACACACCGTCAGTGTTGCCATCCTCTTCAGGTGGCATCATGTCATGTTGTGATGCTCCTCCATAAGTCCACTTCATCTGGCGCATACAGTCTTCATTGTATCCAGCAGCTGTGAACACAATCAGTACAAAAAATCAATACCTCTCAATCAATACATTTACTAATGTAGCAGAAAAATAATGTTATAGGGACCAGCAGTAGTATTCTCATCATCATATATAAAGCACACAATATAATGAATCACACTATATATCTTACTCTCTTTCTTCATAGGCAACTATTGGAAGTCGGGTTGGCTGTAATAGTTTCTCCTTAGGGTTTTAGAATATCTTTACATGCAGCTGAAAAAGAGTTAAATGAAGGTCTTATTCGCTGGTTCATTTTTATTTAGTTTTTTGCTATTTCAAGCAATTGCTGGCTTTTGTTTCAATTGATGAAGTCAGGAAATTTAGAAAAATTTAAAACAGGATAATTGCATAGAAGGACGTCAGTCTCCACATTTTCCAAATCTGGACTTGCAGCCAGAGTTTTAATTACATATATTGTGACTGCCTCATGGCGAGGCGAGAACAGTCTGTGAAAATGAATCAGAAAATTTATTTACTACTTACAGCAGAATAAATGTAGCATATTTGTTGTTTTTTAAGTAAACATTTAAAGTAGCAGACACCATTTGAATAAATAGTCTCACCCTTGTTCCAGTTCATATAGCATAATGTTTCCTTTGAGGTCTATGATCTGTTTCCTAAAAGTAAAAAGTCTCCTTTGTGAACAAAGATTGAAGACCCTGTATCACTGCTTAAAGTTACCAATTCAGAGCACTGTGTGAAAGCTATCTAATAATATCCTACAAATGGAAAATATTTTTACCGCAATTTTGGGACTGTGCACTCGTCTTTTCCACTGGAGAAGCTGTTTAATTTCCTGTTTAATCCTTTGCTACCTCTGTTCTCTCACCTCTGGTCCAGCTTCTGCTCCAACTGCCCACTGATAGCACTCAACCATTTCTTCTCTGTTGCAGGACTAATGGAAGAAGTCATGTCCAGGAGTTTGTGGTGAGTCAAATGGGAGATGCTGTAAAGCCATTGTAGAAACTCAAGTAACAAAGATGATTTGTTTGTCTTTGTTTACGTGTTCATGTATCTTGCGGTTCTTGCAAGGCCACCATGTGATCGTGACTTCACATGTGTTCAGACGAGCCCTCTAACTCGATGACGTAAGCGATGTAGCATTTCTGGAAGAAAATATTAACATGGCGCCTTCTCCAGCTGAACAGATTTTCTCTACGCCTGCATAATGAATGTCTCCGATCAAAAGAAGAAAAGGCATCACTGCCTTTGTGGGCATTGTGACAATGAGCTCTGCCATAGTGCATATTTTGAGCACCAAAAACGTTATTTCATCAATGAATGGAAAGAAAATTCAGTAGGTCTGATCAGATACTGTAAAGGATACTTCAACCTCTGAATGTGTGAACAGTCGTGTCAATAAGATTTTGGATTGTGGAATTTCTGGTTTAGGTATGTTGAAAGTGCTTGTGACATGCTTTGATTTTACTCTTATAAAAGCTGTATGAACCTTGATCAAAACAGAATGTAAACTGTGCGGTTTTGTTTCTGTTTTGTGTGTGTGTGTGTCATGTGCAGACCAGCTGGCAGGCGTATTTACGGACATTTTCAACCGGTCCTTACAGCAGGCTGTAGTCCCCACATGCCTTAAGTCCACCACCATAGTGCCCGTGCCCAAGAAACAGGCAGTGAGATGCCTGAATGACTACCGCCCGGTTGCCTTGACACCAATAATAATGAAGTGCTTTGAGCGGCTGGTCCTGCATTACATTAAGAGCACCACTCCTGCTGATCTGGACAACCACCAGTTTGCTTATAGAGCAAACAGATCAACAGAAGACGCCATCTCAACTGCACTGCACACGGCCTTGTCCCACCTGGAGCATCCTAACACCTACATTAGGATGCTATTCATCGATTTTACATCTGCTTTCAACACCATCTCCCCCCATAAACTGGTAACCAAGCTTGGCCACCTGGGTCTAGACACCACACTCTGCTCCTGGATCCATAGTTTTCTTACCGGCAGACCACAGAGTGTCGGGGTAGGAAATCTGACATCATCCACACTCACACTGAATACAGGTGCACCTCAGGGCTGCGTCCTCAGCCCAGCTCTCTTCACCCTTTTTACACACGACTGTACCCCCATCCACCCCTCCAACACGATTGTGAAGTTTGCTGACGACACCACCATAGTGGGGTTAATATCTGACAACGATGAGACCCACTACAGGGAGGAAGTCCAGCACCTGGTCAGCTGGTGCTCCAAAAGTGACCTGGTGATGAATACCACCAAGACAAAAGAGATCATTGTGGACTTCAGGAGAGCCAGGAAAGTGACCCCCCCCACCTCTTTGCATAAATGGAGAGGAGGTGGAGAGGGTCAGCAACATCAAGTTCCTGGGTCTCCACATCACCAGTGATCTCACATGGACTGTCAATACCTCCCACCTGGTGAAGAAGGCCCAGCAGAGACTTTTCTTTCTGCGGAGGCTGAGAAAGGCCAAACTCCCCTCACAGCTTCTCATCAACTTCTACAGGAGTACGATTGACAGCATTCTGTGCTACTGCAGCACGGTCTGGTTTTCCAGCTGCACCGCTGAAAACAGAAAGGACTTGGCCCGTGTCGTAAAGACTGCACAGTGGATTGTGGGTGCACAGCTTCCCAGCCTGGACTCTGTCTATGCTAGCCGGCTGAAGAAAAAGGCCAGCAGCATCACCAGAGACCCCACCCATCCAGGACACAGACTGTTTGTCCCCCTTCCATCAGGGAAAAGATTCAGGACATTAGAATCAAGAACTAGCAGACTGTGAAACAGCTTCTTCCCCAGAGCTGTTGCCGCCATCACACCCCCCACCCATTGCCCCACCATCCAGACATCCCCAGCTTGATAGGACAGTTCAGCTGAACATGCACACCACCCCCTCCACTTCCAGACTCATCTATGCAATAAGAACTTTACCAGACCCCTGCACTCCCACTATTTGCACTATTTTATATGATCAGTCCTGCACTACTTGTGCACTTTGTCATATGTATATAATACTTTGTTTGAATTATTATTTTTAAGAGTATTTTTAATTATCTTTTATTTATCTATTTTTTATTATTCTTTGCATAGCTGCTAATTGTCGTGTTCTTCCGTACAAATTTCATTGTACTTCTGCACAATGACAATAAAGTCTCTTTATCTTTATATTTATTCTCTTAAATAACTTTTTTGACCAATGCTAGTGGCATACAAGTTAAATCATCACAACATATCTACTTGCATAAGGTAAATCTATGAATTTATATAAATTAAACAAACCTACAGCGGATTTGTTGTTTAATAAACAAACAAATCTATATCTTAATGAGAAGTGAGACACCACATGTAATGCTGTATTAAATACAAATTCAACTATACTCAGACATTGTTAAACCAAGTTTTTGTCAGATTGGAAACTAAACAGGACATCCTAATTCACTGTTGAATACTGCTTTACTAAATCACAGTCAAATTAGAAACCAAACATCATGCAATTTCAGATCCAACATGCTAAAGTTAGATGTTATTCTACAAAGTAAGGTGTAATTCAGTATTGCATGTAACATCATAGCTTGATTAAGCAACACAGTAAATTGTAATCCTTAAGAAACTATCAAACATGACCTTTATAATAGTAAGACAAAACATTGAGACCTCAAAGGACAAGACATTTATTTGGCCTTAAATAAACAGTTTCATGTTTATTGAATTTGTTACTCATTAAAAAAAGAACTGTACCATAAGCTAATGTCAAAGCACATGAGGTCACATGTGGTCACTAGACTACACGTGACGTCATGTAGTCTAGTGAGGTCTACATGTAGTCTAGTGACTACATTGTAGCGACTGATGTCCTGCTGTCACCATTACATCACTGCCACATTCACTCACGTGTTCCACAGTTACCACCCACAATCATTCAATAAACCAGTCACAGCTTTCCAAAAACCCCGCGAGGAGGCTGCAGAGGTCACCGAGAACTCGCGGTGGCGCTGCGTGAGATTTAACAGGAGCAGAGGGACTTTTGTTGGTGACGCTGCCTGTTGTCCGCGAAATTTGAATTTTGTTTGGTGCTGATCGGCGTTAACGGTATTCTTCTTAAGGATTACGGTTTGGATCATGGATTTTGGGCTTGTTTGCTGGTACCGGTAGGTGCTGAGGGGGGTTGTGTCAGGTTACCGGCCGACGGCCTGTATAGGTCCGGATTTGGTTCCTTACATATTCCTCTCAGGCCGCTGTCATCTGTTGTTTATGGCTGCTACTTCGGGAGGAGGGAGAAGTCAATCCAGGGATAGTAGTAGTGGTAGTGGGCTGGGACCCAAAATGTCAGGGAAGCGTGACAGGAATGACACGTCTCTAGAGAAGGAAGGGGATCACTCAGCGAAACTGCGGACTATGGAGGAGTTTAAAGTAATCTTTAAGTTTAAAGATCAAACAGGAAATGGGTTTAGAGGAGTGAATCCATTAAAAATAGCAGAGTCCTTTAAAAATGTTAGCAGCGATCTGGATGCTCGAGTTTTAGCAAGTGGAGTGCTTCTGTTGGTGTGTAAAACACGGGAACAATTGGACAAGGCTAGGAAAGTTAAATCAGTACCGGGGAAAAAAGTGGAGGTTACAGTTGTTGAGAGGAGGGACTCTGTTAAAGAAGCAATATATGGTGTCTGTGCTGAAATCTCAGAAGGTGAAATCAAAGAAAATGTGAAAGGAGGAATTGTCACTGATGTGAAGAGGTTTAAGGCCCGGGAGGGTGGAAACCCCAATGCCCCAGTCCTGATTACGTTCAGTGGTAATTCTTTACCAAGCCGAGTGTATATTGGATGCTTATCATATCAAGTGAAGGAATATCAGAGACCCCCCATGCGGTGTTTTAAATGCCAACGCTTTGGGCATATGGCTGCCTCATGCAATGGAAACAGACGGTGTGCAAAGTGTGGAGGGGAGCACGACATTGCGTCATGTACTGCGTCTGGTTCTAAGTGCTGCAATTGTGGTGGCAGTCATATGGCTTCATCGAGGGAGTGTCATCTTTTTGTCAAAGCAAAGCAGGTTCAAGTGGTTAAAGAAACACACAAGATCTCCTATGCGGAAGCTGTGAAAAGAGTGAAGGGATGCACCCACCCTCAGAATCTTACCCGAGCCCCGCTGAGGGCATCTTGTGATGGTAAGCGTTCCTATGGTGACCTCAATCAAGGGGAGCTAGTCATGAATAAGGAGGCCCTTATGGTTTCATTGTAGATGTTCTGTATGTTGCCCGGGGTAAACAGTCGAGATCAGATATAATCAAATCGGTAACCGAGGCCGCGAACAGGTTTTTGGGGCTTAGAGATTTTCAGCCTGAGAGGTTGTTTACTTATATGAAGTCAACCCAGAATGATCCCGTACAGTTGAGCCAGGCCAGTGTGCCAGATGGGAAGGAGGCTGGCGACAAGGAAGGTTGTGACTTTGATGAGGAATTTGAGTTTGAGGACAGCATCGATGATGCTTAGTCTAATTCTCATGGTCAGTATTTTGCAGTGGAATGCACGTAGCCTTATCACCAATGGTCAAGAGTTTAAAAAGTGTATTAAGGATTTTGACCCAAAGCCAGATGTGTTATGTATTCAGGAAAAATGGTTAAAGCCATGTCTTGAGTTTAATATCCCGGGATATAACTGTTTACGTAAGGACAGAGCCAACAAATCTGGAGGGGGTTGCGCCACATTTATAAAAGAAGGGTTTCAGTATAAGCGGTGTGAGTATGATGGTTCGCTTGAGTGTTTGATCACAGAGGTGAGGTGTACAGAAGGGAAATTTCATATTGTTAACTGTTATAACCCACCTAATCCTTTGTTGTTTTCAGAATTAGAGGAGGTGATGGAGAAAACCGAACCACGGACCGTTTGGGCTGGTGATTTTAATGCCCACAACCCACTGTGGGGTAGCCAGGAAAGGGATTCAAATGGATTGGTAATTGAAGATCTCTTGGACGGAGTGGCTTAGTAATCTTGAATAATGGTACTCCAACTTTTTTTTAATCTTCTTGCCTTGATTTGACCTTTGCTTCTCCCAATTTGGCCAGAATAGCAGATTGGGAGGTTCTGAATGATACAGCTGGAAGTGACCATTTCCCTGTAAAAACAACAATTGAAGGGGCGCCCTGATAGCCTAATGGTTATGTCGCGTGACCCAAGTGCAGAGGCGTAGTGGCTGTGCCGGGTTCGACCCTGACCTCAGGCGTTTACCGCATGTCCTTCCCTACTCTCTCCCATTTCCGATTCTATCCAATGTCCTATCTAATAAAGGCCAAAAATAAATCTTTAAAAGAAAAAACAATTTAAAAGTCTTTTGTAAAGGAGGCCCGGGATAGACCTCCTAGGTTTGACTATGCCCGTGCAGACTGGGAAAATTCAGGAAATGTACCAATGAGGGTCTGATGAATGTAAATAGTGAGGATTCAATTGATGTCATGTGTGAATCAATAACAGAAATGATTGTTAGGGTGGCTTCTGAGACAATACCATGCAGAAGGGCTCCTCGTGACCGGGTTATTGTTCCTTGGTGAAGAAGCTGTGAGTAGAAGGAAGAAAGCCTTTAGAGCGGTAAGGAAAAAACCAACCCTAGAAAATGTGATTGAATATAAAAAGTGCAGAGCTTTTGCTCGCAAAACCATTAAAAAAGTAAGAAAGAACAGTTGGAGGGACTACTGTGGCACGTTGGGCCCCAAGACCCCAATCAGGCAGGTATGGTCAAGGATCCACAGAATGGCAGGGAAAATAACTAGCTCTTCTATGCCTGTCCTGAAAGAAGGTGGGAAAGAGGCAGTCCTAAGCAAAGAAAAGGCCGATATGTGTGTTGAAATGTTTCAAGATGTCCATAATGCAAAGTTACTGGGGGAGGAAATTCTTAAACTTCGAGAAGAGTTTCTGTTCACTCAAGACTGGAAGTTGACCTGTGGGGCTGCGCCTACAGAGGTAAATAGCCCTGTTAATATGTATTTCTCTTTTAGAGAGCTAAAGGATGCAGTAGAGGCTGGAGCAAATTCTTCACCGGGTCCAGATCAGATAAGCTATAAGTTGTTGCAACATCTTGATTAACTTGTGCTTGAAGAGATCCTTGTGCTATGCAATTATATCTGGGAGGCTGGCAAGTTGCCTAAGGTATGGAAGCATGCTTTGGTTGTGCCTATTTGTAAGCCAGGAAAAGACCCTTCCTCTCCCTCATCTTACAGACCCATAGCCTTAACCTCTGTGCTGTGCAAGGTGATGGAGAGAATGGTTATGAACAGGCTTGTCTATTTTTTGGAGGTTTCTGGGTTCTTTGTTAACTACCAGAATGGCTTTAGAATTGGCAGAAGTACAATGGATTCAGTCGGAGTTCTAGACCGAGACGTAAGAAAAGCAATTATTAATAAAGAAGCACTGCTTGCTGTTTTTATTGATATTGAAAAAGCGTATGATAGCTTGTGGCGAGAGGGTTTATTGATTAAACTATCTGATGCAGGGGTAAGGGGGAGAATGTTCTCCAGGATTAAGGATTTCCTAAATAACAGATCTATTCAGGATAGGGTGAACCGTGAATGTTCGGAAAAGGTTAGCATTTTGAATGGTACTCCTCAGGGATCGGTAATTAGTCCTGTGCTTTTCAATGTAATGATTAATGATATTTTTAAAAATATCGATTCAAGATTTGGAAAATCTCTTTTTGCAATTTGGAGCAGAGGCAAGGATGAAAAATTTTTACGTGAGCATACCCAGATTGCCTTGAACCAAGTAGTTCAATGGGCAAATCGCTGGGGCTTTAAGATTTCAGCCTCAAAGAGTAATTTCATGATTTTTGGCTTTAAAAAGAAAATTCCAGATAGTGCATTGTTTTTGTATGACCACCCACTGGAAAGGGTTAAAATGTTTAAATATTTAGGTATGTGGATGGATGAAAGGCTTACATGGAATGTTCATATTGAAAGGGTCATCTGTAAATGTGAAAAGATCATCAATATACTTCGCAGTTTGGCGGGCACGGATTGGGGGGCAGACCGATCTACTTTGCAAATGATATATAGGGCGATGTTGAGGTCAACCTTGGATTATGGCTGCTTTGTGTATGGAGCGGCAGCTAAGACTAGCTTGACTAAACTGGATAGGATTCAGGCAAAAGCATTAAGGGTCTGCTCAGGTGCTTTTAGAACGACACCTATTCCAGCTCTATTAGTTGAAATGGGAGAGACCCCGTTGGAAGTACGAAGGCAGAAGCTTGGACTCCAGTACTGGGCTAGACTCACTGGGCTGAGGCATGAATCAAGTGCAAAGAGCCTCCTGGGGGATTGCTGGGAGTTTGCTAAAAAGAAGAGAAGGGCTAACTATCTGAGCTCAATATGCCAGACTGCTTGTGAGCTGGGCCTGAGCAATCAAAATGTTACTGGCTCAGTGTGGTCGCCCTATCCCCCCCTGGCTCCTACCAGATCAGGAGGTGCAGCTCGACTTGTCAAGTCAGAATAAGGGAAGAGTTAGCCAGCAAGTGAATGAATTTATTTCTAACAATGATTCAGGGTATTTTATTTTTACAGATGGGTCCAAGGATCCAATCTCAGGAAAAGCTGGCTTTGGAGTTTACATAATGAACAATGAGACTAGAAAAAGTATGCGAGTATCTAATAATGTGTCTGTTTTCTCAACTGAACTGTTGGCAATCTGGTGGGCTCTGGAGTGGGTAGAGCGGAATAAACCTGGACTTTCGTACATTTTTTCCGACTCTTCAGCTGCAATTCAGGCTATAGCTGGCGGACTTTCAGGAGAGCGTGCTGATATAATCCTGGAAATTTTGAGCTGCTTACGCAGAGCTGAACAGTCTGGCTGTACAGTAATTTTTTTGTGGATCCCTGGTCACTCAGATATAATTGGAAATGAGGCAGCGGACAAGCTTGCCAAGGATTCTCTTCTTCATAGTGAGGTGGAATATGAAATGGGCCTTGGGAAGTTGGAGTGCATCTCTTTTTTCAAGAGTTTTATAGACAAGCAATGGCAAACAAAGTGGGATAAGGAGACTAAAGGTAGAGTGTATTATAGCTGTCAACCGGGAGTTAAAAACTGTAGACCTCTGATAGCCAACAGATCAAACCAAGTAAAAATAACTCGCTTAAGACTGGGGCATTGTGGGCTTGCGGCCAATCTGAATATATTAGGCAAACATCAGAGTGGTCTGTGCCAGTGTGGGCAAGCTGAAACTGTTACCCATGTATTATTTTCCTGTTTGTTATAGTGTGGAGAGGCGGGCTCTATATAAAGAGCTATCAGGGTTTGGAATGACAGCCTTTTCATTTAAGACGATATTTTCTGCCGGTTGTGATGATTGCTTGGGTGACAAAGCTGTGATCAAGTTTCTGCGAGCCACCAACCTCTACTCCAGAATTTAAAGCATAAATTAGTGTTCACAACTTAACCTGAAGGGGCAGCATTACGCTAAACGAGCGTACAGCCTGCCGGAAGTCATTAGAAGAAGAAGAAGAAAAACCCCGCGAAGTTTGACACCAGAAAAAAAGTTAAGCAGCAGACACAGAGATGCCGGGAGGAGAGAGACGGAGCAGTGAGCGTCAGGAGAGCCCTGCGAGCTACTTACCGAAGCCACCGATCACGTGTATAAGTCCGCGTTTAAAAGCCGTTCGGTCGCTTCTAGTCGTGGATGTTAGCAGTGGATTGTTCCTTTGGATTTGCCCGCATGGAGTAAAGCCGACGCTGCAGTCCTGACTCCCGACCCACTGACTGACAAACCTACTGACCCTGGTATTGTGAGTACCGGTAGATCACTGTAAATATCTGCACTGCATTGTTGTGTTGCACTAAGAGACGCTATTCAACCGGCTTACGGTTGATTTCCTGGGTTACTGTATCCAAAGATCCAAGGTAAAACCCGGAATGGATTCTTTCTGTTGCTTTGTGTTTAATTGATTTGAACTGGATTGAACTGAACTGTGGGGGGGAAACCGGGGCGTACATTTCCACTAAATGGATTGAACTCAGTCGCACATTTATATTGTGGTTTGGTTGTTTGCAAGCACTCCTGATTTGTTCAATTTTGTGTTTGAAATCCTTTTATGGGTAATCCCTCAGTTTTGTATGGTTTGACCGTATAACTTTTGATTCTAGGTTTTTTCTATTTTGTCAGACTTGACTCTGACTGGCACCCCTCTTAATTAACTAGGTCAAACCCGCTACAACATGTAGACCACATGTAGACCATGTGGCCCAGGCAATGAGCACATCGCTTGTTGCCTAGGTGTTGTCTGGAGTCCCATTGAGTTTGTAATACTTTCTTGATCATCTGCTCCTTTACCAGTTAAAACATGTCATGATCCAACCCAGTAATATCAGGCTATAGAAGCTGTCACTTCATTTTGTCTTTATTTTCCACTGTAAGACTCTTTGAACTTTCTTAGAGAGTAATTTGTGACATATTACTGCTGAAGTTTACCATAAACTAAATTGAAATCCAACTTAATTTTTTCCACTGTTAAACACTTATTAGACCAAAGTAGGCTCTTTTTACACTTGAAAAGGTGTAGGGAAAATGAAAACGGTTGATCTTTCCCAAAAAGTGCCAGGACAAACCACAATCCTTCTGGGGAAAATGTAGACAGACGAAACTAAAACAGGCTTTTTGGCAATGCACACCAGCAAAATGTTTATTAATGATGAATGCCTAAAGTGACACTTATAAGGCAGCACCTTATTTATAGTTAGATATGGTGGAGGATCCAAAATGTCGTCGGGCTGCTTTGCTGCTGGTGGTAATGGCGGTGTTGAACGTATCAAAGCAATCATCAGCATTACCAAGGGTTTGAAGAGTGAAATTTACTACCCTACCCAGTATAAGAAAACTAGGTTCTCCAAAACCCATATGCAAAAGAAAACAAGGATGGTTTTAAAGAAAAACAAAATAGGCAAAAAAAGTTTTTGATCTTAATCCCTTTAAAAAAAATCTTTGGAGAACTGAATTTTGCCATCTGGGAAGTGAATCCTGCAAACGTTTAAGAGCTTGAACAAATTGCAAAGGAAGAGTGGGTGAAACTACAGTTGGCAAGTGCAAGAAGATCACAGATGTCTACTAGAAACATGTAGTATAGTCATCACTGCCAAAGAGAGAACTAACTAAGGAAGGGAGACAATATTGTTGTTCAGGTCAGATTCTCAATTTCTTCTTTGAAAATAATTTTATGTTAGATTACTTTAGATGTTCTAATCTGATAACACCAATTTGATACATATCCACTTATTTCTGAGTATACACACAGGTTGAAGAAAAAATTCAAGGGTCTCAGTAAATCTAGAGGGATCGGTATGGGAGAACACACTCCAGGAGAGAATCTGGGAACTTTGATAAACTGAGTAGCAGAGGCTGGTTGGTTGATGCACTGCATGCAGCTTGAGATGAAGAGTGTTGCTTGACTGATCATGCTCAGGCTTGAGGAGCTGTGCATGGAAGTCTGGAGCAGTAGATGGAAACCTGGCTGTATGATCGAGGTGGAGGTCTGGTGAATGGGTGACTTGGATACTTGAACCTGAGGCACAGCAGCCAGCAAGATTAAACCCGCTTTGCAAAGCAGAACCAGCTAACTAGAAACAAAGGTTTTCCAAAGTGATAGGACAACGAGTACTGGCAGAATGATTTGGAGGAGAACAGAGCATCAAGATAGGGTTTATATGCTGCAGGAGGTTGGTTAGAGAATGAGAATGAGGTGTTTACTATGATTGCCATTAGGGAAAAGTGGTTTTCCACACCCATGCACACATACACATACATATAGGGTGTGTTCCAGTACCTACACTTACCGGCCACTTTATTAGGTACACCTTGCTAGTAAAAGGTTGTACCCCTTTTGCATTCAGAACTGCTGTAATTTTCGTGGCATACCTTCAACAAGGTGTTGGAAACATTCTTTAGAGGTTCTGGTCCATGCTGACATGATACCAACACACAGTTGCTGCAGATTTGTCAACTGCACATCCATGATGCAAATCTCCCGTCCCACCACATCCCTAAGGTGTTCTATTGGACTGAGATCTGGTGACTGTAGAGGCCACTGGAGTACAGTCAACTCATTGTCATGTTCTAGAAACCAGTTTGAGATGATTTGAGCTTTGTGACATGGAGCATTATCCTACTGGAAGAGCATGGGTCCACTGTGGTCATGAAGAGATGGACATGGTCAGCAGCAATACACAGGTAGGCTGTGGAGTTTAAACGATGTTCAGCTGGTACTAAGGAGCCCAAAGTTTGCCAAGAACACATCCCCCACACCATTAGACCACCAGCAGCAGCCTGAACCGTTGATAGAAGGCAAGATGTTTCCATACTTGCATGTTGTTTATGTCAAATTTTGCAATACCATCTAAATGTCAAAGGTGATATCGAGACTTGAATCACACCAGACAATGTTTTTCCAGTTGTGGTGAGCCTGTGTGAATTGTAGCCTCAGTTTCCTGTTCTTAGCTGACAGGAGTGGCACCTAGTGTGGTCCTCTGCTGCTGTAGCCCATCTTCTTCAAGGTTTAACGTGTTGTGTGTTCAGAGATGGTGTTCTGCATTTCTTGGTTGTAGCCAGTGGTTCTTTAAGTTACTGTTGCCTTTCTGTTATCTCCAACCAGTCTGCCCGTTCTCCTCTGACCTCTACCATCAACAAGGCATCATCCACACAACTGCTGCTCACTGGGTGTTTTCTCTTTTTCGTGTCATTCTCTGTAAACCCTCAAGATGGTTATGCGTTAAAATCCCAGTAGATCAGCAGTCTCTGAAATACTCAGACCAGCCTGTCTGGCACCAACAACCACGCCATGTTCAAATTGATGCTGATGCTCGGATTGAACTTCAGCAAGTTGTCTCGACCACGGCTACATGCCTAAATGCAGTGAGTTGTGGCCATGTAAATAGTTGTTTAGCTATTTGTGTTAACAAGCAATTGATCAGGTGTACCTAATGAAGTGGCCAGTGAGTGTATATTACTATACTATATATTATGTGAGGAAAAAGATATAGAATCCCACAATACATAGAATGTCAAATGGAGTATAGTAAACATACTAGATGTCCTATTACACTGAGTACCATTTTCAAGTTTGCAAGCCAACATGTATTTCTGGCCATTCTGAACCACAATTCTCTGTGCAGGGGAAGATACATACACACACACACACACACACACACACACACACACACACACACACACACACACACACACACACACACACACACACAAAGAGATACTGACAGGATCATGAAAGTTTGTTCAAATGCAATACTAAGACATTGTGTTGTCTCACTTTTTCCAAACAAATTTGACTGCCAGAGTGTTTTGCTATCTGCGTCCTTTGGCCACAAGCATCCAGTTGATTGACTGACACTCAAGATATATATGTTCCACACACTGATTCTGTTAGTGTTTGTTTCAGATACAGACAGCTCAGAGAGCCTGATTCCAAAACGTGTGCATTCATCAAGTGTTGTCAGAAGCTCAGGATAACCAACAATTTTTCACTCAATTGAAAAATGTTTCAACTCACAGATGTGTTGTCACTTCAGCTCACATCACAGAGATTGTACAGCTGTTGGACTCTGTTCACTCTGGATGCATTCATGTTGCTTGTAAAGCTTTGCTTTATTCTAGCTATATGCATGGAATAAACTGTATCGTTTGCTTTCTCTCTCCATCACATACATTTGGTCTGTACTTTCTGAAAAAAAAATGAAAATAAGGGTGTGCAGGTTGAGGAGGTGGCTCATGTTCAAAGGTTTGGGCCACCCTGAAATGGCCTGCAAGTTCACACAATGGAAAATGATCTTTTTTGAGGCTATAAAAGCACTCCTTAACTGCTCAGATCATAAAGATTCATCTGGCATTTGTCAAAAAAATAATTGCATGAACTCCAAGACTTTTGGGATAACATCCTGTGGGCTGATGAGTCAAAAGTGGAACTTTTTGGAAGACATGGGTCCCGTTACATCTGACATAAAGCCAACACTGCATTTCATAAAAAAAACATGTAGGAGAATTGTCCTGTCTGGTGTAAATGGGCTTTCTTTCCCTTTTGACACTGCAGAGGCTGTAAGCCAATCATTGTGAGCTGCCCTACTATAAAATATGGGTAGTGGCCCTCTGGACGCTCTCTCTCTCTGAGGCCGAGTGCACACCCCTTCCTCTTCGCTTCCGGTTCCCTGGCGTATGCAGACATTGCAGGTATGAGTAGTGCCAGCTGCTGATATACTCTATTCCTGCCAGTTGGTTGTATCAATAGTGCTTATGCATTTGCAGATATCAGGCTGGTGGTTGTTCTCTTGTGCAACCCTGTGGATTGCCGCCAGTTGGTTATCCTTTATTTTGTAGTTTATCAATGTGTTGAAGTTGCATGCATGGTAAGTGCACGCTGTGGCTTTAGGAAGCTACAGTGGCTAATCACTCCTGACACGCTCTCCCACCAGGTGTGTGAGACACAGCCTCCCTTGTAGCCAAAACTATGCTAGTCTTTAATTTGGCATGCTTTTAAAAACAAGTTTTCCGCTTGCCTCCCTCGGCTTTTAGTGGCTGCATTGAAGAGCCGTGGTCACTACTTCTACTGCCTCTGTTTTGTCCTGCTGCTGCCTCATTCAGTTTGTGTAGATTATAAATTATTTGTTAGTTTTGTGATTGGTCTGTTTTCCTGCAACTGTTTTTTTCTGTAATATAGTTCTGAATTTAATTGAGGTTGCAGTATTTTGTGTTTGTCTGCAGCTGCATTGCTGTTTATCCCAGCAGTGTTGATTTGGTTTATTTTGTCTATTTTGGATTTATTGTTTGTAAATGGGTGACTGTAGGTAAATTTAAAATTTTTGTATCTTTTTCTTTCTTTTATTTGGTAGATTTGTTTGGTTGAGTGTTCCCCATTAATTGTGTGTCTTATCCTGTTTCAGAAGCTGAGTGCCTGCGGTGGTGGGGCTGGTGTCCTAGGTGGTGGTATGTCTTTCCTGTGTGCTGTGTTGTCAACCCCTGGTTTCGACCCTTCACGTGTGTGTGTGTGTGTGTGTTTACTGTGTGTGTTCACTTCCACTCCTCCTTCGTCGACACACCTCCCCTTTTTAGTAGTATGAATATTTTAAGTGTGTTTTAACTGAATAATTGCTTAATAAAGATTCTGATTGTTATTTCACAGAACCACATCTCCTACTTCATAGTATAATGAACCTGTGTGCCCCTGTAGCTGTTACCAGACATGGACACAATTCCTTGGGTGAAATTCCCAAGGTAGTGTTGTCAGCAACCGCTGGGCTGTTGAGTGAGTTTACACCCGCTCTGGCTCTAAGCTCCACCACCCTTTTATACAGCCTCACTCCGCCACACCCACAGTGAAACATGACGGTGGTAGTGTGATGGTTTGAGGCTGCTTTTCTTCCACAGGACTTTTCATAATTGATGGAGCCATGAAGTCTGATTTTCATCAGAAAATCCTCCTGGACAATATCCACCATCAGTTCATGACCTAAAGCTCAACACAAATGGTTTATGCAGCAAGACAAAGACCCAAAGCAAACAAGTAAGTCCACCTCTGAGTGGCTCAAAGTCTGGACCATTCTGCAGAGAAGGGTGAGCCAAAATTCCTCCATGGCGATGGAAAACACTGATCACAAGCTATCGCAAATGTTTTACTGCAGCTGTTGCTGCCAAGGGTGGGCCAACCAGTTATTAGTTTTAGGGGACAATTACTGTTTTCACAGAAGTGATATAGGTTTTCAATAAATCTTTAATAAATCACCATTTAAAAAATGCATTTTGTGTTTTGTGGGTTATCACTGTTTAATATTAAATGCATATTGTCAAGCTCACTACCTCCAGCTCTGTGTAGTGGCAGCTGGTCCCTGTTTTTCTCCCTCTCCCTCCTTTCCGGGGCAGCTGTGGCTCAGGTGGTAGAACGGGTTGTCCACTGATCGCAAGGTTGGCAGTTCAAGCCCCGGCCCCTCCACATGCCGAAGTGTCTTTGAGCAAGACACTGAACCCCAAGTTGATCCCAATGGCAGATTAGCGCCTTGCATGGCAGCTCTGTCCCCATTGGAGTGTGAATGTGTGTGTGAATGGGTGAATGCAAAACACATTGTAAAGCGCTTTGGATACCACTAAGGTAGAGAAAAGCGCTATATAAGTCCAGACCATTTACAAGTTACCATTTCCTCTTTTCTCTCAGGTGGGTGTGAGTGAGGTGTGTGAGTATGGAATGTGGAAAGGTGCAGGTTATTGGATAATCACCTGAGTGAACACACGTGGGGAGTGGTTGTTCTGCTATTCATCATGCTTCTCCATAAAAGCCAGACACTAACTCCAGTTAGTCGACTCAGGCCTTGCACTGCTTTTGATTCTTGTTTAATGTTCCATGGTACTAACTTGTATTCTCCTCCTTCTACAGTTTGTGACCAGCCCTGCCAGCCTTCACCTATTTGCTCTGTCTGCCAGCTACCAAGCCTCAGTCCTCATCTGCCATTGTCAACCTGGCTCTACCTGGATTCCTACGTAGAGAATCTCCTGGGTCTGCACCTGTCCACACGCCATTCCGACCACGCCACACACCTCCTCCACCTGGCTTCCCCTCTCCCTCATTCCCAGTTTGCCTTGTTGACAGTTAATCTGTGTTGCGCTGTGTGCACGTTACGTAAACTCTGACAGCCTTAGCTTTCCTAGCGTGATTGTACCAAGTCCTGCTTAGTTCCTTGTGTGTGTGTGTGTGTGTGTGTGTGTTTGTGTGTGTGTGTTTGTGTGTGTGTGTGTGTTTGTGTGTGTGTGTGTGTTTGTGTGTGTGTTTGTGTGTGTGTGTGTTTGTGTGTTTGTGTGTGTATACCCATACACACACATATATACATATATAAGTATATGTATATACATAAACCATCTGATTTAAAAGCAGTGCTCCCCAAATTCCATCAGCAGATGTGCTGCCAGGGGTGCAAATACATTGGACAAGGTCTACTCTAACATCAAACAGGGTTTCAGGGCTGAACCACTGACACACCTGGGTCAGTCTGACCATTTGTCCCTGCTCTTCATTGTGGCATACACCCCCCTCAGAAAAAATTATCTCCCCGCATCAAAGATTGTTAAAATGTGGGCTGATGGTAGCCCCCATCAGCTGCAGGACTGCTTCGAGTGAACGAATTGGGATATTACTGGACACCAGGACCTGGAAGAGTACACAACAACTGTCCTGTGCTGCATTAAGCACTGCATGGACAGTGTCACTGTGGGAAAGTGTGTCCAGGTTTTTCCCAACCAGAAACCCTGAATGACAAAATAGGTCCAGTGCCGGCTCAGGGTCAGCAACACCACTTTCAGATCTGGTGATGGGGCAAAACACAGTGTTGCCAGATCCAGCCTGAAAAACAGGCATTAGAGAGGCCAAGGCTGCTTACAGGAGGAAGACTGAGGACTGCTTCCACAGCAACAACACAAGACGAGTGTGACATGGGAGTTCAGCACATAAACAACGACATGCAGCTGCCAGAGGCAGCACCATCACATAAAGCAGCCCACAGCAGCCACATTCTAATGGTGAAGAAGCATGAGGTGAGGCACACACCGAGGGCGGTGAGCTCAAGGAAAGCTGTGGGACCCAATGGCGTTTCTGGACAAGACTGTGTGGACTGTGTGGCTGCAGTCTTCACCAAGATCTTCAATCAGTCCCTGTCACAGTCCACCATCCCACACTGCCTGAAGTCCTCAACTATAGTTCCACTGCCAAAAAAGACTCACCATCAGTAATGAGCACCGTCCAGTGACCCTTACTACTGTTTATCCTGCTGCTTATTGGGAGGAGGTGGAATGACTGTCTGTGGTGAATGGAGAACAATCTGGTCCTCAACACCACCAAAACCAAGGAGATGATTGTAGACTTCAGGATGAATAAAACAGACATTCAGCCCTTTTACATCAGCAGGGGATGTGTGGAGAAAGTCTCTGATTTCCAGTTCCTAGTTGTTTGCATGGAGGACAACTTGACCTGAATCACTAACACAACAGCACTGGTGAGGAAGGCACAGCAAAGACCTTACTTCCTGAGGATTATCAGGAAGAACCACCTCACACAAAACCTGCTGGTGTCTTTCTACCGCTGTTCTATAGAGAGCAGACTCACACACTGCCTCTGTGTATGGTTTGAGAGGAAAGTACTCCAGAGGGTTGTCACCACCACCCAGAAGATTATTGGCTGCCCTCTCCCCTCGCTACCTCAGAAGTTCCAGAACATTTTAAAAGACCTATCTAACCCTGGACAAACTCTGTTTGAACTGCTGCCTTTAGGCAGACATTTCAGGACAATGAAATATCTGACAAACAGACTGAAAAACAGTGTTCACCCAAAAGCCATAATTGCACTTAACACTGCCAAAGCCTGAAATGTGCAATATCAAATGTCTTGTATGTATGGTATGTTGTGTTTTTATTTTCCTTTTCTTCTTAAATAATCTTTTTATAGTAAGCTTAGAAGCATTTTTCTTTCATTCAAACAAGACAATCAACCAACACCCTCAGTGCAGAACTCCTGAGAGCCACTTACTGTCTCTGTGTTTCATTAATATACTTAGAGTGTGTGGAAGGGAAAGTCACTGTAAGAGAGACAGTGGTGACTGATTACTGCAGTGCGGAAGGCTGTGGTAACCATAGCCACCAGGTGGGTAATTTAATTGTAGGCGTGATGAATCACCACGGCCCCTTCTACTTGTCATATGACTCTGATGAACCACTTACGCTGGTAAACCAGTGAGCTGTGTCGCCTCTAACAACAGTGAATCACTTCATCAGTGTGATTTAAAGTGGTACAATTAAAAAGTATGGACAGCTTAGTCTTTAAAAATTTAGAGGACAAACATGGGATGTTTTGACAGCTGAACTTTGGAGTTTCACCAAAGGAACAGGTACACTCGGGGACAGCCACATACATTCTCATAGTTTTCTGACTGACAACAGACTGACACTTCCAGCACTATGACTATGGTTCAGACTGAAACGTCTTAGCATCTTTTCCAGAGGTGCACTGTTGTTCCATATATTGTAGTCACTTTATGCAATGAAAGTACATTTGAATTAATTTTTGAAATCATGCAAACTGCTTTTCTTCTTGTTTTGCTTTTACAAATTTCAACCATTTGACAGGTGATCACAATGACAACACTTATGGATTACAGCAAAAATGACAAACTGATGTGTGCTGGTAGCATCTGAATTGGGTGAGTACAGACAACCTGCTAACTGTGGAACTGGTAAGAATCATTCATTCGTCTTCATTCTCATACATATGGGCCTATAGGGATCTCCTCCAACTTCTAGAAGGCTCAGTAGCCCAAACCCAAACCATGATTCTTTTCTAAACTTAACCAAGTATTTTTGGTACTTGATCTTAACTAAATTCTAACTAAAAAAGCAAATAAACACCAAGTAAAAACCATTAAGTGACTCATTAAGGCACCAGGACAACTGAACAACAAATTACTCATTGTATTAATATGTTCCTGTAACTTTTTCTTCAAACACTCTTGCCATACCTATATCAGTTCCATAAACATGTTCTTGATGTGGTGACCCACTGCTCCTCCCTTTGCACTGAACAGCTGCAGGAGCTTTGGAGTCTACCTGTCCAGCTGGGACATAAACGTTGACTCTAGTGGAACTACAGTGCACCTACGAAGCTCCTCATTGATCTGAAAGACAGCAAGTGTTTGGGACTTTCAGGAGGTGTAAACATGGCCTTTGCATTTTATGAATAATTATTATTATTTTTAATAAATGTAGGTTCAGGAACACTAAAATGAGAAATGATTTACATGGAATGGTTTGAAGAGTTATGCCACTCCTGGGGACTGCAAACCACTTCCATTCTTCTGTAGGGAAATCCAGGTCTTTGAAACACTCGACAGGTGAACAAAAGAGTTTCTTACGTTGAGGCAAGTGCATTTACTTCTGGACAGTACGTTCACAAGTGACAGCGAAGGGCACTCCAGTGTTTAAAAGAGCATGGGTTTACAGCAGTTTACAGGGCCATCCCATCTGTCACAGAACAAAATTAAGTAAGGTATTACTATGGGTATAGGTTTTAACAAAAGTCCCACTCTACAGCCATTTTTAAGAGAATGCTGAGAATTATTTAATCTGTATTTTCCTGTGAAGTTTTAGAAATGTTTAATTGACTATTGAACTTCACCTGACTGTCCATCAGCATAAGGGGTGAGGAGAAGACTGAACATCTTAAACCTGTGTGTAAATTACAGTACGACAAGAAAACTATGTAGTGCAATAACCTCTAACCTGGTCGATTTACTTAAGGGTTTAAATTGCTGTACCTGATGTTGACTCAGGGCTTCTGGGTTGAGTTTCTCTGATCCGAAGGAACAAAAACATCAAAAGGGATTTCACTGCAAAGAAGCAACTGATCAAAATAATATTTATATCTCAAGTGAACAAGTGGACTAAAAATCTACTAGTGCATCTAAATAAATAATAACATTGAGAAAAGTTCATTAGTTTGCTAATTTGATTAAAAATGATACAACTTTCAAGTATCTCAAAGGATTCTACTATTTAAAAAAAAGGTTTACACAGCCCACACTACCTATGTCTGTTCCATGTCTGTCTACTGTCCATGGTATCCTGTTTTTGTCTGTCGTTTAGTAATTTTTCTTTGCCATAACAGCAACAAGTAGTAAGTGTGTGAGTGTGTGCAGTGCTCAGACACCTCACCGTTCTGTGGCCCCAACCATTTAGGGGAATTGATCCCAGTTGAGGCCCCGGATCATCACCATGCACCGCTAACATTAGCTGCACTAATGAATATCCAGAGCTCCAAAAACGGTGTTTCACAGAGCCCCAGAAATCAATTCTGTATGGCCATCTGTACGGAGTCAAACAGGGCCTACACACAGTGCTGTTAATGATTAGCTCACATATTAGCATTAGTCCCGCGCACGTCTGCTAGCTGGAATTTTGACAGTGGCAGTAAAAAAAATATAATAACAGTAGCAGAATAAAATAATTCTGTTTCTACTAGAAAACGATCATGTGGACAACATTTGTAGACTATATGAAGCAGAAACCGCCTTTGTCGAGGAAATAAACTCTGTAAGGTTAGCCGTTTATTTCTTTTCCAGTTTATTTAAGTTTATGATGGAAATGGAGAGAGGTGTGCATGAAAGAATGCCAGTATTTTTAAGTGTAAATATTTACCATATCAAGTGAAATAGCGCACTAAATTTTGGAATCCACCAGTCACAGGGGCAGGTAGACAAAAAACAATCATTTTGAACCATGATTGTGATTTTCTAATGCATAAAGAATCGTCATTTGTTGTGAAGTGAGGTAACGGCAGACAGCACAGTTCTTCACAGGCTGAACAGATGTGAATTCACATGGTCATGTGACACCTAAAAACTGGTACAAGGTAGAACTATCACTCAGGTCAAAACAATGCTTTTGAGTTTGTCTAAGGGGCGAGCAACTTGCTTTGAAGCAAAGTGAAAACAGCTGAGGCTACTGTTCCTCACTGTCAGCCTATGCACAGTTACACATTAGTTTGTGTTCCAAGCTCCAGAGTCACAGGGACCTCTGTGTGTATGTGCACATCATAATTGTCATTTGTATTCCACGAGTTTTGAGAGCACATACTAGCCCATGAGATACTTATAACCAAGGTCATGTCTGTGTTACAAAATAAAGATGAATCAAGTAAGTGATTGTTTTCCAGATGATGAGCAAACATTTTTGTGTGTAAACAGTTAAATCTTGACTCTATGAACCTTTCAGAGATAAAAAAAAAAAAAAAACATGAAATTTTATTTTCATGTGAGTTATGGCATTATCAGTCCCTCCAGGAATTCACGATGTTGCGATCACGACAGTTAACGCAAATTCAACCAATCTCCAGGAATTCTGCGCCATCTTGCAATTTTGTCCAATCACCGTGACTTTTCCATTATTTTGTCCAGCCTCCTGTGAGTTCCACCAATCACAGCAGTCTCCAGCACAAACGTAATGCACGTACGTCACCGAATTCACTTCCTTCTTTTTGGTTTGAAGATGCACACATGTGCGATAGCAATGATTCTCAGTTATCAACTAAAATTACTGCTAAAGACCTGCAAAACAATTCCCTGATATTTTTCCCCAAAGCGGAGGTAAACTGTTTTGAATCCCGTGGAATATTGAGGTGGAACACAAACAAAAATCATTGATTGACAAACACTTTTCTACCGTAAACATATCAGGAGAATGGGTGAAACCAGCGGACCACAGACCAGACAAACCACCATGATGAAGCTGTTGCATCCAGATCTGTTGAGCACTGAAACAATGAAGGTCAGTTAGATGAATTAATTGACATGACAAGCTGTGAGCGTGTGTGTGTGAACACGTGTGTGCCAGGATGTGAGATTAACTTTTTAAATTTTTAAACTTTTAAATGAATTATACAAAACAAAGAAAAAATGCAACTTTGTTACTATCTCCCGCAATTTTATCGCAACAAATACGCTTAAAACATCGCAACTTACATCGCAAATTTTTAGAAAAGCTGCCGCAAATTCAAGCATTTTAGGAGCAACAATCTGGAAAAATTCCCGTGAAATCCTGGAGAGACTGCATTATGGTGGTAGTCAGCAGCAGTCAGTTATTGTTTGGGTCACTGTGAAAATAAAATAGAAAGACTATATCACTGCACAATCTTCATCATCCCAACAAAAGGGAATTCAGCTTTAAAACAGTCATCATGTGCTCTGGGTTTGGGGCAGCAATCATGAAGCTGTGCAGATTCCTGGCAGTAACAAGTTTCCTCTGAGGAATACAAAAAATAGTGAATATATACTGATATACCATCACTTTCTCTGCTAACTTCTAATGTCTCATATTGTGTTTTTCCTGATTCCACCCTGCTTCCAAATGTGCCACAGGTATTCCAGCTGAGCATGCAAATGAAAACACTAGCTTGTCCTGGGCCCACTGGGCACTGAGCATGTAACTGCAATGCAGCTGGGGTCACTTAAATAGAGCCAAAAATTCTTAGCTTCTCACCTTCGTACAACCGGCAAATCACTGCATGAAGTATGAGAAAATGTTGGAATGTGGGTTTCAGGAAAGTGCTGTATCTGTTATGGGTTCGCAAAACTGTGTCTGAAAGTCCCATATTTAAGTTGCATTTCACTGAGCATCTGCAATTAACAACAGGGCAGCTGAAGAACTTTCACTGGTGATGCGTTTGCTGGGTTTCCTCACAGCCAGAGCATTTTTAACAAGGACATGTTGGCCTCTGGTTTTGTTCCTACTTAGGGAATTTCCTGTGCAGGTTTTTGCAACAAAATGGAACAAGTACTCCTGTGGGCAAAAATCAGAAGTAACAGAACTGATAATTTAATTGAAGCACTAGTTTCCATCTAGTTTGCTTAATTACTTTACAAATTTTCCTCTTTCACACCAAAATTGGATGAGAAAGAAAGGAGTTCGGCTACAAACGACCTGCCAATTTGCATGTCTGGCTGCCTGTTTAACTTATGAAACACTTTTTTTGGTAAATGATTCCAACTTCAAGATCAAATGAGTCGTCCTAGAATAAAGGTCAAATCTGAATTAAGATTAAAGTTACCAGGCAAAGGAAAGTTTCCTCTGATACTCCTCTCTGTGTTAAAAACCTTGAGGTGATAATTACTGCCTCTTGAGGAAAACCCATGAAAGGACATGAAGAGACGCATCGCTTTGGGGCTTCATTAGTTTCCATTCAAGAAGGAAACTGATATTCGACACAAGGAGTAGCAAAGACCTCCCAGATACTGCAGGTTAGAATTCAGGAGTTTGGCATCTTGAAATCTTAACCTCTCTGTTTGCGACCAACCATTCAGACAAAACTGTCAGAGGTAACTCTATTGTTGTTCCTCAGCCTGTCAGTCAGCCATCAGATAAAAGCAGCAGACATTTTCCTCTCTCTGCCTAGCCTTGCTCTTGACCTTCACTTCAGCCCAAAGGCCCTTCAGTCAAGGGATGTAATATTCTCTATAGGTGGATATCAGCTGCCAAGACCATTTTCAAAGGTTCTTCCCATCCTGAGCCACCTTGCCTGTGAACTACAAAGAACAGGCATTTTCAGTCACAGGTCTCAGATGCAGTGGCCTTAGTATCCATGGCCCCTGGGCACTCCTGCACATGCCTGACCCTTCAGCCCAGTGGTGGGATCAGTTCAAAGCAGAGCAGGGACAGACACATCCCTCAGATGCTCTCCCAAATACATCATACATCTGTGTGTTAGACTGTGTGCAAATGCTTGCAGCGAGAAGCAGAAGAGCAGGACTGAGTCACACGTGTAATTCTGAAGCTGTAGAATAATTACACGAATTATAAATGGTGCTGACAGATTTAGTCAAACACTTTCTCTTTGTTGATACTCGCTAATGATGATTTATGATCATGGACCATAAATGCACATGCAGTGATTTATCACAGGCCTAAACGCTGCAACACTCTCTAACTTAGATTATTAGATTAATATTTTATAACAGCAATTAGGGCAGCTCTGGCTGGTTAAGGAGCTAATAGTAAAAGCCTGCTGAGAAAAGGCAAAGTAACATTTGACAAAGAGGGACCTAATTTGGGTGAGATAATACCAGCAAAACATTAAGCACAGTCATTAGAACTTAGGTGTTATGGTGATCGTTTGACTATTTTTTCTTTTGGTTATAGCAGAAATCATACATGGAGTCAGATTAATGCCAGTATAATTAAACTCTCTCGTAAGTGCCATCACCGATTCAGTGCTTACGAACCATCACTCTGTGCCACTCGATAATTAAACAAAACTTACTGAATACTTATTAGGAGAGAATAAAACTCAGAAATTGCTCCGAAATCACAGAAAAAAGATCTTTGCAACCCCAGAGGATGACCGAGAATCCTTCAATGTTCTCTGTTTTCTTTAATAACATAGCCGTCCAATTCCATGGGTACAAAAGTACCTGTTAAAGTAGCTACAGGTCTGGCAACTTAGAGGACAACCAAATCGGTGCTTCATTTATGTTAAAGGGCTCCACTGTGTTTAAAGTGAGCATCCAATATGCCTATTGGGGGAGCAATGAGTTTATGATGTCAATTCCTCTGGGAGAAAGGAGGATTTTTTTATCCTCCAGAACTTTAATGACGCCAATGAGTTGTGGTTAACCGTTACATCATGTTGGGTAATAGCATAAATCATGCTTTGTGTAAGCATTCTTTAATGTTGATGACACCTGACCACGGAAACATTCCAACAGCTGAGCAGCTACAACTAAAAATTCTGCAGTGAGTCATTTTATTCATATTTCGATTGGATGGCAGGAGGTAAATGTTGCTGCCATACACAAGTATCCAAAACTAATTGTGCCTACTTATATCCATTATACATCTCTCTGCTTTAATCATGTTCATTTGCCATAATTATCACTGGTACATGGCCTTATGAGGCGCTAAAAGCAGGACAATATGATGAGGTTGTTCTCTTTTTTCTTCCCTCACTTCCCTGATTTTTATGGCCTAATTAGGACAGTCCCAGGAGAGATCCCACTGTTGTAGCACACTGGAGAGAGTGGGGGGAAAGAAAATAGACATAAAGTAAGCGAAGCATGTAGCATGTGGGGTGTGGTGGAGGGGTTGGGGGTACCACAGTTGGATAAAAAGACTGATAGGCAGTCAATACATGAGAGGTAGCATAAAGAATGGTGGATAGAGAGAGGTGGACAGTAAGATGAAGGATTGAAGGTTTGTGTGCAGCCAACAGGAGACATTTTGGAGGTCTATTGTTGATCTTTCTTTAAATGTTAAAATGTCTAAAACTCATTTATTTATTTATTCATTATTTTAACAAAAATAGGACTTGCAGATGTGTGTGTTCATACTCAGTACTACCAGTGCAAGCTGCGGCAGGAATGGTTATGGTTCATTAATACAGTTCTTTCTTCACACTCCTCTGTAGTGTGAATGGCTTGCAGCCTCGGGCAGGGAGCATGGTAAATAATATATCAGTGTGTTCTGTTAATTTATTGGGCAAATGATAACAAATATATGGTGTGCCTGTGAAATATAAGTTGTAAGAACCAGAGAGCCTTGAAAATCCACCAGTCAAAGCTGAAATGTAAAAAGTAACAGAGAGCATAATGTGCAGAGATAGAGAAGGATGAAGGTCAGGAAGCACTGAACTGTACCCACAGACTCTGTATGGTGCAGGCTGTGCATCCTCGCGTGACATCTCACAGCAGATCAGATGGCCCAAAGCCTGACAAACAACAAAAGACTTGTGTTGAGCCTATGTTCGAAACAATGGCCAAAGGTAATATGGAGAGAAAATTACAGAAAATGACAACAGTGATCATTAATGTCCAACATAAAGATTTGGCACACCAATAAGAGAAGCAGGCTAAACACCCATCTGGCAAAACTAACAGAGGCACCAAAATCCATAACACCCAGAAAAAGCTCAAGGTCCTCAGGCAACAACATAAATTGGCAAACCGCAATGAAAGTGTACCACTGGAAGAGAACAGAGTAACATTGCAAGTACAGAAAGCATGCATCAGCATTCATGATCAACCCATTTCAGTTCACAAAACAGCTGTTGGGTCAGAATAGAAGTAGAAAGCTGTCCTATACAAAGGGAAAGATGGATCATCATACTCAAAGCACCTTCAGAGACATGAACAGAGAAGTTGAACAGGGGAGACTGCAATGTCCTCTTGCCCCATAGAACCAATAAAGGTTTAAGACCTTTTCAAGGAGATTCAATGAGTAATAATGACAGCCAGAGCCGGGTCAGCTCCCAGATCCACCAGCGGCACCTACAACATCTACAAAGCTACCCCTGGCTTATCCAACTGATGTGGACAGTACTCAAGATTATTTGGAAGAGATGAAGAGCATGCCCAAGCAATAATGGTACCCAAACTGAGTGTGGATCTCAGAGAACATCAACCAGTTAAGGATAATATCATTGCTGACTGTTGAAGAGAAGATCTCCTACAGTGTGGCAAAGCACCTAACCGAGTACTTACTGAGAAACAATTAATTGATGACATACTGGTTCTGTGGTTGGACTTGTCTAATGCACAGGAGTCAGTCCCTGACAAGTTCCATAGTAACTCTTCAAAGAGACACCATGTTCTTGAAAGTGTGGGGGCCTCCTCAAAGACCATCACAATGAGTTCCACCTGAGACTCTCAGCTGGTTTAATACTTTAAAAATATATCCCCTTACAAGGTAGACTCCACAAGTATCTCCCTTTATCTAAAGTCCTATCAAATAAAGGATCTTACAGCTTGTAGTTGGACGCTTTAGGAAAAACACCCATTTGTGTTTTTGTGGATAGATGAGGATCAACAGCCGCTATCAATTTTATACATTGACAGAGCCACAGTCAGGATGTTTATTAGTTTATCTGTTGCCATACACATGTCATCAACACTATTTGCTGCACTGCCACTGATGAAGATGATGCTCTGGAGGAAGAGTTGCTTGTTGCTACTCAGTCCAGCAGAGTGACCTTCACTAGGGACACTGTGGTCATCTGGGCTTACAGTGCTGTTGGAGGGTTCCTTAATGTAGTATGTGTTCAGGGCCGACAAAGTCACATTCTCACTATCATCAGAACCTAAACCCTGAGGGATGCTCATTAGCTCCATGCAGGATTTCACACGGGAAGAAACAGAAGAAACAACTGCTGAATGAAACAACTTCATCTGCATGCTATATATTATATTATATAGCATATATATATATATATATATATATATATATATATATATATATATATATATATATATATAGGGTAAATATTAGCATTTCTCTCTATATACACTATATTACCTAAAGCATTGGGATTTCTGCCTTCACACACACATGAACCTTAATGTCATCCCATTCTTAATCTGTTGGGTTTAACATATAGTTAACCCACCCTTTGCAGGTATAACAGCCTCAGCTTTTCTGGGAAGGCTTTCCAGAAGCGCATTTGTGTGCTTAAACAGTGCTTATGACAAGTCTTGCTTCTGAAAGTGACTTTTTCTAGTCTGACACTAGCCAGGAAATGTAAAACATGAGCCATATTTTAGTGGCAATGCAGCACAGTGACCAAACATCTATAGCCTCATTAAAACAAGCTCCCAGCAGGACCTCTGGACATCTTGGAAGAAGAAAACAAACACAATGACTAACTAAGGAGTAAGCTCCTGCTTACTGTTTACTGAACTTTTAAATTATTTGATCAGATCTGAGCCTGACGTAAAAGCAACATGCCAGCACCTCTTCCATTTGATGTCACATTTGATGTCAGAGCAGTCTGACCTATACAGTTGTCCCGGCACTTACCCTTTATCATTGGGTCTGAACAGTCACACCCACCCAGACATTGGGATTGTTGTAAGCTAAGCCAATCGATAACTTGGACTTTTAGCAGCAGTTGTAAATTTAAAACCATTTAAATCTGCATGAACATTATTCTCACAAATTTCAGGAAAATCCAGAATGGGGTGCAGCAATAACAAAAACAAATCTACTTTTGTCAATTAAAGGTCATTTTATGAAAAGTTATAACCATTTGCAAACAATAACATCCCTTATAACTGAAGTAGTTATTATAGGTGATGATGTTAAACTCGTCCATGCTGAGCACTTTGGTGAATATAAGGATGTCTTCGTAGGGATTGTATGAAATGTTAGATTTAATGTAAATGCAGAATGTTTCTGAATAACAACAAATGAAAAATATCTGGTTTTTGCTGTTTGCTTTCTTTGACACCTTCATGCAGCTTTTGCTTTTGAGGATTTTTAAAGCCACCATTTCATTGCACTTCCTGCACTGGGCGATGACTCCGTAGGTGCTATAGCCCAGCAGATTCTACACCTCATAGACCGAGGAGGTAGAGGAGAGCAGGTCACTCACAGTGACCTGAAAGTTATTGTGATCATCCATGGAGTAAAAAGAAATCTAATGTTGATTTCTGAGAGGAGAGCAGAGAAGAAGGAGTTTAGACACAGAGAGTTAGATTTCACCTCTCAGGTCCCGACCACAAGAACACAAGGAAATATACGCACGTACACAATTGTCTGTGTTTCTTTGATGATGAATACAGAAAAAGCATAAAAGCAACACAAGACTGACATGCAGATATGTGATTCCTCGGGTTTTGTCAGGATGAAACAATCGTCAGTTATTGTCACCTTAAAAATTAACCCAGAGATACTAAATCTAACGATGAACCTAATAAAGCAAAATTACAAATCAAGAATCATTCCTTACATTTGATACCAAAATATACTTCTCAAACTAACATTTATAAAATTTAATTAAATATTGTTAAATGTTAAAGAAAAATACAGTTTCCTCTCACCTCAACATACAGCGTCTAAATTACAAATGTTATGGCACAAAGAAAACTGTTTAGGGATCTGAACATGCTTTTTCTGTATTCATTATCAAAGAAACACAGACAATTATGTACGTGCGTATATTTCCTAAGTTCTTTTGATTAAAAGCATTTTATCTTAGCACAGAAGTGGTCGATGTTGTTGTTGGTGGTTGTCATGAGATCCTTAGCCTGTAAAAGTGACAAGGTGTTTTGACGGCTGTCTGGATACGATAAGGATGATAAAAGCCTCAGTCGATACTCCCTGAATGTCCAGGACAATGAGGTGGTGACAGGGAAGAGATCTCAGTTGCCACAATTTTGATTGTCATGGATGTTATGGATGTTTGCTGTGCGCTCATCATTTCCTACATCAAAACATTTCAATTCAATTCAATTCAATTCAGTTTTATTTATATAGCGCATATTTACAACACAGGTCATCACAAAGCGCTTAACATTGTAAGAAAGAACAGGAAACAGTAAAACAGGAAACAGAAAAACCCAACAATCCAAGGTTGCTTTAGGATTCCCTATGAGCAAGCAGTCAGCGACGGTGGGAAGGAACCAAAAACCCCCCATGGTAGGGAAGGGGGGAAAAAAATCTCCGACAGAACCAGGCTCAGGGAGGGCGGCCATCTGCCTCGACCGGTTGGGTTGGGAGTGGGGAAGAGGAGGGAGGGAGGGATAGTAGGAGAGGTTGGGGTGGGGATTGGAGGTGGTGAGGCCAGCGGCTGCAGATTTAGTAACTGCAAGTCATTTAGCTGTATATAGCTACGTATTTTTTCCTCTAGATAGGTTAGCATACTTGCTATAACATGTGCATTAACTTCTAATTAGATTAACACTTGATCAAACATCAATGTGAAAAGAAGCATTTACTGTGACAGAAACCATATTTCTGAGTAAAGTACTCGATATGTGCTTTAATATGTGCTTTGATATTCTGTTTATGTGTTAATTTGGCTGATGATTCCTCAACATGGAGGCAGGGTTCATGACACTGTCAACAGCCATCAGGAGGTGACTGAGATATTTTAGCTTAAGCTGTCATGTCATCTATCTTTACATACAGTCTATAGTCAACTAGTAATAGACATTTTCCTCACTATACACAATTAAGCATCATTTGCAGCATTTTTTCAGCAGTAGCAGTTTAGCGTATTTGATTTCTGTAAATACGTCTCTATGAAGTTGTTTTTATTGTTCTGCACTGGATTGAAAATCAAAGATTAGATTGGGCCCGAACCCACCAGAGTCAGCTCTGCCTCCTGATATCCACATCACACCCTGCCAGAGCTCAGCTCCATTTTCTTTGGTCGCACAGCAAGTCAAATACAGCTCTTGAAATCTGCTGTCAGACTACATCTTGCTGAATGCAGAATGATGCTTTCTTAGCTTCCTCATCAAAACAGCTGCATCCCACAGCAGCAGGATCCATATGGTCTGCAAACTGGGAGTGGGGCTGTGTGTTGGTGGCATAGATGTCGTGTAATACTGTGTAATTGTGATTGTATGCAGCCTTACTAACTAACATGCTTTTCTACAAGCCAGCAGTTAAACTTTTGTGCACAGATTCACAGTTTCTGCAGTGAAATTAGTGGGAACAAAGCAATCATCATCAGAATGAATCCAAACTTTTTTATTTTCAGCAGAGTCTAAATGTAGTTCTGTCTCAGTCTTGGTGCCTCAATGTAATAAAATTTGCAGCTGTGGCGTTATTGATGCCAGTCTACAGACAGTCTGCCTGACAATGAAAATAGAGTTTGTTGTACTGACCCTATAAGTGACTGTGGACACAGTGTATTGCAGGAATGTGAGTCAGTTCAGACGTGGCTCACTAAAACAATGAAGGTCACTAGAATTTAGTTTTCTAAACAGCATTTGGAAAATTTAGCTGTAACATCATTGAAGAAACAGAGCTGGCATTACTCTGGACAATCTGCATCCACAGAACACACTGTACATATTTTTTCTTGATCTACTTTCTACTGAAGAAATCAAACCAATTTTAAATGTTGCCAGTCTGGTCTGTAAGCCCAGTAACCTCACTGGACAAGGGTTCCACACCTCACAAACCCAATATTAACCCCTGGTTGTCAGTACAAAACAGTATGGCATGTAAAAGGAAGTGCAGAATCTCTCAGGGTTTTAAACATACACCCCAAACAAACTGCCCTTAACACTGGAACAGCCAGAATTCCAGAACTACTAGAACTGTCGTGAGCAGTCATTTTGACTGCTAGATTCTAAATTCTATAATCTTTCATGATAAATAGCTAAATGGAAGATTATTGGATTTATTCCGTTATGATGTATTTAAAAACAAAAACAAAATAACATCAAATGTATATTTCAACAAGTTTAATTATACATTCACCAATATTCATATCGTCACAAATCAGAATAGTTTGGGAGAAACAAAGTATCCCTAGAGTATGGCGCAGGGCAGGAGGTGTCTTTATCCCTAAGGAGAAGGAGTCCTCGGACTTTAGTCAGTTTCGGATGATTTCTCTCCTCAATGTTGAGGGAAAGATTTTCTTTAGCATTGTCACACAGAGGTTGGCTAGCTACTTAGAGAGGAATGGTCTGATAGATTCTACAGTGCAGAAGGCAGGGATACCTAGATTTGCTGGATGCTTAGAGCATACTAGCATGATTTGGCATCAGATTCAGACAGCTAAGAGGGAGAGGAGAGACTTTAATGTTGTATTTTTAGATCTGGCTAATGCGCTCGGGTCGGTGCCACATAGTCTTATTTGGAGTTCCTTTCACTACTTTAAAGTGCCAGAGATAGTTATTTACTTGGTGAAAGCCTATTTCAAGGATATTAGATTATGTGCAAGGGTAGCAGATTCCACAACAGGCTGGCAAAGATTGGAAGTTGGTATTATGGCAGGATGTACAGTTTCTCCATTAGCTTGTACTATGGCCATGGAGGTAATTATCAGGGCTTCAAAGTGGGTTGTGGGTGGGGAAAGACGACAGAACGGGATGCGTCTTCCACCTGTTAGGGCTTATATGGACGATATGACACTGCTAACTACAACAGTGCCATGTACAAAGAGGTTGTTAGACAGAGTTATTCAGAATCTTAAATGGGCTAGTATGAAGATTAAGCCTAGTAAGTCAAGGAGCGTTTCAATATACAGAGGAAAAGTAAGTGATAGGAAGTTTTCTATAGATGGTGAGGAAATCCCAACTATTAGGGAGAAGTCAGTTAAGAGTTTAGGAAGGTGGTATAATGCGGATTTCAATGATGTTGAACAGGTTGTGCAATTTAGAAAGGATGTTGCAGAAGGGCTGGATAGAATAGATAAATCAGGGCTCCCAGGAAAGTTGAGGTTGTGGTGTTTGCAGTTTGGCTTGTATCCCAGATTAATGTGGCCAATATCAGTTTATGAAGTCCCACTGTCCGTGGCAGAGAGAATGGAAAGGTTAGTTAGCTCCTATATTAGGAAATGGTTGGGTGCTCCCAGGTGTTTAAGCAGTGTGGCTTTATATGGGAAAGGAACACTTCAGCTGCCAGTATCTAGTTTCACAGAGGAGTATAAATGCACTAAGGTTAGGACAGAACTTTTGTTATCTGGGAGTAGGGACATGTTAGTTAGCAAGGTGGTTCCGAATCCTACCAGGGGGAGGAAATGGATCCCCAAAGCAGCAGTGCAGGAGGCAGAAGCAGCTCTTAGGCAGGCAGCAATAGTAGGAAATGTTCAATTTGGCCGGGGAGGCTTGGGGCTTGGCCCAGGCAAACCATCGTGGGACAAAGCAGGTCCAAAGGAGAAAAGAAAGCTGTTAGTGGAACAAGTTCACAGGCAAGAGGAACTTTTAAGGGGAGTAAAGGCAGATGGTCAGGCCAAACAGGGACAGTGGTTGAACTGGGAAGGTATTGAGAAGAGGAGGCTCAGTTGGAGGGACCTGTGGTGTATGGAGGAAAGTCAGATTAAATTTCTAATAGGGGCGACATACGATGTCTTGCCAACCCCCCAGAACCTAAGACTCTGGGGGAAAGGCGACCAATCGTGTCCGCTGTGTTTAGATACAGCAAGTTTAAAGCATATTTTGTGTGGTTGTAGAATTAGCTTATCACAAGGCCGGTATACATGGCAGCATAATCAGGTGCTGAGAAGCTTAGCTGCAGGCATTGAAGAGAGAAGAAAGCAGGTGAATGCTGGAGGTTCCAGAAAGGAGAGGCAAGTTGTGCAGTTTGTTCGAGAGGGAGAGAATAGAGGAATTAAGTCAGGGAGGAGGCAGGGGTGTGGCAGCCTGGTAGGAGCTAGTGATTGGGAAATGCAGGTGGACTTGGGAGGAAAGCTAGGTGTTCCCCAGGACATAGTCTGTACTAATCTGAGGCCAGACATTGTTTTGTGGTCAGTGAGTGAAAAGACTGTGTATTTCATTGAGCTGACAGTTCCCTGGGAAAATTCAGTGGAGGCAGCCTATGAGAGGAAGAAGACTAGATATGCTGACCTGAAGACAGAATCTGAGCAGAGAGGATGGAAGACCAGGGTTCGCCCAGTTGAAGTGGGGTGTAGAGGTTTTGTTGCAGGGTCAGCTGTCTCACTTTTGAGGGAGCTGGGAGTGCAGGGGCAGAATTTGAGGAAGACAGTGAGGGAGATGTCAGATGAGGCTGCGAGATCTAGTCAGTGGATATGGATTAGGAGAAACAATAGTAGTTGGGGGGTGAAATAAAGGCAGTGAGGGAGAAGGGGGAGGCAGAGGACATGCTTAACCCGGCAGGAGGAGAGGATACAGTCTAAACAGACACCTCTCCTCTGCTCTGCTTTCCCCGCCCCTTTTTCCCTCTCCCAATAGGCAGAGATCCAGGAAGAGGAAGTGAGTGTATTTAAGGTGAGGGAGTGGCCTGCTAGAGTCTCTTTGTGGGACCATGCGGCCAGCTCAGGTGAGTTTGTGTTGTAAGGTGCAGGTTTGTTTCGTTTGTGCTCCTGTTTTGCTTGCCTTCTGTCATAATCACTTAGCACTTAGCAGTTGTGTGTGGCATCTAGTGCTAGGGTAGCAGTGCAGCACTTAACAATAGTGATTTGTTAGTACTATATTTTAAGCAATTAGTGGTTAGCAGTAGCATGTAGCAATTGCACTAGCTAAATGGTAGCATCGGCACTGGTCACTACCTGGAGCATCTCCTAAGCAGGCCTGGGCCAGTTGAATGTGGCAGTGCTGGTTGGATTGTGTAGGAGCAGTGTGAACTGGCACTGGGGGGGGGGGTGACTCTGGGACGCCAGAGTTCACCGCCTAGCCTCCTGGAGGTGTCGTGGGACTAAGTAGGCGGTAGGTATAGAGACAGATTAGGGATCCTAGGTCCTCATTGAGTACGAATCCTCTTTTTTTAGCACAAGTGTCTTGTGTTTAACATAATTATTGCATTTATTCAGGCCAGTGTTATTCCATAGAGAATCCATTCAACATAACTCAGGACAAGACAAAAAACAATTAAAAATGTTGTATTTTACTATGAAGCATGTTATTTTCACATTTAACATCAAAACAAAAATTTAATTCAAATTTAATTTAACAAATCATTTTACAAAAAATATCAAAAAAGCTGGAAACAAATTGATCTAATTTTTGAAAAGAGGCCTCAAGAACAAAGCTTAGGCTATAGAAGAATAAACGATTAAATTATACCAAATTGTCTACTAGAAAAGTAACAGTTTGTCTTGAAAACTGCACCATGGAGTATCTCTTCTGCTTAGACGATGTCACAGTCCACACAAGTGTCTTCTCTACTCCTCACACAGTTTCCACACACAGCTTTGTGGCGTTTGCAGCAGGCGTCAGATGTTTTGTTTTGGTTGCAGCTTCTGAACCTGGCACTGCCTCCGTTTTGGTGTCTTGTGCGTCGGTTGCTTCTGCTGCAGACTCTCTCCATGTGCCAACTGTGATGCTGCCCTTTTCCCTTCCATGAATTCTGCTCTCAGCTCCTCAGCATAAATTTCCTCAGGTCTATTTTGCTGCTTGTGCACTCTCTGAAGAGGATGTGGGCGTTGATCTCAGCCAGGTCTAAGACGTTATAAAATACAGCCACTGACCAACGACGTGTGCTGCCTTTCACTGAGTACGCCATGCCATCTGATCCACACCGTACTTGGTGTTGTTGTAATACACCACTGACTCCGGCTTTGCCGTCGGCACATCAGTGATGTCCACGCTTGTGTGCACAGTGCTGACGATGCAGACGTTCTTTCTCAGCTTTCCCTGGTAGATCGTCAGTGTTGCGTCTCCACATTTCAGCACCTTTGTGCTGAACAGCTTCATTTGCCGTTTGGCTGAGGGGGGCAACTCTCGCTTTGTTTTTCCAATGGTACCAACCAGGGTGGTCTTTTTGGCCTGTGAAACTGGCTGAAGAAGAAATTATCTGTTGTAATATTTCTTCCCACCCCAAGAACGGTTCCACCAGTTTCAGAACCACACTTTCTCCCACGACCTGACCCCTGTCCCTCGTCTCCTCCTTACCCAGATACGGAGCCCCATTCAGCATTGAACAGGGCTGGCTGCTGGACATCAGTTCATAAGCTGGGTCAGACAACGCTATTTGCAGCACCTTTTCCAGCCCCTTATCCTGTACCACTGAAAGTGATCTACAGTCCACTGCAATCCATTTCGGCCGAGAGTTTGTTAATTTGTCAGACGCAGATTTCCTTATTTTGGCTCTGAACCCCATCATCTGGTCTGTTGTGGGCTGGCTACACGTTTGCCTATACCAGGACTGTCGTAGCTAACGTTAGCTCTGGTGTCTGTGTCTGCAACAACATGTTTTGCATTGAGGTGATACTGTAGGCTTAAAGTGCTTTTTGTTGCACAATTTGCACACAACCATGTATGGTGCGCGCTGTATGGTGCGGACATACACACCCACATACATACATACAGACAGACAGACAGACAGACAGACAGACAGACAGACAGACAGACAGACAGACAGACGGCAGTAAGTTCAAAGTCAAAGGTCAAGTTCAAGGCCAACAGGTGCAATGTGGTAGTCCTACCCTTAGATATACCAAAGGTCATCATTGCAAGCTTATATAGTATATTATAAGGGGATTTTGCACTAATTAACTAATTAGCCCTGTAACCTTGATCTTTGACCTTTTGATCCCAAAATGAATGGGTGACCATTGTAGGTTAAGATCAATATCTGTGCCAAGTTTGATTGTTTGGTTATGGTGTGGACATAGCCACCCGCCCACCCACATACATACATACATACATACAGACAGACAGACAGACAGACTCCATCGGTGTGGGTAATAAACATTTTTGTTGTTTAAGTTCACCTAATTCTGTTCATTGATTCAGTTGTCAACCAAAATTTATTTGAATTGAAAAACTTTGCTTGTTGTGTCAAATATTGCTATTTGATAAATATTTATATTTAATTAAGTAGATTTTTTTAAATTGCGTACCACCCTTAGTATTAACCAAATTTTGAAATCATCAAAATTGATGCTGACTAAGCACCAGAATCAGAAGCACCAGACTGCAAACTGCACAATTGGTAACTACATCACATGTTGTGGCACCTTCCTCTGGCTTGGCTGAAACCTAAATTAACTGGAGGTTTCCCCATCGGCACTTGCCACAGACCTGACCAACACTTCCTCCTGGCAGACCTCCCCACCTGTGCTTGCCAAAGGCTTTTGCCAGGCAAAGTTGCTAGCCTGAAAGTCTCTACTCCTGGTGAGTTGAGGTCAAATGTTGTTTGTCATGTATACAAATGGTAAATGGTAAATGGTCTGCACTTATATAGCGCTTTTTTTCTACCTTAGTGGTATCCAAAGTGCTTTGCAATGTGTTTCACATTCACCTATTCCCACACACATTTACACACCAATGGCGACTGAGCTGCCAGGTGCTTGCCTGCCATTGGGAACAACTGCGGAGTGGCTGGGGATCAAACAGCCAACCTTGTGATGAGTGGACAACCCACTCTACCACCTGAGCCACAGCCAAACAACAAAAAAAGAGTAACATCTAAAAAAAAATATGCGGACTTACATTTCTGCTGTTAACTCACATTTTAGTTAAATGAGGCATGAACATCATATACAAACACCACACAGCTCTGATGGAATGGCCTTTGAACTAAACATGTGCAAGTGAACTGTCAAGAACTTGCCTGGGTTTCAAATCAATGCGTCTGGACAGCAGAATCACTATGAATAGAGAATGTTCAGAACAACAACAGCAACAATTTTTTTTAGGTTCGCTAGCAACATACTAATGGCAGGTTGACATTTGATCTTGTTTACTCATGAAGATCTTGTACTTCAAGAAAAACATACTTCAAACAAGTATAGGTCAACAAACAAGTATACTTTCAAACAGCTATACTGCAAGTATATACGGACTGAGTCTGCACGTCTTTTTCTTCTTGAAAAGAAGAAACAGCTATTTTGAGTCCTTAGAATAAGCCTTTCTCCTTGAGGTAGTGATCTGATTCCTGCCGTAATTTTTTATTCCAGTCCAGTTCCAGTCTTTCAGTGCATAAGGCTCCGCATTGATACACAGTCAAGCTTTTGAGATACCTTGCATGTGTGGATGAAGCATATCATGTGCCTTTCAAATGCATGCACCTCACTGTACGCCGTCAATATTCCATTACTCAAAGCATTTCTGTAGCCTTTCTGGAACAGTTCATATCTTTTTTCTTTCAATTCTACTGTTCAAAGGTGCAAAGGCACCACCAAGGTCAACAGATCATTACTGGAGGACCGTGAATGCTAGATATGGCTACAAAGATTTTAAATCCCAAATAGGTAATGAACTCTGCTCAGTGTAGATTCAGGAACAATGGCTATCTTTTAAGTCATTACTAGATTGTGTTCAACCTATTACTGTCACTAGATAAGGACAAATAATTACTTCTAATTGTGCTAGTCTGTTATATTAGTGACTACATATGTTTTAGCATGTTAATTTATATTATTTATTGGCCTAAGCTAAGAGGGAATCTCTGAATATGTGCTTTTATTTTAACCAAAATTTAAAAATTTTTTCACAGTGAAAGAGAAAGAACCAAGCTTGGAAGGTTTGACTGCAATATTATTTCCATTAAGGGCTTGGTAATTGTTCAGCTGCCCATGTTTATTAGGTTAGGTTTTATTTACTGTCTCTGATGAAGAAACATCTGATCTAACAGGAGGAACCAGAGAGTGACTACCAACGTTCTTATAATAAAAAAGACCTAACCAAAGCCAAATCAATATTTTTGTGACTCAGCTGAGAGGAGCACTAGATGAAGTCATTTGGAGGGGAGTACTCTCTGGTTCCTCATGGCTGGCTTCCTGTATTGCCTCACTGCTGTCCTTGACTATTGCCTCATGGCCGTCTTTGACTGTTGCCTCAGTGGTCAGATTAAAAGAGTCATCATCATCACTGGACATGTCCTGATCTTGTGGATCAACTTTTTCTCAAGAGAAATTTTAAGTTGAGAGAAAATAGGGATGGCTACATAGTGGCTTGGTGGTTAGCAGCCTCACCTCACAGCTAGAAGATCCCCGGTTCGCATCCCGGTTAGGACGCTTGGGATCTTTCTGTGTGGAGTTTGCATGTTGTCCCTGTGCAGCGTGGGTTTTCTCCGGATACTCCGGCTTCCTCCCACAGTCCAAAAACATGCTGAAGTTAATTGATGATTCTAAATTGTCCGTAGGTGTGAATGAGAGTGTACTTGATTGTCTGTCTCTATGTGTGGCCCTGAGATAAGCTTGCGACCTGTCTAGGGTGTCCCCTGCCTTCGCCCTGAGTCGACTGGGATAGACTCCAGTCCCCCCGGGACCCTACAGAGGAATAAGTGGTGTATAGATAACAGATGGATGGAAAATAGGGACAGCCTCAACAACTGTAAGACAAAACAAATTAAACAAGAACGCCATTCTGAATAAAGTTTCCATATCATTGCAGTTGCATATTATATAAAAACAATTTGGCGTATGAATATCTTGCACATAAGGATATATAACATCACCTTTTAGCAAAACTATATAAGCAATACTTAACTTGACAGATTGTACATTTGCATTTCTCTAATTTGAAATAGACTGATATGGTTCATTAACTCGACTTCAATTACCAAACACAACTTGTACCATACTGGTAACAAGTGCTGATGATGCATTCTTAATGAGAAAATAACCATGGGTTGCCCCAAGTTCTGAACCAAATATACTAATATATACAATATATCTATATATAATATATTTGAGGTCAATGTCATCAAGGCTTTGACCTTTATACTGTGAGAGAGTGCCCTTCTCCACTGCCAAAAGCATTCATTTTGGCGAGCTGATGTGTTCCCTGTGCCAAGCGGTAATATTGCCTGTCCACACAGATGTCATCACCCAAAAAGTCAGCAAGTTGGTCTGCTTTGTTTTCTTGCGGATAAAGCACTTGGGACATTGTTGCAATATTCTTCCAAGGCCTTGTCAAAGTTAACACCTCGGGATGCTTGGCACTGCTCTCCCTTGCAAACGTTTGCATTCTCCCCCTCTGTAAGCTGACATTGACCCTGGTCTAACAAACATGGAGATGTTCTCCTTGGTGATTCCACACATATGTCACGGTTCTCAGCTAGGAGCTCCAAAGCTGAGACCATCAATGGTTTTAGGAGCACAGAGACTTCCCTTCCATGTTTTCCTCTGATTTCTACTCTGGTGAAGAAATCACACATCTTGTACTCAAGTGGGGTAAGACATGCAACCATCTGCTCATTGCGCTCAGATTTTTTTTTTTTTCGCTTTGAAAATGGCCAACTCCATTCTTGACACCTCTCCTTCTCTTCTTCTGTTGAAAATAATTACCTGAGCAAGTGTCACTTTGGCGAGTGTTGCATAATTGTTCGCAGAGGGACATAATCTTAGTGTTCTTTCAGACTTGACTTCAACATTCTCCATGTGATAGTCCATGTGTTTTATATTTTCAGTGAAAGGTAAAATCTGTGGCGCATTCCACATCCATGGTTGCTGCACCTCTGGTGATCAGTCCCTTCCATCTGAAATTTTTGATGGTCTTAAATTCTGAAGCAAACTCTACAATTATACCCAGACTATTGCCAATTTTGAGGGCTGATGCAGGTTTGCAGAAGGTGTTGTCCTCTGGCTTGTACCCAGTCAACTCTTTCACTGCAGCTATTGTGTGATTGAAGTTTGCAGGATAGATGGGTTTCTCTGCCCTTCGAATAGAACCACAAGTAATAGTCGCTCAGGTCCTCGAAGTCTTTGCCTTATGTAGTCATGTCTGTTCTTTTTTGACCCATTTAGATCAAACAGCAAGAGAAGTTTGTTATTTTGGGTTATACTAGTAGCTTCATCATATGTCACGCAGGAACTCATACCCTTTAAGCCCTCACTGATCTCATGCACAACAGTAGTTTTAAGGGCACATTTTGATCAAACTCACACTTTTTCAGTCCTGGATTCATCATCAGTGTTCCTCTTTGCTGGGCAGATTCTCATGTAGCATAGCATAGAGTCCTTAGCAATGAAAACAATGAATGAAATCAGTGGCATGTCTACACTTACATGGTCTGGAGCAGGCCTGCAGCTCTCCAGTGCCTTTCCTCCCAACATTGGCAATGTGGGCAAAGTTCCCACGTCTTCTAAGAATGTTCAACCTATTGCGTATTTCTTTTGAATTGTTTGGATGCTGAAATGCTAGGGCAACCTCCTCTATATTTCCATGTACAGCTTCTAGGTGTTGAGCAATTTTTGATGTGGGTTAGAGGCAAAAGAGACAATAGTTTATTTTGTTATACACTTGATGGGTTTTAGAATTTGAGGGAGGGAATAGTTGGATTCAGCCACAGGCTTGTTGGAATCAGCTTTTCTTTGGAGTACTCTGCTTTTTCTTTGTTGTGGTGTCCAGGTTCCTTTTCTCAGGGCTGATTGCACTGTTTCTTTTTACAGGGCTTTCTGAGTCACTACCTTCTTTTGCTAGAGATCGAGGGGGATATCGCAGAGAAGACAGGGGCTTTTTGCAACCAGATAGAGTGGTGTGGCTTCTTCAGGCTCTGAAGAACTTCCTGCTCTGGAGTCTGGGACAGAGTCACTATCACTGTAGTTTGTGTGATCGAATTCATCAGATTCATCAAGGGATATTTCCACATATGCAGTGGCCTTGGGAAAAAAAACAGATTTTGTTAAGTGACACAAAGTGCCATGTACTGTGCTGATGCATTGGACCTTTATTGCAAGAATATTCTATCTTTTAGATTATTGATTTGATTAATAAGGAACATTTTTTGTTAAAGCATATTTAATGAAAGCCTGATAATTTCTACTAAGAATAAGTTTCACACACACATAAAAATGTACTACCAATATTAGACTGCAGGAAAATACCTGTCTTGTTTTTGACAAACTCCTGTTTAAATTATCCACTGAATGATTTCTAGATCTTTGACACGCTGGCGATGTTGCAGCTCATGCAAATGCGGCTTTTGTCTTAAAATTGGAAAAAGGACAAAAAGATAAAAGCTTTGTATTAAGTAGAACTATGTCAATAAATATGTTAATTGTCAGGCATTTTGACCACAAAAATAATACATGCAAAGTAGACTGTAAAACTCACAATGCAAATGCAGATGTAAACTAAAATCAATCTTTTGAGTATGTGATTTGTGAAAAAATTACATTTGCAATTATGGTGATAAATCAAACCTCACCTATTTAAAATGGTACACATTTTTATGAAAATGAAATAAAAATAAACAAACTGTTTCATAGATGTGTTTTTGAAGATTAATTAACACATGAAAATTAATACATGGATAGTGGTTTAGCCAAAGATGCCAAATGGTAATACTGATATCATCCACACTAAATCTGGTTGTGTTGTTAAGAAATAAATAACAGGCTGTTTGAATGTAATGAAGTGTTACCTTTGTTTTCTCCATTTTTCAGTGGATCACTGGTCATGGCTGATTTGTCCAGGGAGATATTTGATAAGGCTAGTGGCTAAAATGAGAAACCAAACTTAATATAAGCAAAGTTTCACTTTAACTGACATTTACAAAAGGCCAGTGAATTGTGCCCCAATCACAGCTATGATATTGCTTGATGCACATAGAGCATGTCGATGACCATGGAGTATTACAGTAGCTTCCCTTTTAAACATTGTCCCTGTCTGAAGTTGTAAACAACCTTGTATGTCATCACAGCAAGAATGTGCTGCAAGTTCTTCGTCTAATGGGCATTACAAATTCAGCTGAGGAGAAAAAAACCAGGCATGTCAAAAAGTGAAGAAGTGATTAAAGGAAACATGATATTAGGCTCCCGCTTAAGAACAAAACTATATATTGAATATTTCACTCATCTTTGCCTTATTCTTACTACTCAGACTCAGCAAGGTAACAACCAAAATTTGACTTAAGTCGTGCACCTGTCTGCGCAGTACTTTGCCTCATAAATCCTTTATTTCTGAGCTTTTAACATGCAGCAAGTACAGAAGCTGCACTGCCTTGACAGCCACAGTCAAAGTAAAACAAAACCAACAGCCAGTTTTCCACTGATGGTTGGAAATACATGCACACGCAGAATATTCCTATTAACTTTTCACAAATATTGTGTGTCATATGCTGCTTTTTTGTTCTTCGTATTTTGGCACAGGTGTTGTAAATCCTAATACTTTATGCCAGGTGTATTAAAGGAGTTTGCAATTGTGGCCAAAAAATTTAATCAAATGTTACAAGTAGAAGGACCATTCATTTTCAATGTCTTCTTTAAGAAAGAAGTGTTTGACTTCACACAAAAATGAATTGGGTAACTGGGAACTGAACTTGCCTACCTTCATCCTAAACCAGTTTCACTAACCAGTAAGCACACAGACTTGAAACTAAATTGGCAATTTGGCAACAAATATTCGTGAGTCTACTCACTGTAGAACTGCAGAATTTCTGTCTTTTTTTTGGTATTTTATAAATCAATATTCTGTTGCTTGCAAGTCAGCCTGGTGTGCTGCAGGAGACAACAGGCAGGTAGTTGCTGTTTCTCTCTTTACCTGCTTGTTATCAAGCCATTTTTATACTGCTGGAACATGTGTTGTGGCAGAAGTATTGCAGTAGTTCCAAACATGAAAACCAGTCGGGTAGAACCTCTTTCAGAGTCGTTACCGGGTAAGAAAAGTACTTACTGCAGAGTAGGTAGTTCTAAACGCCCTAAAAAGCCTTCTTATATATATTTACATATACACACACACACACACACACACACACACACACACACACACACACACACACACACACACACACACACAGGTGATTCGTAGGTTAGGACTGAGGCTTGGTAGCCGGCAGATGGAGCAAATAGATGATGGCTGGCAGGGATGATCTCAGACTGTAGCAAGAGGAGAATACAAGTTAGTACTAGAAACACAAACGAGTTATTGAACGGTCATGCAGTGTTCAGCGTCTGACTTTTATGGAGAGGCATGATGAGTTGCAGGTCGACCACTCCCTGCCACAGGTGTGTTCACTTTGGTGATTATTCAATAACATGCACCTGTCCGCATTCACAGGGGAAAAGAGAGAGAGGGAGGAAAACAAGGAAAAGCTGCCGCTGCATGGACCTGGAGGTGGAGGGCATGACAAGTAATTTCAGTTTAAAAACAACAAAACATTTTATGCGATCAAAATATCAGTTATATTGTATTGTGCAGGCTTGATTAAAATATGAACTAGGTGTTGTAGATTGTCATACTTTTTGTTATGGATTTAAGTGGAGTAGATCTTTGCACCTCAGGTGTTGATACTTCGACATCTCCTCATCCTAGAATTTTAGTTTGTAGTAGCAGGGAGTTTATTAGTAATGCTTTTCGTTCTGTAGAAATAACCATTCTCAGTGTGCTTCTTCCTCCTGATTAGCAGCAGATCAGCAGCCTCTCCATTCATTAAAAGTAGTCTCTTTTTGGGGCTTTGAGTGCCAAGCCACAGGGACTCTTCACTGAGTGTGGAAAAATTCATTTAGGAGGCTATGCATAATGAACCAAAAACAAGCTCACGGAAAAAGAACACATCCACTAATTTGCCATGCCTCCCCTCTCCTTTTTCTACTCTGTGTGACTTAAATTATTCATTGCACTCCATTCAACCTGCTGTCCCTTGATAGCCATCATGTCAATCTTTAGTGAAAGTCTGCCAATTGGATTTTGCTGCTGGAGCCAAGTGTCAGGAGAAAAGCTTACACTACACTCTATAGCTTTTATTCGTTCAACATGTACACACTGTATGTGTGTGCTCGCTAAACATCCACTAGATACGGCACAACAAGACATTCAAGCTTACAGGCCAGGTAGGAGCAATGCTTTTTTTATCATGTGCGGGGAAAGCATTGATTTCTTTTATGTCTAACTCCTTGGACAGTGAGTCTTTGCAGGCAATTAGGGTTTGAGAGGGAAGCGATAGTGTGAGATCAACAAAGATGGTAACCTGAGGCTCCAGACACCTCTTACCTCTGCTAGTGGAAAACATGCTGCATAAGATGTCAGAAGAAACCCACAGGCCAAATTCATTGTAATTACTTTATGTATGTTCAAAGTCAAACTTATAGCTAAATGTGAGCGCATGAAAATTCTGTAGACTCAGTGTACATAAACATAAATACAATCATATCTCTATTTTCTTGTATTCAGGTACAGTGTCATGAAAAAGTATTTTCTGAAACTTCTTATTTTTTTGCACAATTTCCCCACTTCAGTGTTTCATTTATTCATATCCTTGAGATTTAAAACCTCTTTTCAAGAGTGACCTGGCCAAGACAGCAGCATAAAACAGATTACAACAAACTCACAAAACACAAACAAAATACAGTCACAGTTTCACACACTACAGAAAAACAAGAGTGATTACACTGTGCACTCACAAGAAAGACCATCAAATAAATTTAAATATTAGACAAAGATAACCCAGGTAAACACAAAATGCACTTTTTAAATGATGATTTAATGTTTTAAGGGAAAGAAACTATCCAAACGTACCTGCCCTGTGTGAAAAAGTAACTGCCCCATTGTTAAATCATGAATTAACTATGGCTAATCACATTTTTTGGAAAGTTGAGTTCAATTTCACTGACCACAGCCAAGCCTGACTACCTCCAGACCTGTTCAATCAACAGGTCACTTAAATAGAACCTGTCAGCATCTAGGACAGCATCTAAAGAACTGTAGGCCTCCCTGGCCTTAGTTAAGGTCAGTATTCATAACTCAACAATAAGGAAGAGACTGGACATAAAATGGCCTCCATGGCAGAGTTCCAAGGTGAAAACCACTGCTGACTTAAAAGAACATAAAGACTCGTCTTACTTTTACAAACAAACATCTGAATGATCACCAAGACTTTTGGGAGAATGTTCTATGGACTGACGAGATGAAAGTTGAACTTTTTAGAAGTTGTGTGTCTCGTTACATCTGGTGTAAAAGCAACAAACCGTTTCAGGAAAAGAACATCACACCAACAGTCCAACATGGTGGTGGTAGTGTGGTGGTCTGGAGCCGCTTTGCTGCTTCAGGACCTGGACGACTTGCTGTGATTGATGGAACCATGAACTCTGCTCTGTACCAGAAAATCCTGAAGGAGAATGTTCAGCCATCAATTCCTGACCTCAAGCTGAAGCACACTTGGGTTGTACAGCAGGACAACGATCCAAAACACACCAGCAAGTCGATTCTGAATGCCTTAAAACAACAAATGAATGTCTTGGAGTGGCGTCATCAAAGTCTGGACTTGAATCTGATTGAAATGCTGTGACATGACCTTAAAAAGGCAGTTCATGCTTGAAAACCCTCCAGTGTTGCAGAATTAAAACAATTCTGCAGAGAAGACTAGGCCAGAATATCTCCAGAGAGATGTGAAAGAGTCAGTGCCAGTTATAGAAAATGCTTGATTTCAGTTGTTGCTGCTGAGGGTGGCCCAACCAGTTATTAGGTTTAGAGGGCAGTTACTTTTTCACTAAGGGACCAGGTCACTTTGAATCGTATTTTTTTTCCTTAATAAATAAAATCATCATTTAAAAACTTCATTTTGTGTTTACTTGGGTTGTCTTTGTCTGATATTTACTTTGGTTTGATGATCTTAAACGTTGAAGTGGGAAAATATGCAAAAAACCAAGAATTTGAGAAGGGGGCAAATACTTTTGTACAGCCTTGTACATGAATTATCCATTTAAAAACTTTCACGTAAAGCATGATTACTCTATATCACAGACTAATTGTTATGACATGTTGTCCCTACTGATGGCCTTTTAAAGCTGATTACCATCCTACTTAGGTCTACTCTATCTTTAGAACTAATGTCAGCATGCTAAATGAAGATGGTGAAAATTGTAAGAGTTTATATGTTAAAAATGTGCACTTTAGCATTCCCATTGTGAAAGAAAGAATATATATTATCATTTGACTAACCATGATCTTTGTGAAGTATATATATTAGTTATTTTATAATTTTTTTTTCAAAGTTCACTTACTAGATTTTTTATAGGTTTAAATTGCAAGACATGCATAGTAGCATGTAGTTAGATGTACTTCTGAGTGTCAGCCTTTACTATACTTTGGGTTTGGTGCTTATTCGCTAATGTTTACATGCTAACATACTAAGTTAAAATGCTGAAGCTGCGACACAGTGCAACACATCGGCAAATTAACACTATGACCATGATAAAATGATAAAATTCCCTAAATATTGTTTTTATTGACGTCTTTTTGATAACAGCATATAGCCCCCACAAAAATCAATGGCCAGAATCCAACATAAACATACACAGGCACTCTCACACACACCTTCTATCTGAGGGGAGGATACAAGTCCTGTGAAATGCAACTCATCAAGAAAAAAACATAGATTAAAGAAAGAAAAACCCCAACAAAAACCCCAAATAAATACTAGTGCATCTCAACATATTATAACATCGTAAAAAGTATGTTTTTATTATTTAATTGAAAAAGGTTTTCATATATTTTGTAATAATTACCTGTAAAGTGAAATATTTCATGTCTGCCAATAGTACCAATATGATCAGTGCTATTCACTTCATTTGTCAGTGGTCAGAATGTTGTGGCTGTGAATCAAACTCTAATGAAATATTCCAATATTCTCAAATGTTTATTCAATTTTTTGTTTTGTTGTAGGCCATATTTATCAAAATCAAAATAGAAAATGCTTGAAATATTTAGTTTTATGTGTAACAAGTCTAGAATATATTAAATTTCCAATTTCTTACATAACTACTATAAAATATGAAACTTTTTCACAATATTCTAATTTGTTGAGATGCACTAGTGCATACAAATGTGGAGACAGTGAGTCCAAATTTTGCAAAGAGAGACCCCAATATTTCTGTCATTTGTGACATTTTAAATCATTAAATCACTTTAATCATTAGAGACCTCTGAGCATCCTTGTAGAGTTGAGTCAAAGAGTCTTGTGGTAAACCCCAGAAACACACACACACACTCACACACACACACACACACACACACACACACAATCACACACTCACACACAGACACACACACACACACACACACACTCACACAATGAACTAATTATTGGACAGAGTGGAGTCTCCGTCGGTCTTGAAGAATTTAGGAAGGACTCTTCGGAAGGACTCTTGGGAAGGAGGACTCAAAGTGGTGCTTTCAGGTGTGGTCTTTTAAAGGGGACTTTTGCATGCCATTAACTCCGTCAGGGAGGGCTGATGTCCACATGTCCCCACAGAGTTACTTTCAGATCATTTTTAACAGTTTTATGGCTTCTAGACAGTCCAATATTGTGACTCATCATTTATATATTTGTACTGGTTGACAGAGGATCAAAACAAGACTATAGTGATGGTGACTGGGGGTTTGAGCCCGTCACTTGGTTAAACTAGGCCCAGTAAGCACTTTGGACGTCTGGAGGTGTATGTGTAAGTAAGTAAGTCAATTTTATATATATAGCACCTTTCACAGCACAAGGTCACAAAGTGCTTTACAATAGTAAAAACAAAAAACGAAGAAAACAAATTAACAACAATTTGGTGGAATCCTCTGAAGGCCTGCCTTCATGTGTCCTACTCCTGATAACACAGACGTCCCACCATCCTGGCAAACCTCTAAGGTGCCTTCCTTTAAGATTGCACATCTGGTGTGGTGTCTTAATGTCTGTGCTCTGTTGATCATAGTGGACCCCTTCTCCAGTCTGTGATTGTACATGGATGAAAACCTGCTCTTGCTCTGTCTTAGAGTTTTTTTGTTAATCCTACACACTGTGTCATCATTTAATTTAATTTTGATTTATCACTGACTGGAGACACAGAGGGGTAAAATTGCTGAGAGTTTAGAATAATGAAAACAGCAAATCACTTTGAAATTAATCAACCTGTCTGCTGGTTTTTGAACAACTCTGACCATAGGAAGGTGCCGTTGTCTTTGTTTTATCAGGCAGCCCAGCAGTTTTCACACATCAGAATGATAATGTTAGAATTTGGCCATCATAAGCATACGGCCTCACAGACATGCTAGCATGGTTGGTACAACCCAGTATGTTAAAATCTCAGCAATGCCATCCTAAAGAAAGCTCTAAATCAATCTCCCTATGATGGGAAATTGTGTTGAAACTTTAAAACTGGGGTAAAAAATGATCTGGAATAAGCAAAAAGGAAAAATGATAATGCCAGAATTGAAAGACCTTCAAACACTGCATTAAAGGAGGGATTTTAATCAGTAAGCGGCTCTCTAAATTGCTGCATGACTGATTTAAGATGACACAGCAGCAAGACGCAGCCTCACTGAGTCTCCGTTTCACTTTGTGTTGAAGGGTGGGTTTCAGACTTTATCAGTTTTTGAATTGTGTTGATAGGCCAAATAAAACCAGAGTTATGGTAAATAATAAACAAATCGAATGTTTGCCACGTTTGGTGCGCCTTTGGTATACCTTTGGTGCAGGGTGAAACAGGAAAAACAAGTAATTCTGCAGTGAGTGCTCGTGAGCCGAAAGTACTGGCAAGGAAAAACATAATAGAAAAACACTCCTTTCCTATTGGTGGACAGTGCACCACATCAGCCAATCAAGAAATGTTATGGTTGTTAAGAGAGAGCTGCAAGCTTGGGGAGTTATGGAGGAGGAGAGAAACAGCAAGTCAGCCATGAAGTCTTCTGCCCAGACTTGCCAGTGAAGAAAGAGAGTAAGATATATTAGTTTGATTCATTACATTGTGTGTTTCATATATGATGTGGTTAGAATACTACTGCTGGTCCCTCTGACATTAATGTCCTGCTACATTAGTAAATGTATTGATTGAGTGGTATTGATTTTCTGTACTGATTGTGTTCACAGCTGCTGGATGCAATGAAGACTGTATGTGCCAGATGAAGTGGACTTATGGAGGAGCATCACAACATGACATGATGTCTGGTGAAGAGGATGGCAACATTGACGGGATGTACAGGTGGATAGTGAGGCCTTTATCCTTCCGCAGCCAGAAGCTATCCAACTTGTGTGCTGTCTTACAGGCAAGGCTTGAGGCTGATGTGAAGTACACAGCGTCACGTCACAGACGTCTACAAAGTGGACATCCATCGTAACGAACGTCAAATAAATACGACCCAGGAGCAGCAGAAAGACAGTTTAAGCCGGACCTAATGCCCAAGGTCCTGGCCAGTAGTTGGCAGTGATGTTCTTTGTATATATTACATATTACAAATTTACTAGAGTACTAAAAATAGTTGATATTATTATCATTATTATTATTATTATTATTATCCAATAATTCAGTCTTTTTTTGTTTTTTTATGCCTCATTTCATCCAATGGATGTCCTGAGTGATGCACATGCCACACCTCTTCATTGATATGAAAATACATAGCAATGAAAATACAGCTGACAAGTCTGCAAATGGAGCCAAAAGGAAGTGTCGAAGTGTTGTATCCTCTCAGACCAGTTGAACTGCAAAATGCTGAAAGCAAAAACAGCCTAACCAAGCTTTAATACACATATGTCATGCCTTCCACTGAGGTGTCCACCAGCCTGTAATGTGAAATGAGAGTGAAGACCAGTCAGCTGAATAATGAACAATATAGTGTCTAGTAATAAATTGGATTAGTTGTAAATGGCTCAGTTTGCTGCATGATAAGCAGCGCTAATTTATTCAACAGTAATAATCATCTACTGTGAAATTAGAACAGCAGGGGAGGAGACCGGGAGCTCAGCTGGGGAGGCGGCACATCCCAGTCTTCACAGGGATGATGTGATGTCATGCCCATTCTGCACAGTTCGTTTGAGGATTAAGAAATTAGGGTGTTGCTGAAGACTGGTTCCAAAGACACTGGGCATCCATCTGAAAATGGAGTTGGTGTCAGGACCACTGCTCCTGCCCTGTCTTTTTCTGTCTCTCTCTCTCCCTCTTTTTCTCTGTCATGATCCCTGCTTTGGCCCTGTCTGTCTCCCTCTTCCTTTCTTTCTTCCCTTTTTCTTCTCCCTCTCTCTCTTCCTCTCAGCTTTTCTTCCCCTCTTTCTTCACTCTCCCTCTCCTTCTCACTCTCTCTCTCTCTCACTCACTCACTCAAGCTCTGCCTGCATCTTGATTGCTGTATTTGTAACAACTGCAGGCAGCAGCTCACCTGCACGCCACAATCATCAGCTGCCATAAAAGCTCAAGGTTTTCAGTTACACACCGCCAGACCATCTACGATGCTTCCCAGTTCCCTGCCTTCCTTTTTTCCTGCTGGTTCCTGCTCTGTCTCCGGCCTGACCTTCTGTCTTCTTGGTAATTTGTCTTTAATTATATTTAGTGATTTTGTTTAGATTTGTCTCCACTGTTCTTAGTTTGGTGTTTTGTGGGCTCTAGTAGTTTTTGCATTTTGTTTCTGTGTATTTAGTTTTTCTGTTAGTCTGTGTTTGTATACTTTAGTTCTGTGGTTTTGTCGTGTTCATATTGGTTATATTTGTGGGTTAGTTTAGATTAGTACCCCTGTTCTTAGTTTTGAGTCTCATGGAGTTTTGTTGGTTTTGATTGTTTTAGGTTTGGTTTCAGCTTTCATTGGAGTTTTGTTTCTTTATTCTGGTCTGGTCTTTCCTGTTCTTGAATTAAATCTTCTACAGAACACTCTGCCCGTCTGTCGGATCCTCTGTGTCTACGCCTGGGTTCTCTGACCCCCCCCCAATCATCGCCAAAATGGAGACTCTGCTAATCAGTCAGTCTTGCTCAGGCCTCTTAGTGAATGCTGCTAGCTTCAAAATAAACTGTTGTAACGAACGTTTGCTTTGCCTCCAGCTCTCTGACCAGCCTCCTGCCTCGTCTCCTTGCCACAGCTGAGGACATTCGCATCCCCATTCCAGCCAAACCAGCTCCTCTGGCCTCTGCCAACTCCTGTCTGCTCAGCTCTGCTTTTCGACTGCTCTGCTCTATCCCGACCATCCTGGTCCCTGATTTCATGCTCCTGCCTCAGAACCCCTTTGCTGGACTTTGGTTGCCTAGACCAACCCCTGAACCTTGACAGCTAAGTGTAGTAATTTCACCTGTCTGCTATTTGTTGTTTACGGGCCTGCACTATGCCAGTAATTCTTAGTTTGGTTTTCTTTTAGTTCCTGTAAACCTTTGTTTTACTTTCAGGTCCTTGTAGTTTTAGTTTCTGGGGAGTGGCAGCCTCTAGTGTAGAATTCCCTCTTTAGCAACCCTTAAGGTGGTCTTGGCTGCTTTCTTTAGTTCTGTGTCTTCTCTTCTGTGAAATCTGAAAATAAACCTGTTTAAATCTAAGCTGGGTCTGTGTCTTGTGTCCGCATTCTGGTTTCTCAGACTAGCTGTGACAGTTAGCACGTCAGAGGTAATTCTGCCAATATTTCATTTGAGGATTCCAGTATTGCCTCCCAGACGTGCTGTTTGCAGGTATAACACTGTCACCCTTTATAGATTAAAGGAGGATTCTGGTATATTTCACTATGGTATATTTTTCATTAATTTAGCAATTGTGGCTCTAAGTTCCATGCTATCATTGTCCTGAAAATTCTGAACTGCATCTCTACCAAGTTTAAGTGTAACAAAGAGGTGTGGAGAGGAGTTGACCCAGAAGCACTTCGAACAGAGCATACTGACTGCATTACAGTTTGGTTCAGGCAAACCACTGAACATCAGTCCTCACCTGCAGGATAGTAAACTCAACAACATAACTGTTATGGAATAACCAGCACCAGAATCAACAGAACTGGGTCCTGACAGAAAGATTTGCAGCCCATCAATAGGATCTTCTAGTCCTGGCCAATAACGTGAGAGTTTTACAGTTTTTTTTTCTTTTTTTTTGGTTTGCTCACTCAATCATTACAAAAATATTGTCAGTCAAGAGCTCCTGTTTTTTATGTCTAAACTCATCCTGAAAAAGAAATAAGGAAAACTGAAAACCAAGCTAATTTGGACCTTTAATGTACCAAAAACAAGCCCACACCATAATCCTCATCCACCAAATTTTACACTTGAAACAATGCAGTCAGGCAAGTACCGTTCTCCTGGCAGCCGCCACACAGTTGACAATGGAATATTAAGTATCAAGGAAATTTCATGAATGGACTTATTGCACAGGTGGCAACCTATTACAGTATCACACTTGAATAAACTGAGCTCCCGAGAGCGACCCATTCTTTCACAAATGTTTGTAGAAGCAGTCTGCATGTCTAGGGGCTGGATTTTATACACCTGTGGCCATGGAAGTGATTGGAACACCTGGATTCAGTTATTTGGGGGGGTATCCCAAAACTTGTGGCAATACAGTGTACCGAGCTAACCCACTAATCTCACTTCGTAGTACAGCCCTCAGCAGAAAATAGAATGTGCTGCATAGAGAATCAGGCTGGAGGACAGGAGTTACTGCAGCAGCTGCAGCCTGACTGATGAACCTGGTAAGTCATCAGGACATATTCATATGTTGATAGAGAATGACCTCAGTTCATGGCAAATTGCCTTCAGCCCATACCTTACCTGGAATCCATGTCTCATACACACTCTTATGGACAAAGATATACACAGCAATATTTTGAAGGAAAGGGCCAGAACTTTAAATCGGTTAGGTTTTTGATTTCCTGCAGGGTCAGCAAGGCTGTGTTTCCAAACCTTTGATGATAAATGACCATCCATTCACCTAAAATGGGATTTTTTTCAAAGAAATGCAGTAATTGACTCATTTTTCACAAAGCGATTGAGCAGAAAGAAGTTTCCTCCTGACAGGACGGAAGATCAAAAAGAATCCCCAGCCAAGGACATCTGCAGCCATTGCAATAATTGTCACTGCCTCCACTGACTTATACATTAACAATATGTTGTGTGAGTGTAGGTCCCTGTTGTAGAAGGTGACATACATCAGCAAGGCACTACACTCTGCTGGTCTTGTTGCTGGTGTTTGCCTTGTATTGTTTGACTTTTTTCCTGCCAACGCAAACAAGCCCAGGAGACAAAAGAGCCAAGGTTTCTTTTTCTATTAATGTACAAGCTGCTCCATGTTCTGTACATACACATGTTCATTTACAGTCACATGTCAGTGAGTGTGCAGGCTTGGGAAGTAATAGAATACTTGGAACATTGTTACATGACATTCAACAAAGAGGAATCTGTATTCTGTTGGAGTTGGAGCAGCAAAAAAGGTAATCAGATAGAATTGGTAAAACTGAGGATTATTAGCAGGATCACAAACAGAAAACACCTTTTAAAATAGAGAACATTGTATATTAAAGTATTGTCAACACTCTTGGTTCCCATGCTGCCCAAACTAATCACATCCCAAACAAGAGAAAACATCAAAACCAACATTCATGAACTTTAAACTAAAGCTTTCTCTGCTGACATTACAAAGTCTGAACAGAAGGCCTTTTCAGTATTGAGCATCGCCACTGCTCCTTTGCATGCATTTAGTTAATGAGTTAATGGACCTGCACACACACAAGTTCTTCATTGTGAGTTTTGCCTCATTTAGTTTGCTCCATTACAGATTGAAATGTCCATGAAAATAGAACTTTACTGTGATGAGGACAGGAGCTGTCAGAATAATGACATTCAGTGAACATGTTTCAATTAAATGTTAACAGCAGCTGAAGTTTAGTTCATTGCTTCCAGCTATTTGTAAGAGCTGTCCTCTGAATGTTTTCCATATGATCCATATGAGCGTCTTCAAAGAGCAAAAGTAGCCCATGATACAACAATAGTATCTTCAATAAATATGGGGAAACATTAATTATCCACATCATGGAGACAGGATTGATTACTGTCTAATGGTAAATGCTAATCCTATTTTCTTCCCTTCAGACAGGCGAGCTGCCACACACACAGTCACAGTTTGTAAACTGCAGCCTAATCATTTCTTATACTGCAGCTGTCCTCAAGTTGAGTCCTGAGCTCCATCTCAGCTGTCAGGATATTTTTATTTTACTATTAGCAAAAGTCTGATCCATTTACTAAAATGAAAAATTGTCAAGTTTTCTTATGACCAATTTTTCATAGTCTCACAGCAGGATATCTGCAGTAGTGACATTACTGTGCTTATGGATGTTTCCCATAATTACACATAGAACATGACCTCTTTAATTATTAAAAGCTACCACCAAAATATGGTAACGAGTTGCCTAGTAACAATGAAAACACATTTTATGGCACCATAAGTTGCTGTAATTAAATGAAAACCCTTGGAAATAATAAATAACTAATGCATGCTGTGAGCTAACAGTCAACTTTTTTTTGATTATTGTTAATTATGTATTACTGTCATATAGGACTCTGGGCCAACTATTCCCTGTCATATACATAACAACATCTTTTCTGCTTTGCTGTGTAAAGGGTCATCTCTCCCACATTACTAAAAAAGTAAATCACTATTAAACATGTATTATAATAATTATATGACCTTAAGTTAGCAACTCTACCAGGCACTTGCACACACAATACAGATACACTTAGGCAAAAGTCATCTTTTTATGACTTTTGCCTTAAAAATACTCATAAAAATACTCATTGCAGTGAATGGGAAGCTGGCCGGACAACTGCTAAAACCCAGTCATCTTTGGAAGCCTGTAGCTCTGACATATTTCATTCATTTCCATTGGTGAGACTCAACTCAAGACAGTACAACAGTTCACCTACCTTGGATGCACCATCTCCTCAGATGCCAAGATTGACAAAGAAATCGACAACAGACTGGCTAAAGCAAACAGTGCCTTCGGTCGAATGTACAACAGACTCTGGAATTGCAACCACCTGTAAATAAAGACAAAGATCAGCGTGTAAAGAGCTGTCGTTCCGACCACCCCCCTGTATGGTTCTGAATCCTGGGTCACCTACCGGCACCACATCCGTCTCCTTGAGCATTTCCATCAACGCTGTCTTCTTTCCATTCTCAACATCTACCGGAGCGATTTTATTACCAACATTGAAGTCCTTGACCAGGCAGGGGTCTACAGTATTGAGGCAATGCTGCTAAAGACACAGCTGCGCTGGGCCGGGTACGTCTCCAGAATGAAAGACCATCGCCTGCCAAAGATTGCACTGCTCAGCGAAATCTCTACTAGACACAGAGACAGAGGGGCACCAAAGAGGAGATACAAAGACTCTCTGAAGAAGCAGTCAATACCGGCCACACTGACCATCGCCAGTGGTCAGAACTTGCTGCTGACTGAGGTGACTAGAGACTTGTTGTCCGCAAAGCTACCTTTTCCTTTGATGAAAACCTAAAGGACAAAAGGCAAAAATGGAAGCAAAAAGATACAGCGCCCATCCCCGACCAGCCCATTTTCCCCTGCAGTCTCTGTGGTCGTGTTTGCCTGTAAATTTACGTCAGTCTGCACATTTTCCAAATTTGGACTTGCAGTCAGAGTTTTAACTAAATGTGTAGTCACTGTCTCATTGCGAGGCGAGCCCAGTCTGTGAAAATAAATCTGAACATTTATTTACTACCAGAACAAATGTAGTGTATTTGTTTTTTTAAGCCATTTAAAAACTTTAAAAGTGGCAGACACAATTTGAAACAATAGTCTCACCCTTGTTCTAGTTCATAACTCATGATTTTTCCTTCTGAGTGGTGAAGTTTTCGAACAGTTTCCTAAAAAGAAACAAAAAAGTCACATTTGTGAACATAGACGGAGGACTACACCATATCACTGCTTAACATTACCAAGAGCATTGAGTGAAAACTCAACAGAAATATCCTACAAATGGAAAATATTCTTACCGCAATTTTGGGACTGTGCACTCGTCTTTTCCACCTGAGAATCTGTTTTATTTGGCTTCCAGGACCTCTGCTCTCTCACCTCTGGTCCAGCTTCTGCTCCAACTGCCCACTGATAGCGCTCAACTGTTCAAAGCCTTGCTGCCTTTGTTGACATTGTGACAATGAGCTTTGCCATAGTGCTTAATTTGAGCACAAAAAGACATTATTTCATCAATGGAGATGGGGAAAGAAAATTCAGCAGGTCTGATCAGATACTGTAAAGGACCCCTCAACCTCTGAAGAGGAAATTTGAGGTGGAAATTTAAAACGTAGCCCAGGGCTTCAGGGTTTAATTCTGATGAGCCTGTGTGAATTGTAGCCTCAGTTTCCTGTCCTTAGCTGACAGGAGTGGCCCCCAATGTGGTCTTCTGCTGCTGTAGCCCATCTGCTTCAAGGTTTGATTTGTTGTGTGTAATATTTTGATTGTTTTAAATTAGATTTACTTATCTTAAACTCACTTATAAATGTCTAACTAATAAAGCTTCACTGGTGCTTGTGGTTCTTTTGGGGGTTTCTGTCTCAGTAACGTGGAGTCTTTGGACTACCAGCTTTTTTATAGGTAACAAATTGAAAACTGCATCCTGGCTGGGATCATTTCAAGCTCACACTGAAACAGTTTCTAAAAACAGATTAGTCATGCAGTCATGAATAATCTAGTGCATTGTATTTTTTTGTTGACTTATGTTCTGTGTTTTAATGTGTGTAGCTAGAAGTGCAGTGGTGTGTGGTGTTGGTTCCTGCCATATACTTGTCCCCATATAAATAGACATTAAATAAAATGAAAAGGAAATGTTAGTAAAGCAATATGCACCACAAAGTGGTATAAATACTAAAGCTGTATGGTTCGTACTGGATCAAATCATCTCTCTATTGACTGGCTGACTTTAAATTGCACTGGTGTACTTGTTATTGAATGCAGCCTTGCAGCCCTGCACATGTGCACAAACCTTGCGTACTGAGAGTTTAAAGAACAAAATCAGAGTGTCATACGGAGTCAGTGGGAGTGGAGCATGACAGGTATGACTGTAGTGACCTATGCAGTTCCTGGATGTTAAGTTGCCAGAAACTACATTAACTAATGACCCTTGGGACCTGGTTGAACGAAAGACCTGCGATGAGCTGTTCCACTATGGAGGGTCTACTGGGACTCCTCGGCTCAGTGGTTTAGAGTAAAAACATCTCCAGAGTTCCAATGTAGCCAGAGGCGTTCTGTAGTAAATGTTAGCCATGTGGTTTAGTTGTTTCCACTACCATGGCCTGGTCTTGATTATATTTAATTTGAGCAATCATTAATCTTGATTTGTTGTTGTTGTTGTTGTTTTTAACTTCATTCATATAGTGAACCCCATTACATCAAAAATGCTGACTTGCACATCCCTTGAGAAAGCCTGTCACCTGTCTTCATTTGGCATGGTCCAGCGATGCTGCAGGGGTGAAAAAGGCAGCACCGACATCACTGATTATGTACACTGAGGCAGTGGCAGCTTTATGATACAAAATTATTTCCTCTCCATCACTCTGGGGGACTTCCTGCAGTTACTGTCCGTGGATAAGAACATGATGAATGCACACTGTAACAGCAGCGAATACGGAATAGGCCACTAGTGTTCATTTGAATATTTGAATAATTCTGCAGTGGACATATTCGTAACTCCACAAAACTTATTTGACCTTTAGTTCTCTTCTTTTTAAAGTCAAGCTCACACTGAAGTACATTTTTAATTATTCAAAATCATTAGAGAGACGAGCAATCTCTTCCGAGGAGTTAATTATGTCCATAGCAGTCAAGCTGCGTCAGCATTCAAAGAACCGTGAGTGTGAGCTGGTAAAAATGCCACACTTCACTTCATGACACGATGAATGATGAATGCTATGTCGTACAAATAATGGTATACTGTTTTTAATATGCATGAGCTCAGCTCATGCAAATCATATATGTGCAACCATTATTTTCATACTGAAATATAGCTGTTGCAGCATATGGTTCCATATGTCACCAAAGGTAGGGTTATAGGATTTCAGCTCTCAGTATTACAATTCCATCCATCCATCCATTATCTATACACCACTTGATCGTCAGTAGGGTTGTAGGGTGGCTGGAGCCTATCCCAGCTGATTAGGGTGAAGGCAGAATACACCCTGGACAGGTCGCCAGTCCATCACAGGGCAGTTTTACAATTTAATCAAGTCATTAAATCCTCCAACCTAAGCAGTGGTAGTTCAACCCTTTGATATGAGTCATAAGAGTGAAGGGAAGAGGAGATATTTTACCGATAAACTGTTAAAAATCACTGTGATGATGTGGCACTGCAATACTAATGGTTATGTTAGATGTAGCGTACAAAGGAGCAGAACATTCCAAACCAACACACAGATAATCCCAAGACTGTTTTGTCAGAGCTGTAAATTGGGTAAGAAACCATTTCAGGAGACAGCCAACCCAAATCCCCCCTTTTTGGAGACGACAGGATGTCTCCCTTCTGCACCAGAATCTGATAAGGGTCATAAAAGTGCCAAAAGGTGACAAAAACCACACCTCAGGAGAAGAGGAGATGGCATTCCTCCTAACACAAGGAACTCTTCGATGATTTGAACTAAACACTTCTAAATAATAAAATCAAAGAATTCAACGTCTCTGAAATGGTGATCCCAACATCTGGACTCTGTGATACCAGGTTGATCAGGACCAGCATGGAAGGAGAACACATTGAATCTGAAGTGTTTATTGAGACGCATACACAAGACACCAACACCCCCTCCTCTCTGTCACAGATCACAACCATAAAAGACACAGTGAGAGAGAGAGATCTTTGATTCCCAGCATGTATACTTATAAGTTGAACTTTTCTTATAATTGAATGTATATGCTTGTATCTGTAGTTACATTAATAGTTTACTTTCATGTAGCCTAAAAGTCTACTATTTGTAAGCTTATTCTTGTGTTATATCTTTTATTATTATTATCTCAGGAACCATATGAGATAAACATGTCATGTTTGGTGTCGTTTTAATCACACATTTAGTGAGATTTTAGATCTGTGATCATCATAGATATTTAACAGTGGATTTGCATGTTTAAGAAATGATCTTAAAATATGCTCTAAGGGTATTTGGCCTCTGATCTCTCCTGGACAGTGAGACTCAAGACCTCCTCCTGGGATGGACACAGCCACGATTGGTCAGATGCTGATTTGAATTTGGCTCCAAAACTTTCTATATAAAAAGAAAGTCACTGGAATGCAACTTGGGCTTTCTCTTTCTTTCATTTTAGGGCTTTATTTGTTATTTTTCAAGGGCTTTTTCTTTCATTCAAGGGCTTTTTCTTTCTTTTAGGGGCTACTTTTTAAGGGCTAGACTTTTTCTTTAAGGACTTTTTAATTTGGCTTTATTGGGCTTTTATCAGCATTTTTACTTAACAGGCTATTTCAAAAGCTCTTTACAGAGTTTTTCTTTACACAGCTCAACTTTAAACAAGGGTTCTTAATATTTACGTGAGCTGTGTTTTTCCATGATTAACTTGAAGTTAGACTTCTTAAGTTAACTTTAATAATGCAACAGCACGGACATTTTCTTTTAACTATGAGCTTCGACTCTTACTGTTTGTATTACATTTTTACAACATGACTACACCAAAGTGCCTCCTTATCTCTGCGTTCCTGATCCGACTCATGCAGCAGATCATCACAGCTGGACATCCTGCAGCCTTCCTCTCCCTCCATCAAGGGCTACGCAAGTATCGTTTTCCTTTTGCTAAACGGGTGAATTTATAAATTACGATTGGCTTCCAATTCCAAAGTGATTCTAAATTCATCACCTTTCTATCAGCTGCTTCCAGTGACGATCACAGTTAATTAGCTTATCTGCATTCATTCATTCATTCATTCACTGTCTGTTGTTACATCATTGTTGTTTATTGTTTGTTTGTAGTGTTAATTAATAAATATTTGTGTATAATTATCATCGGTTCTGCCATGTATTTCTTTGTTTGGGAACTGGAGGTCAATGAAATCAGAATTTATGACTTTCAGCTAAGAGACTGATCAGCTTCATTCAATTAAAGTCTCTTTGAGACTTAATCTAGAATGATAATTTTCTCAGTAATCTGAGATGGTGCCCCTTCATTAACGAGTGCAAATGTCATTGTAAAGTGTAGTTACTACTACGCTACATAGATTTAGGCTCAAAGTCAGCTCAGGGTTTAGGTTAAACTAAATGCGTTATAGTTACAATAATAAACAGGTTACCATTGAAGGAACTTTTCTGGCTGAAAGAAACAATGCTGACCATTGGTTTGAAACAGAAACAGTCTCCTGTGTTAAAGGCCATTGTTTTGTCAACCCGTTCATGTACCTCAGTGTCCCACCTATGCTGGCTTTGCCCCCATCAAAGATTCTGAAACCACTTAAAGGTATTACCATGACACATGTGGCCTTTGAACCTTTACTGCAATGACTGATGGCAGAGATTGGTTAGCAGTCAAACATAACTGTAGGCTGTAATGAGCTGCTTGTACAACAAATCTATGCAGTGAAATCTTATTTTTTAATGACCATTTTAAGGTAGTGAAAATGTGTTTTTATCTACTGAATACTATGCACGATCATAACACTGATCATGTTTAGGCTGCACTAGCTCAAAATCCAGAATTCTCAAATTGCTAAACCCAAGATCCAGTCAAGGATGTAGCTACAGGTGACAAGTCCTCTCTATGCTAATTTATTTCTGTCAGCTTGAAGACTTTTTGCACCATAGACGTAGTTTACATTTTACAGTTACAAAACATGGGCAGTTAGGCTGAAAGCTTGAAATTCCGGTTAAATTTTATTTGGCCAGAATCTGTTCCAGTGCTCTGAGAAAAATATGCCTACGGTAATTTCCATGTTATGGCTCCTCAAACCACAGATACACTGTAAAGGTAAGTGTAGGGCTGTCAGAAGATATGAAAAGAGGACCAAATGATTCTGTGTGGTTAATATCATATAAGGTGGTCTGTCACCACATAATCTGGTTATTGCAAAGACCTGACAGATATAAAAATAAAGGTCATTTCATTGTAAATTATCCACAGTTCTGCTTTTAAATCCTGGGAATCCTGCATAAAGAGGTTCGTATTAACTTGTTCTCAGCTGAACAGTTGATAAAAAGAATAGCAAGAATTTATCAGAAAAACAAATTAAATCTTCCTTATCTTTTTCTGGTCTCCAGTCAGATTTGGACTAAGAAATACGAGGGTGGAGTGGTATATAGAAATTCCTGCCTGCAGCCCAGGATCCAGTCCAGTCCTAGGCTGACATATTAAACATGAAGCATGGTCATGCTGGTTGAGTGTGCTACCAGAATAATATTAGGGAGTTACATCCAGGATAATAAAGAAACTAAAAGATTTGAAAATATCACTGTCACTGCCACCAGGACTCAGCTTTGATTTTCTAACAGGCTTTATCTTCCTTCTGCTCTTGCAAAGATTTTCCTCATTATCCACATCTGATGTAACATTTCCTCTGGTTCCTCAGACTTCCCCAGGTTTTGGCTTGAAGAGATACACTGCTGCTGCCTTCTGTGGGTTCAGCTCCTGAGGGTTTCTCCTAATGAACATAAGGCTCAGCCGGGAGCAGAGGAAACCTCCCCCAAGTGTAAAACACACCAACGCAGAAGCCATTCTCAAGTGATGTGGGAGAGAGGGAAAAATCAATCAACACAGAGAGACAACGATCAGGAGAACGAGGGGTGTTCTCAAATTGATATTATTCATGGAAAGGGCTTCACACAACTGGCATAATGATTAATGCTGTGGCTCAGGTTTAACAGATGGTTGTACATACAGTATATTCTAGAAGAAAGCCAAAGTGCAGTCCCTACATATCTGCTCAGAGTTAAGATTGCAATCTTGACTCACTTCACTCCTTAGGTGTGAAACACAACAACATCAAACAAAGCACAAAACCACCAGGAAACACAACATTTAATAAAACACAACAAAACAAAAGCATAAAAAGCTATGACAAAATCAAAAACAACAAATTTTATAAAACACAGCAATAAAATCGAAAGCACAACATTTCAAAACAAAAGACACACAAAGAGATTTCACACAGCGTGTTTGTAGGAGTATTTCCTCTGTTTAAATAGCAGCAGACAGCAGTAGGATCAACAGAAGATGTGATTCGGCTTGGCACAGAGTACAACAAAATGAATCTGTTTGCATAAGCCAGGTTGTTAAGAAGCTAGGCTCAGAATGCAGCTATTATGGGGCACATCCTTGCTCAGGGGCCCAACGGTTGCAGCTTGGGACTCAAAACCCCAACCTACAAATCAGTAACTCAGGACCTAAACCTCCACCAAGAGAAAGACTTGCATGCACTTGTATGTGGCATAAAAGTCATTTCTAAATAATAAAAGTGTGTTACATGTTTTGCTGTTGTGTGCTGTATGTTCAGAGTGGAGTGAAAAATGCCTGTTAGCAGAGGCTGTAAAGATGCAAGTAGTAAAGTATCTACTGATTAGAGACACCGCATGTTTAAGGTTTTCTTTTCTTTTTTCTCTCTATTTCTAGCCATGGTTCCACAGAGGTGCAGTGCTTTATTCTGCAGCAAAGACTGAACCAGCAGTTAGTAAAAAATGCTGCATGAGCTAAAAACATCCAAAAACTACTTCGGCCTCATGCTTCTGTAGTTACTGTTCTCTGCATAGTGGCATAGTCATGTAAAGAAGGCGTCAACTCAATTTGCAGTTTGAAAAGATTTTAAAATAATGATTTAGAGAAGTGACAAACACCGTTGTGAAAAGTATTATAAGGTGCTGTTTCGTATATTCATTGCCATTGCATCTTAAATATTCACATCTGCATGTGAATATGCATGAAGACACTGATACAGCACAGTGTTCTCTGTAATAATAGTGACTGTTGTAATTACTGTGTACTTCCATATGTGTGTGCAATTGTTTGTTGATTTGTCCCTTAGGGTTGACTGACACTAAAAAAAAATCTTCAACTAATTAAGCTGCTATTGTAGCATCTTTGTGTAGATCAAGGACCTACAATACAGCCCTGAAGCACAAATTCAAAAGGGGGTTTCTCCTCTGATCTGTGTGGGCTGATTTAATTGTGTCTATGTAATATCAGAAATCTTGCAGTGTATATTGCTCCTAACCTGTTGTCTGTATGTGTGGAGGCCCTAACACAACAGATGGAGCTCCTGGGGTGTGGATTTCCTGTTAATTACTTTGCCTCAATAAGCAATTTACATTTGATAAGGTGGCTTACAAGACCCATCAATTAATTCTCACAAATCCTTTTTAATTAATGGGAAGTGGAATTCAGGCCACATGGAGGAAATTGATTTTTAGCAGCTACACCACAGAGCATTTAACCTTAAACGCCACAAGGAGTTGGATTCTAACTTTCAATGACGTCGTCTGCTCTATCAATCGATCTAACAGTTGCCCGTGGTTAGAGTAGCCTGCTAGGAGGTTCAGTTGGTGGGCCCCCTTCATCCCTACTGGCCACCCGTCTAGAACCCCTGATATATACCCCTGGTACTTATGGGAATGCTAGCGGTGTGTGAGTCTTTATTAACACCAACACCTTTATTATGAGTGAACATTTTATTATTATTATTATTATTGTTATAATTATTACTAATAATAATAATAAAAATTAAAACCAGGTCCAGACAGAAGATCTGTGTCTTCAGCAGGTGGTGTAGGCTTGGAGTGACTTGGAGAAGTAGGCAGAAGAGAAATAAAACTAGAGCTGACTAACTGGTAGGTTGTTCAGCGGTGTGGCGTGGAGTGATGAGCTGAGCAGGTGAGTCACTCCCCACTGCAGGTGTTCTGATTCAGGTCATTATCCAATGGGCTGTAACTTACACACACACACACACACACACACATGCAGGGAAAGGAAAAAGGAGGTAGAAGGAGAGGAGGAGGTGGAGAGCATGACACTCAGCATCTTAGTCACTTGCTTTGCCAAATCTAGCATTATGAAATAAGAAGCAATGACGTGTTAAGTCTAGGCAGCTAAGACTGTAGTTCATTTCCAAGTCAGGAACAACAAGTCCAGAGTCCCACTGATGGTCAGTACCACTGCTTTTCAAGCCATTCTCAAAGCCAAGAAATCAAGACTCACAAAACAACAAGTCCCAGTCAAGTCCAACACATCCAGGGGTCTATTCCCAAATACTGTTCCAATAATTCCTTGGTAAAGTTCCATTTGCAAACCAACAAGTCCTAAGTCAAGACCGACTAGTCCCAGTCCCCAGCAAACTAAATGTTTCAAACTGACTCTGAGCCTTACAAGGGCTGCAGTGCCTGTATATGAGGAAAAGCATGGCGTGACAAGAAAACATTTATTGAGCATTTCAGAGTCAAATGAATGCAAGTATTATAACAACATGATGAGAAAAGGGATCTGTTTGCAATGTTTTTCAGAAGGTCAGAAAACAAGTACAAGGACCCCTCCACCCCATCGAGTACACACCACCCACCCTCCCTTTGGAGTTATCACTTACTTTGTGGATTGATGAGTTTTCTCCAGCCTGGTCGGCCATGTGTAAAATCCTGTGTAATACATTCCTTTTTAATTTGGGCTGCCATCAGCCGCTGCATACCAATGCCGTTCCTGCAAGGCCTGCATGTAGGTGTATCTTCGTCCTTTTCTGCTACATAAATCCCCCCAGTCTGCTGACTAACAACCCGTCTCAGCATCTGACTCAAATTTAGATTGCTTTATCAAGTTGTTTCATTGCTTCTGTGTGTGTGTGTGTGTATCTGTATGTGTGTGAGTTCAGGTAACACTGTGTTTGTCCAAACCTCAACTTATTGACAGTGAGTAATTGTCATTATTAAAATTTTAAACCAGTAGCAGCATTACATTTACTGCCCAAAGCTCTTAGTGAATTTTGTACGAACCCACCTCATTTTAATTCACTTTGATTTGCTTTTAAATCTAAAAATGCAAAGACCATTTTTTGTGCCTGTCTATGCATGTGTGTGTGTGTGTGTGTGTGTGTGTGTGTGTGTGTGTGTGTGCGCGTGTGTGCGCATAAGAGGAATTATGTGTGTGCACATGCAGTAAATACTGCCACAGTTGAGTCAATGTGAATGTGTGCTGGAGAGCTTGGAGAAATATGGTCGTGTAAAAGAATCTGAAGAAGACAGATGATGCAACGTTTCCTAAACAATGGCCCCCATAGCCACATGTGGAAATTACAAAATGAGAGCACATTGAATTTTACTCAACTTCCAACTATTCTCGAATCACAAATGGTAAGGACATCATTAGCACAACTCCTTTCCATTTGTAAGAGGAAAAAAGGGTATTATTTCTTATCTTTATAATTTTTCAAATGACATAGCTCGGCTACACAGTAGTGGCCCAACAGAGATGAGGGCAATCCATAGTAAGAACATGTGCATGATGAATTCAAATGATTTCATAGTCATTCTGCATTTAATACAATGTTTTTGAATTGAAATAGTACATGGAATGTGCAAATAAATATGAAATTAATTACATTTGGATAAAGTAAGTACAGAGAAAATAAGCTATCAGTAAAAATAGACCAATGTTTCTTGTCTTACAATACCTACAGTCTCCATACAGAATGCATGACTTTTCTAAACAATATTAGTGCAGCAGCCATCTCATGAGTTTGACTACAGAGACAGAGGTGCAGCTGTGAAACGAGCTGCAATGAGGTCGCTATTATATGAACCTATTTGCAGGTGATGACAGCTGTATTCAGCCCTGCAATTCAATGAGACAGAGGGACAAGCGACAAAAAGACCACATTTCATGCTGATGGATAATATCCATATTTATCTGTCTCTGTTGATCCTATTTATTTTTCTCTTTCTGCTTCTCCCCTCTCTCCTCCTATGTTTAGTTTTTGTCCTAGCAAGGTGTAATTAGATTAATTATTATGCTTGTTTGACTCATTCATAGTTCCTGGCAATTTCAAACCCAGTTTTCACATAGCATATAGAGTCATTCAGGATCAGTCCTCCTCTGTACTCACTGAAAATTTGATGGAAGTTTCAGAATGTGTTCAATAAACAATATTTCATCCATAATCCTAGCACACTTGGAATGAAGACCCCATGCTCACTTTACGGATCTATTGTTTATCATTGCAGCAGAACCAGAGACATCATGTCATGCATTCTGCATTACCCACAATGCCATTCAACCTGCAAGAGTTTGGTCAGTGATTTAGGTGTTCTGTGCTAGTCGTGACTAGTAGCTTGGGACCTCGACCCTGCAGCATAAATGAGGAGCAGGCTAACAGAGGCTGCCTTAGCCCCGAAACAACATTGTAGTGAAGTTCTCATCACATCCAGTACAAGCACAAACCCATTTTGCATGGCTGTGCAATTAAAAATCCCCTATATAGAGAGGTAGTTGCAAATAAAGAATGCAAAAACACAGACTGACTATTTCTTTAAAAAAACAACAACAAAGAAACAGATCCCTAACATCATTAACTGCATGTGAAGTCATGTTTTGCCGTCTTGCACAGGCAATGACAAATAATAGTATATGTAATTAGTAATTACTACGTTGCCTAATTTGGTCCCACTGGCTGAATCTTCTTCTTTTCAGGCACTGATTGGCCATGAATAACTTCAGAAATTTTGGCTGATCTTTGAGGTTGTGTGTATCTTTCCCTGACCCTGGTGATAATAGACTAAGTAGCTAAATACAGGTGCTTAATAGGTTATCTTGGCTGCATTGGCATGGCTGGGGAAATCTGTAAAAAAAAAGGTAGCAGTTTCCATCACTGCTGAAAGTATTTAGCACTCAGGCAGTTAGTATTTAACATTCATGAAATGTATCTAGCACTGATTAAATGTACCACTCGTTAAGAACAACGGCAAAGATGTCAAACTTACCTTCTCTATGTTGGGAACTAGCTAAATTAATTAAATGCTTTTGTTAACCTTGAGGTTTCAGTGCTGGAGTTCCTGCTGCAGGTTTGACCATTTTCAAAGTGTAACTGTTAACACTAAGAGCAGAAATGTTTACAGAAGTTTAAGTTAGATTTCTCCAAAGTGTTAAAAAAGGTTGTCAGCTTTCAAATGGAAAGCTGGAAGTAAAAATGTAAATTTAATCTTCTACAAAATAGTTTTTTGCATTATAGCCTATGAGGCATATGTTTGATATAGAGCCCAGAAATAAATATGATTTGTGAAACACTTTATAATCTAAGCAAACAGGTGAACAGGGCTCTGAACAAAAAAGGAAAAGGACAGAGGTGGAGGGGCAGAAACCAGCACCGATCCAATCAGAGCTATTAAAGTGACTGTGTGACTGAGCAATATATCATGTAAATGATCCGGTTGGACTTTACTCGAGATATGTATTGTTGCTCTACAATAAACAGAATGAATGGCATGTATGTTGCAATATTTTAAACAATTCTAAAGATAAAAGTAGCTCTAAGTCAAATGAGTCAGGTCATTACATTAAGTCATCTTTTTTGCTTTCTGTGTTCAGTCACAGGCACAGGATTTTTAGCCTAACATGTACAAAAAATCTATGCAAACTTGGAAAACAATTCAAAGAATGTTGATATAAATTCTGTATTTCATTTGCGACCAGTGAAGAGAGTCTTTTTTCATGTTATCAGTAAGGAGGCCTGCAGCTGTGAAGGAGGAATCACTGACCCTGACATGAAAAGAGTTGCAGCAGTGAGGGCTTAGTTAATAAAACGGTGTAAGGCAGTCTCCAACTGAAAGAAAGAACAGTGTTATTAAGTAGCAGAAATGGGTGAGAAATCATCATTTTAATAACTGTTGCAACCATTTTAAACAGCTACCCTAACTGCCTACCATATATATAAGATGGTCCAAGAGAATGCAGTGATTGAAGCAACAAGAAAGTCCAACAAACCAAAGTGACATAACTTCCAGGTGACGTTCAACGCCCTTATATCTTTTTAATGTCTTTTTTAGACTGAAATAGATTGAATTTGAATGAGCATTTGAGACATATTGAGAGACTTTTTGATAAACATGATATTTTTGGATTGATCAGAAATCTTTTAGTATGATCAGGTTTTTATGTTTCTTGTTGTTGTTTTGGATTGGTGCTGCATGTGCAGCTCCACGAGTTTCATATTTTAACATGAACATCCTATCAGATCACATCCCGTATTGACTGCTTGCTCGTGCTGTCTCTTCTGTCCCTGATGCAAAGTTATCTGGTTTTACTGCAAGTCCAGGGGAGAAAGGCTCGGGACCTATACCTCAGATAAGCAAAGACGCAATTACCTCTTATCAGAGCACCCCAGGGAGAGATGTGGAGGATAGCATTTCCTTCACCCTTCACAAGTGGTGCATTGTATTGGGGTGGTGTTGACAGCTTGTTAGTCATCACCAGATGAACAACAGTCTACAATCTCTTTGACCTGATTTATCTTAATTTCTGTGCTTGCGGAAAAAGAAGATGATTTAGTTAGGGCAACGGAAAGGCACTGAAGGGTGAAAAACATCTGGATACAGAGGCAGCAATGTGTTTCGATGCTATTATAAACAAGCATGGTCAACCACAAGGTTCCTCTCTTATACATCATTTCCCCCACCCCCTCCCTTATTCTTCATTTGTCAGAGTCCTTCACCTCCTCATGCTTAAACTCACTCAGTCACAAGCATACAAACAGATGTCTTCATTCACCTCTCTATTGCCTTCATTCATTGTGTGTGACATGAAGGTTGATGCCGAGTCTGCCGTTTTCCCCACTGTGACATGCTGCCTGCTGGCAAAGGTCACTGAAGCTTGAAGAATTTGTCTTCATTCTAAACCAGAGCCCCCAAGTCATGCTGTAGGACACCACGGCAGCCTACACACATTCAAATCAATGGTGTGGTGAAACCCACCCTACTCACTACGAGCGATTGAAGTAAGAGAGCTTTTGTCTGGGCAGAGACTTAGTAAGTAGTGTGAAAATTTAAGTGTTTTGCTGTGTGTTTTAAGGACTGCTGCATCCTTCTTTGTGTCTGACTTGTATGTTATTGCTGCTTGTTGCTACAAGTTCTGTTTATTCATTCATTGGATAATTGCTGTTAGTTCTGTTGTCATGTGTATGCTTGCAATACGTTGCATTTCTAAAGAGATCAAAGACCAGCGAAGAGCATCAGCTCATTTACTGACTTCTGAGAGATACAAACGCGAATATTGTGTCATCCAAACGTGCTCCTCTCTCTCTTTTCTCTTTACTTACCCACACTTACACACACACACACACACACTCTTACAAACATTACACACTAGAAGACCATCTCCCTAGGAGGACACACAACCCTCATTGTTCTCACACTTGTCCTCCAGGTAGTGCACCAATTCAGAACATACAGTGTGTTCAGTTTCGCTGTGTGTCATAGTGTGTGCTTTAAAGGAACATGTGGAACCAGCGGTGTTGTAACCATTGTCCTGTTCAAACCGAGTGGTCTCCTCCAGTGACTAACACGTGGCAGACACACCCAGATTTGCCATCTTGCCCCCGCCCTTTCTCTACACACACAAACATACACACGCACACACACACACACACACACACACACACACACACATGCAGGGTTGCATTATGTTGTTCTTCTGTCCTTATTTAGTTACTATTACTTGAGTGCTAGTTATAACAGATGTTTATGAATTTATTGACTAATACATCTTTGTTATAAACATTTTGCCAGCTTAATAAGAACAGTATTCTGTTTATTTGTGTATGATTTATTGTGATATCAGCTGGTTGATGTGGTCAGTGCTTGGTTTCACACCTTCTTACCTATTAAATTTTAATAATAATGTCATTCCAGCTGTGACACCGTGTCTGCAACTCCATGCGCCACACTCCACTGGCATTCTCTCGGCTTCTCTCCCTATCCCTGCCAACTAAGTAGCTCCCTCTCTCGTAGTTGGTCCTCACTATGTGTTTTATTTTGTCTAGTGATCAGTTTAGCTGCAGTATTCTTCCGATGTTGCAGTGCAAGGAAATGTAGTCCTTTGGTCCTTGTTCTCTTTTCGCCAATGCTGGACACAGCAGAGAGAGATCTAGAGTGCGATCTCGGTCTTTATTGATGAACTGACATCATGAGTACTTGATTAAAATAAACTGAGGTCACTGTAAATGTTGAGTCCAAAGGCACCTCCACCTCCACAGCCAGATGGAGGTGTGAAAAATATGTTCACTTCCTGATTCTCATTTGGCTCTGATTGAGGTACATGTATGCATGTAACAGTCAGTCCGAAATGATTCTAAAACACTCACTGGATGATTCTATTTCTGTGGGCATTGCCTCAATATCCTTGCTGACTGCTGTCTGTACATGTGTGGTTACAGTGCAAACAAAATGAGCAGTGCTCTCCTGTGGTAAAGTCCAGTGTTTATTTCTTTCTTTTTTCATCCATCAATTCATCCCAACCTCTTCCCTGCACTAAATTCGTGTCTCAACATCTACTTCCCCTCATTTGCTCTTTTGCTTCAATCATAATTACTACGGCCACTGGAGGGAATACACAGTAACGTGTAACTGGGAGTCATAATAAGATTCTGACAAGTATATAATAACACTCATAAATTAAAATTAACACTGTACATGCACACAATATTCTATCCATTCCACCTGGCTGAAATAACCTTATTGTCTGCATTTGTGGTTCTGTTTATGTAAATCATACACGATAATGCATCTACAGAACAAAGGGTAGAAAATGAACTGTTTGGTCACATTCACAGCAGTTTGTATGCATGGTTTGGAAGTCAGTCTGAAGGCAACAGGTAATTGTCTGTAATTTGCGTGATGTACAGTGTCAAAGAGTAGCCATGGTTCTATTTATAAAATATCTTGCAAAAATGGCTCCCATCTACACTGGATGCACAATAAAATTGACTCTTGAGGCTGCACTTGGTAACTTGTTGAGGAAAACTAAATTTTTCATTTGGTTTTAATAAATAATACAGGACCTGCTGTCTTCATGATATGGAAATAAAGTAGGCATTATCTAAAAACCCTCAACCTTAATTATTTCCAATGCACAAGAAAATAATAATAATAAATAAATAAATTTGTAAATAAATAACAATATATTTCTGTGCACTTGAAGTGTAGTTTACATTTGAGAATACAGCTTGTGGGTAAACTGGTTTAAACCCTTCACAGCTTCCCAGTGCGTCACTAAGGGGAAGCCATTTTAAAGGACATGCTAACATGACTGAACAAGATTGTTACCAATCCACATCACACTGTCCAATAATGTGTGATAACACTGTCTATTCCTAGGAGATTAAAAAGCAACTGACTTCTCTACTGAGAAGTCCAGTTCTGTCTTAGGATTACCACAATTGTCTGGGTATACACTGTCTGACCTTGAATATGCAGTTGTCAGACTCAGTAAACAACACTGTTGTGACTGATCACCAGCTTCCTTTGGGCAATTGTTTAATTGAATCCCCCTATTTTACATTTCTAAACATCATATACACCATCAAAAATGACTTGCAACACATAATAGTGTGGCTGTACACAGATGTAGAAGAGAATCTTGCTGTGTTTATGAATATCTTGCAAACAACTATTATTCTATAGTGAAGCATTCACAGCAACTGTAGAAACACAGTGACATATATATTAACATATGAAGGATTTCTGTTCACTTCTGTTGAACACAGAGGATATAATTATGGTGATCTATTGTCAGACTAAACACAAAAGTAATTGAGCATTCGGTTGTGAACAAAACTTCTCAGGCATTAGTGAAAACCATGTGTGGCAGTCTTGAGTTTCCATTGACTCCCATAACTCTTAATTTTCTATGATGGAGTCACTGAAACACAAGCGTCTTTGTCACACAAAACAATCACGCCATTTGGTTCTTGGAAATATGACAAAATCTGCTGGGTCAAAGGTATGCAATGCTGTGAAAAAGTATTTTCCCCATACAGAAATCTTCTAATTTTGCATATTTGTCAAACTTAAATGTTCCAGATCATTAAATTAATATTTATATTTATTGAATATTATACAGAGATGACCCACAAAACACAAAATGCAGTTTTTAAATTATGGTTTATTAAAGAATTATTAAAAACCTATATCACCCCTGTGAAAAAGTAATGGCCCCCCTGAACCTAATAACCCGTTGGGCCATCCTTGACAGCTATAGCTGCAGTTAAACCTTCAAATCTTGTAATCAGTCTTTTACATCGTAAAAAAAAGGTTTATTTTGGCCACATTGGTTTTCGAGCACAAATTTCCCTTTAAAGGTCTTGCCACAGCATCTCAGTTGAGTTCAAGTCCGGACTTTGACTCAGCCCCTCTAAAACCTTAATTTTGTTCTTTTTGAGCCATTCAGAGGTGGACTTGATTATGTGCTTTGGGTCATTGTCCTGCTGCATACAGCATGTGCTTGAGCTTTAGGTCATGAACTGATTGACAGATTTTCTCCAGGAGAATAGAGAGCCGATTTCATGGCTCCATCAATTATGACAAGTTGTCCAGGTCCTGTGGAAGCAAAGCAGCCCCAAACCATCACACTACCACCACCATGTTTCACTGTTGGTTCGATGTTCTTCTGGTGGAATGCAGTATTAGTTTTACACCAGATGTAATGGGACCCATGTCTTCCAAAAACTTCCACCTTTGACTCATCAGTCCACAGGATGCTATCCCAAAAGTCTTGGAGCTCATGTAGATAAATGCTAGAGCGTTTTTATTCTTTTTGGTCAGGAGTGGTTTGCACCTTGCAAACTCTCCCCTTGATGCCATTTTCACCCAGTGTCTTCTTATTGTGGAATCATGTAGATGGACCTTAACTGAGGCCAGTGAGGTCTGCAGATCTTTTGATGTTCGTCTGGGTTCTTTTGTGACCTCCTGGAATAATTTTCGACATGCTCTGGTCCGCCGGCCACTACTGGGAACGTTCTCCACTGTTCCATGTTTCTCCATTTGGGGATAATGTCTCTCACTGTGGTTCTCTGGAGTCCCAGAGCCTTAGCAATGCTTTGTAAACCTTTCCAGACTGAAAAATGTCAGTGACTTTTTTTTTAGCATTTGTTCTTGAATCTCTGTAGAAGACACTTTTTGAGACACTTTAATGTACTTTACAATGCCAGATATGTACTATTGAGTGAAGTTTAGATTCAACAAGCCTGGCAGTAATCATATGCAAGTGTAGCTGGTGATTTTGAACACAACTGCCAAATTAATTTAGTCATTTGTGTAGATTGGTAGCTAGGGTAAAATGAGCTGAAAAGCATTTTTCTTTCAATGAATGAAATCATTATTTTGTTACAGAGGCTGAGGTTTGAACCCAGGCACAGACATAAGAGCGGACAGGGAAAGGCAGTGATTTCAAACAAACAATTTGTTTTATCAGGACATGACTAAGGATAATAGAACAAGGAATCTAAGCTAAGGGGGGAAAGAGCAGCAAACCAAATTCAAAGAATGAGCTTCTTTTTTTTTTTTTTTTGAGCAAAATAAAGTTTTCAAGTACAAAATAAAATTAAGGAAGAAAAAAATGCTCAAAAGGAGTAGGGAGAAGTTCCAAGAACTTATAAAAGCCTACCCCTACATTACATCTGAACCAAGTTACTATTACTCATTTCTATCAACACATAAAATAGTTACAAGGAAGGCATACAGATACCAGCCAGAATTGTCTCATTAGACAGGATACAAGTATCCCTCAACAAACAGTCAACTCAAAGTGAAAATACATGATAGATAGCAATACATGAGATGACATGTATACACAAAGTACCCATTGTTAATGATCGTACAATACAAATAATAATAAGAATGATATGGTACCGCTTATTCATCGTTTATGATCGTACAATATAAAAATTAACAGGAAATAATGAAACAGCGCCACTCATTCTCGTTTATGATTGTACAAAACTAAATATTAATAAGTAAGAATGATGTGGAAGCACTCACTCCTCGTTTATGATCCTACAATACAAATATTAATAAGTAAGAATGTTGTGGAACCACTCGTTCCTCGTTTATGATCGTACAATACAAATATTAATAAGTAAGAATGTTGTGGAAATGATTAGATATACACAAACACACAACGTGTGCATAAGTCTATTCATGAACACTCAGCATATTTTTGAAAAATCATGTTTTTATACAGTATTTTAAAGTGTCCCAGAGTTGTGCTCCTTTTAATCTCTGAATCTAACTCATTCCACAGTGTTATTCCCATTTGGGAAATACACATAGACATACACACAGCTTAACTACAAACCAAAGAACGTTCAAACGATGAACAATGAGAGGACTGAGAGGAACTGAATGTAATCACTAAACTACACTAACAACATGGAAAATAACGGACTTAAACTGAAACCCATACTAAAAAAAGGGAATTAAACAGAGGGGAAGAGCCAAAACATGAAAACTCACGGGACAAAATTAATCTAGAAGGACAGGCAGGCTGTGGGAAAGGCAGGCAGGAGACTGGTCAAGACCAGTGGCAGGTTCAGGCAGGCTAAGAGACAGAGCAGAACCAACAGGGAAACCGGGGTTGAAGTGCTCATGATCTGGCAGCAAATGGGAGAATGAACTAGATCTTTATGGGGGAGCTGCCTGGAGGCAGGTGAGCTGCCTTCCACAGCTGTCCTCAGTCCCTGCAATCAGGCTGCCAGCAGAGCTTGAGTGCAGGTGAGGGAGAGAGAGGAGCAGGTGCTGAAGCAGGGCTCCTGACACATTTAATAACTGCATTTTGTGTTTTCTTGGGTTATATTTGTCTTACATTAAAATTTGCTTTAGGTTGTATCTATGACCACTCCCTTTGACGTAATTGGTACAGTTAAACTAGACTTGTTGGCTTTCTCTTCATCACGGTCCACAGTTTTTTGATGGGGTTGAAGTCAGGACTTTGGGGAGACCAGTCTAAACTCTTAATTATGGCCTAATCTAGCCATTTCTTTACCATATTTAACCTGTGTTAGTCACTGTCTTGTTGGAGCACCCACCCACATCCAGGACCCAACCTTCTGGCTGAAGATTTCAGGTTTTCCTGAAGAATGTGGAGGTAATCCTCCTTCTTCATTATTCATTTACTTTGCATAAAGCACCAGTTCCACTGACAACAAAACAGCCCAACAGCATCATACTACCACCATTGTGCTTGACAGTAGGTATGGTGTTCTTGGGATTAAGGGCCTTTGTTCTCCAAACTGGTCTAATTTTTCAGCATCATTTTTGGGTTGGTCCTGATTTTGACAATATTATGCAGGTATAAGAAGACTGTCCTACAGACGTGCTTTATTTGTGAGTGATGGAAACATCAAGGTTCCTCACAATATACGTAAAGGCCAAGGCAATACCATCCAGAGTAACTATCTGGTTAGACAGTGTGTTTCTGAAGTGTTTACGGCCAAATACAATAACTTCAGCTTTGTCTAAATTTAAATAAAGAAAATTACAGGTCATCCAGGCCATTATGTCTTTAAGACATTCCTGGAGTTTGACTAAGTATCTTATCTTATCTATTGTTTGTCTGTTCTCCATCTACCATCGTGATATCTGCACCTCAACCACTCCACCATCCCCCTCTTTCCTACCCTCACCCCAACCAGTCGAGGCTGACTGCCACCCTCCTTGAGCCTGGTTCTGTCGGAGATTTTCCTTTGTCCTTCCTGTTAAAGGAGAAGTTTTTGTTCTTTTCCACTGTCACCAAGTGCTTGCTCAAAGGGAATCCAAAGAAACCTCTGGATTTGTTGGGTTCTCTGTTCGGCTTACTATATAAAGTGATATGAAATAACATATGTTGTGAACTGGTGCTATATAAGTAAAATTTAATTTAATCAGATTAAGTTGAACAGGTGATCCTCAGCATAATAACATCCTGAATTAGTCATTAATAAATATCAGCCCAAATCTGCTATCTGTTGTTCAATCATTTCATTAGTTTATCCATGTTGATTTATTGAACACTAACAATTCTGTCTCTTTGTGATGATTAATTGTCTAAAGGTCACTCATAGGGAGAAAAAAAATGACTAGAAATATGTTTTTGATTTTAGTAAACTGATCAGACTTTTACTAAGGGTAGACCTAAACTACAAAAGACCCATCCTGAGAATAGCTGCTGTTATACAAATGATCTAACTATAAAACTGTGACTCTGACAGCTTTTTTGTCTGATGTGAAGAGAATTACAGGCTGTGATTTACAATTAGTTCCTGGTAGATCCAGTCTCTGTGATGGGAATAATAAAAAATATGAATAATTAAAGAACCCCTTTGGTTAAAATCGATATACGCTATGGCTAAGCATTTTCCCCTTGAAACCTCAGTGTAAAGACGACACTCTGAAAAACAGGCCAAATTCAGACTTCCACAGTTTTAAGTATAACAAACCCATGGAACCAATACTGTCACCTTGCAAGTTGGGGATTACTATATTGCTATTTTTTCTTCAGAATCAATTTCCTTTTCAAACGTGCATTATTACCAGTGTTACAGCCGGCCATTATGCAACATAGAGTACTGTACTGTTTGAGCAGAGTAATATGTAAGACAGCGTTCCTGGGCTGCAGCAAGTAGCAGAGACATTGGTAGAGAAAGATAGGGACTTCTTTAATCCACTCATTCTAGAGGATATGACATTGTTGCTTCCTCTAGGATGTGTGGATGAAGCAACATTGTAGAATTACATCTAAGCCATTTTAATGAATGAAAGTTTCACACGTTCCCAGAATATGTCTTTCAATTTCTTTTTTTTTTTTTTTTTTTTTTTTTTTTTTTTTTGAGGAGCCGTTTAATATTTGTCACAAGGGAGTCTTGAAAAACAGGGACCATTGTTTCATGAGTAATGTTACTGTTTCTAAACTAAATCTCAATATAAAATGCATGTTTTCCTTTATTTTTAAGTAGCACAAATGTATTTTTCAGGTTTTTTCCATTATTTATACTGAAATATGTGCAAAGGTAATCTTAAATAAGCTACTAACATCTGCCAACAATACATGGTTAAGTGTTTTTTTTTTTTTTTTTTTTTTTTTTAAACTTTATTTTTCCATTTTTTCCAAAGAACACTTTTTTACAGATAGTAGTTAAACAAAACATAAATACACATACATCAGGGTGTACAACAATATTGGGAACTATAACAGTTGGGAGGTTAGGAGCATAGTACTACAGATTATAGGAATATTGTTTTCATAAACCGTGAGTCATGAGCAAAGCAGGTTATCACCTCTTGTTGTGAGGTATGTGTCCCATTTTTCCCAGAGAGCATCATATTTATATTTTTGGAGTCTTAAGCTAAAGGTCATTCGTTCCATACACTGGATATTTGTAATTATGGTTGCCCATTGGTGGACAGTAGGAGGTTCCCTACAGAGCCATCGCCTTGTTATAGCCTTTTTACTTGCTGCCATGAAGATTTTTAGGAGATATCTGTCACCTTTGGGTAAATTTAAGTCCATATCCCCTAAATAGAACGACATGCAAGTGAATTCAATATCATAACACAGGACTTCTCTGACAGCGACATGGACTTCATGCCAGAAGGGTTTAAGAATGGAGCATCCCCAAAATATGTGTGTATGGTCTGCTTCACAGTTCCCACATCCTCTCCAGCATTTGGGTTGTGTCCCAGTCTGTTTGGACTTTTGTTTTGGAGTTATAAAGTATCTAATAAGGTTTTTCCATGAAAAATCCCTCCATGTGTGTGAAGCAGTAGTTGTGGTTTGTGTGTTAATTATATCTGTCCATTTTTCAGGGGTAATTACAATCCCCAGTTCTTTTTCCCATTTTGTCTTTACATAATTTGTTGAATGGCCTCTTAACTCGACTATATACCTGTATAACTCTCCAATAATCTTTCTGGACAATTTTGCATTGTAGGCCCTGATGAACATTTGTGTTATACCTGTTAGGTTTCTTGGTATGAGTCCTTTAATATTTTTGTCAAAATAGTGGCGAAGTTGGAGATACCTGTAAAAGTCCTGTCGAGTACAGCCATATCTGTCTGACATGGTCTTAAAATCAATAAGTTCTCCGTTATCGACCACTAGGCACAGTGCTGTGAGACCTTGTTTCTCCCACTGAGTAAACCCTCCACCGTCCACCGCTGACTTAAAGTCTGGGTCATATATTGGCCACGTTAGGATTCTGATTTCTTTCTGGATGTTGAGTTGTTTTACTATACTGGACCAGATATCTATGGAAGACCTAACCCACTGGCTCTGGATATCATGTTGTTTGGCCATCTGTGGACATCCTAGTAGGCTCTGTATAGGCCTGTCTAACAGTGACAGCTCCATGGCTTTCCATTTTGAAACATATTCTTGATTACACCAGAGCATGAGTGGTCTTATCTGTGCTGCTAAATAGTAGTCCTTTAGGTTCGGTAAGCCCATCCCTCCATTGGACTTCTGCAGCTGCAAAGTTTTATATCTCACTCTAGGAGCTTTGCCGTTCCAGATGAATCGAGAAATCGCCTTGTCCCATTCTCTAAATTGATTGTCTGGGATATGTATGGGTAAGGACTGAAACAGGTAAAGTAGTCTGGGCAAAATGTTTGTTTTTATCGCCATTATTCTATTACCAAGGTCCAGGGGAAAAGAGGCCCACCTGTCAAGGTCCTCTTTTATGTGTGTATTAATATGTGTATAATTTTCAGAGTATAGCTGAGATATGTCCCTTGTTAATGTCACTCCTAGATATTTAATAGAAGCAGAATCCCAATTGAATTTGTAATTATTTTTGAGATCTAGTGATGGAGTAAAGTTGAACACCAAAGCTTGTGTCTTATCTATATTAAGCGTATAACCTGACAGGGCTCCATATGTCTGTAACAGATCCATTAATTTAGGAACTCCAGACTCCGGGTTCTTAAGGCTGACCAAAACGTCGTCTGCATAAAGGCTTATTTTGTACTCTATTTCTCTTATTACGATACCTTCTAGATCTGGATCTTGCCTAATGGCTTGAGCGAGCGGCTCGATGAACAGATTAAAGAGTAATGGGCTGGCTGGGCATCCCTGCCGACAGCCGCGACGCAGGTGTATTGTTCTGGAGAGACCTCCATTTACTTTAATTCTGGCTGTAGGGGATGTATATAATGTTTTGATGCTCTTAATGAACTTCTCATGGAAACCAAATTTTTCCATAACTTTGTAGAGAAACTGCCACCCCACCGAGTCGAACGCTTTTTCTGCGTCCAGACTCAGTAGAATTGCTTCAAATTTTTTCCTCTTTATGTATTCAATGGTGTGTAGAGTCCTTCTTATATTGTCCTGAGTCTGCCTACATTGGATGAAACCAGATTGGTCCTCATCGATCAGGAAGGGCATTATCTCCTCCATTCTTTTTGTTAATATAGCTGCAAATATTTTATAATCCTGATTTAGGACACTGATGGGTCTATATGCTCCACATTCTGTTAAATCCTTGCCCTCTTTTGGAATTATTGAAATGGTGGCTTCTCTCCAGGATGGAGGGAGAACTCCCTCCTTCAAGGTGTAATTGAAGCTATTTTGTAATAATGGTATTATTTCCTCCCTGAGTGATTTGTACCATTCACCTGGGAATCCGTCAGTCCCCGGGGACTTACCAGACTTCAGGGAGGAGATAGCCTTATCAATTTCTCCACAAGATATTTCTTTAATTAATTTATCATTTTGTATTTTGCCGAGAGAGGGCAGGTCCAGCTGGTTCAGAAATTCTTCAACCTTGCAGACGTCAAATGTTGTAGGTTGGGTGTATAAGGCCTGGTAAAATTTCTCAAATGATTTTTGTATTCCCTCTAGTTTGTATGTTAGCTTTTTAGTAATGGGGTCTTTAATTTTATAGACTGTATTTTGTGTTTGCTGTTTTCTCAGTCTCCAGGCTAATATCTTGGAGGCTTTAGAGCCTGCCTCATAATATGTCTGTTTTGTAAATCTCAGCTTTTTCTCCACTTCGTCACAGTATATCTTATCAATTTCTTGTTTAATATGCCTAATTTGCTGGATTAATTGTGGATCCTTGTTTTTAATGTGTAGTTGTTCAAATTCTAAGAGTTGTTTTTGCAGGTCTAGAAGTCTTTGAGTTTTTACCTTTTTGGCAAAAGAAGTTTCTGATATAATTTTCCCCCTCAAAACTGCCTTGGCAGCATCCCACAGTATCGCTGGGTTCACATTCCCATCATCATTATCTTTCAAGTACACTTTTAGTTCGTTCTTTATTTTGTCTTTGAACCCAGGGTTATTTAGCAGACTAATATTTAATCTCCATGTAGTTGTTTTATATTCACTATCTAAATGTAATTTTAGGTAGACGGGGGAGTGGTCTGATATGTCCCTCTGAGTTATTTCACATTCTTTTAACCTATGTCTCTCGGAGTTATGCATAAATAAATAATCAATCCTGGAGTAGGCATTGTGTTGATTAGAATAGAATGTATACTGTCTGTCCTGATTGTGAAAATCTCTCCAAACATCTATTAAGCCAAGATCCTGGACTCTTCTTTTAAACCATTTTTCAATGTTGGTGATTTTCCTTTTTTGATTAGTCGTGTCTAGCTTTGGACTTAAAATCATGTTGAAGTCGCCTGCACAAATTAAGACACCGGCTGTTTGGAATGCAATTAATTCAAGAATTTTTTTAAAGAACACCCTGTTGCTACCTGGAGGCGCATAAACATTTAGCAAAGTCACCTCTTTATCATCTAATTTACCCTTCACCATGATGAACCTGCCCTCTTTATCTTTGGTCTCTGACAAAAGCTCAAAGTGAACAGAATTTGGCATCAGAATAGCTACACCCCTTTTGCGTCCTGTTTTGAACGATGAATAATAAGTGTGTCTAAAACCCATTTTCTTTATCTTTTCATGCTCTTGGTTTGTTAAATGAGTCTCTTGCCAGAATATGATTTGTGCCTTCTCCCTCTTTACTTTAGATATAATTTTACTTCTCTTAATCGGGCTAGTCAAACCATTTACATTAAGAGTGATAACCTTAAATTCTTTATTATGCATGTGTAAACCGGGGTTCTCCCAGACGTATGCTCCCAATCCAAAACAATGAACAGTTTCTATGAACAATGGGCACAGAACGACTGTAACAGTAGAGAAAACAAAAGAAAACAGTAAATAAGAACTGGGCTTCCATCAAAGAGGCTGTCCGTGGGCCTCTTGCATAGGGGGGTGTTCCAGCCACAGGGTGGCAGGGCCCCCTCGGGTTGTTTGTGTGGGGGACTGTCATTTAAGCTCTGTAGACTGACTACCTCGTTCTTAAATCAAAATAGGCCAAGTTTAGTCATTAGATGTCCTCTGTATGCTGACAGTGTTCAAACAATGTTAACAGTTTAGGGTGGAGGTGGAAATAAAGCAAGGAAGGTTTCTGGTACTTTTGTCATGTGCAGCTTACCATCACAGCCCTGTTCCAAGCTGATAATACCAGAAAAAAAAAAGAAAGGGTGCATTAACAATCCTCGTTGTCCGTTTCGTTCAGTCGGTTAAATCCACGGAGCTTGTCTCGGATCCGTTGCTGATATTCTCCTCCGGCTCCGCGCCGGCTGCTCTTCACCTTCTCCCAGCGGGGGCTCGGTCGCGGGGCTTCTCTCCGTCCGCCCTCGGGTCTCGGTGGTATCGGAAGGCCCCTTGCTCGTAGGTCATCGGCAGCTTGGTCTGCACTCTCATATGTGACGGTCCCAGACTCCAGGAAAACACGCATTTTAGTCATCGGTGTGTGGAATCTGATTCCCTTTTCTTTCAGAGCTTTCTTGATTGTTGTGTATTCCCTCCTTTTTTCCATCACACCTGTTGCGTAGTCGTGATCGAAAAACACCCTTTTCCCATCCAGGGTGATTTTTTTCCTCCACGCTGCGCTGATTATTTTCTCCTTGGTGGTATATTTCAGAAACCGTACGACCGTCGATCTTGGGGGAGCCGTCTCGGCGGGTCTAGATCCGGCTGCTCTGTGTGCGCGTTCAATGCCCAGTTCGTTTAGGCCGGTGCTCTCACCCAGTTCCGTTTTTATAAAGTTCTCTACAAAGCGAGCCATTGAGGTCCCTTCAGCTCCCTCCTTGATACCATAAATTCTAATATTGTTGCGACGTGAGTGTCCCTCAAGCTCAGTAATCTTTGACTTCAATTCCTGCTGGATTTTCTGCATCTGGGTTAGAACCTCCTGCACCTCCACGCCAAATGTTTCCACCTCTCCGATGCGCTGCTCGGCTTCACCTAGTCTCTTCAATGTAGCTTCTATTTTTCCGGCAGTTTCCTCCAACTTCTGGTTGATGTCCGTTAGCTGCTTGGAAATATTAGTTTGCAGTCCAGACATGGCTTTAACCATGGTTTCGTTTATGGTGTCACGGATGGAGGCTAATGTGACCGTTTCTGCTAGCATAGCCTCGTCGCTACAGCCTGCTTCGTCTGTGTCAGCGTCCTTTTTTTTACTTCTTAATGCCATACTACGACCCCTTTCTTCTCCCCCTGACATTGTTAATCACCGAAAAACACTTTGGTTGTAAATCTCCTGGTTTTAAGGGGGTTAATGGTAGTTCAGTCAGGAGCTGAAACTTTAGGCTGCCGTCTTCTCCATCGCGCCACCGGAAGTCCCCTGTCTTTCAATTTCAAGCTTAAAATGTTGAAAAGCTGATTAATTTTACAATAACCATATAACAACTGGTAGTGGATCTGTTCTAAACAGGCCTTTTCAGTGTCTGTAACTTTAAATACAGCTGAGGTGCTGTTGTCCACACTGCCTGCAGGATGAAGACTCTTTCTGCATCTGTTACTGACAGTGCTGAACAGAGAGCAGGGGAGAAGCAAGCAGATGAGCTCTGAACTTTGGGCATACCATCACACCTAATGGTAAAGTTCATATTAACACATCAACACGTCTGATGTGGCTAAGGATTTTCCTACTGTTGTGGGATATTGCCATCAATAGTAATTCACTGAATCCTCAGATGGTGGGAATTGATGTAGAGTCTTGTGTTAACTCTTGCAGCCAACAACAGAACAGTTGGCTTGTTTTGCTTGTGGTTCAAGCATTTTAGAGTCTGCATCGTAGTAGTAAGTGTCTTCATATTTTCACACCTGTTTATTTTCCACACATTCAGGTTTATGAAACATACGAAATGTGATTTTCACCATACTGGATCTTTAATCTGCAGTCATGCGGTCGCTGTACCGGTCCGTCGTGGTGAAGAAGGAGCTAAGCCAAAAGGCAAGGCTCTGTATTTACCGGTCAATCTACGTTCCTACTCTCACCTATGGTCATGAGCTTTGGGTCATGACCGAAAGAACGAGGTCCCGGATACAAGCGGCTGAAATGAGTTTCCTCCGCAGGGTGGCTGGGCGCACCCTTCGAGATCGGGTGAGGAGCTTGGTCACCAGGGAGGAGCTCGGAGTAGAGCCGCTACTTCTCCACATTGACAGGGGTCAGTTGAGGTGGCTTGGACATCTGTTCCGGATGCCTTTGGGACGCCTCCCTGGGGAGGTGTTCCGGGCATGTCCCACGGGGAGGAGGCCTCGGGGTAGACCTAGGACATGCTGGAGGGACTATGTCTCTCGGCTGGCCTGGGAACGCCTCGGGGTCCCACCGGAAGAACTGGAGGAGGTGTCTGGGGCGAGGGAAGTCTGGGCCTCTTTGCTTAGACTGCTGCCTCCGCGACCCGGCCCCGGATAAGCGGAAGACAATGGATGGATGGATGGATGGATCTTTAATGGCAAAACAAAGTGATCTTTATAGGATGCCTTGGAAAGTCCATACTGTACCTTTAAATAAGTGCTGCCTTGGGTGTTCAGTCTTCATTAAACTCCCTTGCAGATGAGCATATTTCTAGTCTGCTGAGTCTACTTGGAGGACGTATTCTGCATGTAAACACTAATCCTTAGAATGTGCATTGTTGCCCTTGTAGAGCAGTGCTGAAAAAATTCACCAGTAGTCCTCATCCAATTTTCACTGAAGTGGGGTGCTTTACTTGTGTTTTGGCATGCAATAGTCTACCATCACAGAGGGTGAGAGTAGGAAAGCAAGCTGACCCAATACATTGGCAGTATACAACTTTTTATACAGATGGTGAAAAGGCAGGGAGGGGACAGTGTGTAAATACAGTCATGACCAGTGGTTGGTTTGGACATAGGTGCTAATCAATGACAAAAGGTAAGAGAACAAGGGGTCTGGCAGACAGAACTGGTAATGAGATCAAGAAGTCTAGGAAACAGTTATTAATACAAAAGAAGGATGTAATGAAGGAATGACACTAGGGGGTAGAAGAGTATCTTCAGACATTACCTTATTTTCAAAATAACATGTAGCAACAGGATGTGGTATTTTTCTTCATCAGTAGACATCATGTTGAACATAACTACTGGGCTTTTCTTATGAAAAAAAATATATACTCTAGGACCTAATAAAGTTCTTCTTTCATTCCTGCTTCTCCTGTTAGGGGTCAATACAGCAAATTATCTGTTTCCATCTCTTCTTGTCTTGACCCCAAGAATTTAGACTCATTTCCCTTCAACACCTCTACCCCTTGCATCCTCACCATTCCACTGTCCTTCCTCGCATTCATGCACATGCTGGGGAAACCAAGAAGCCACGTAGCACCCACCTGATCATCGGGTACCAGCTGCAGGGAGTGGCAGGGAGACATCCCTGACCGCTGCCCCACCATCCTGAGGTGTTCTGGAGATTAAAGGGGCAAAACACCAGCAAAGGATGGCTCCCAGCTCAGGACCCTGCAGCTGGTACAACAGGCACCAGTGAAGGTGTGACACGCAGGAATGCCCAGCAGGTATAAACACCAACCTTTCTGCAAACCATGCATCTCATGTTGCTTGTACTTTAATTTATTTTCATTCCAGAGCATACCTTCACGTCTACAGGCTCTTTTCAACCTGCTCCCTCACGACAGATCATAGTGTCATTTTTGAACATCATACTAATACATCCCAAAAAAAATACAGCATTGTGAAAAAGTTTAAAATTTTCCGTCAGTTATTTGCAAAAGTGAAAATTTAACATATTCAAAGAGTCAATATACCAGGATTCTCTCAGTCTAGTTCAGTGCCTAACCGGTCATGGGGAAAACTGTTGACTTAAAGGTTGTCCAGAGAAAGATTACTGACACCCTCTGCAAGCAGGGTAAGCCATGGAATGTCATCACAAAAGACTGGCTGTTGGCAGAAAGCTGTATCAAAACAAAGAATTGGAAAGTTGGCTGGAAGGGAAAAGTGTGTTAGAAAAGGCTGCACAAGCAAAAGGTTTAAAGACTGTCAAGAAAAGAACTTAGGAGGGCTTCACAAGGAGTGTGGACTGAGGCAGGTGTCAATGCATCAAGAGCCACCAAGCACAGACACCTTCAGGAAATACGCTACAGCTGTTATATTCCTAATATCAAGTCACTGCCTAACCAGAAACAAAGTTAAAGAGCTTACCTGGGCTAAGGAGAAAAAGAACTGGGGCCTCATGTACAAACACTTGGATTTCCTACTGAAACATGGCGTACGCTCAAATCCAGAAAAGGTCGTACACACAAAATATCCAGATGTATAAATCTGTGCACATGCATGAATCCAAGCACATGTCCTTTGTACATCCCAATCAACGTGAAATTGAGCGCATGTTGGCATACCCGACCCCTCCCTGTCCACGCCTCCATATAAATATGCAAAACATATTAATTAAATGAGGAGCCCTGCACCTGAGATTCTTCTCTCTGCACGAATCAGAAAATTAAAAAAGAATGGGTAAGAAGGGAAAAAAAGAATTTCACAGAAAGCCGCTACTCACTGAAGTGGAGGTACACAAAAATGTGCTTTCTGGCACGCTGTCCTCTGGTAAAAGCAACAAACGCAAGAGAAGTGAGTGGGAGAGTGTATGTGAGGTTGTCAATACTGTGGGGTCAGAGAAGTGCACACAAGCAGAAGTGAAAAAGAAGTGGTCCGACATCAAGGTGGATGTGAAGCTAGGATGGCTGTCCACCACCAAAATATGGCCAAAACAGGCGGGGGGACAGGACAAGAGGGGCCCACCCCATTTGAACACAGAGTCACCACAATTGTGGGTGACACTGCTCTCTCAGCGGTGGTGGGAGCACATGTGGGTGACTCTGACTACCTCCAAGGTAACTACCTATCTATTTGTGTATGGTATTATTTGGTTTAAAATATTTTAAATTTAAATTTAAACATGCCAGCATATCGAAGACTTTGACTCTTGTTTGATTACTCAATTTATTATTTGAAAACACACCAGAGGACATGCAGTCGCAGCCACGTGCCACAGACTCGGAGGATTCCTCCAGCATCCCTAACATCTCCGACTGGCTGTGTCCTCACAAGTGCTGCGCTGGAGTCCCAAGAAGAAATAAAGCAATAGGTGGCATAAATGACCACTTAGATCAGTTGATAGGTGTCCTCACAAATATCGGTGAATCAATAAATGCATTGATAAATAAGTGAATTCTCCATCCTTGCATCTTTTACATGGTTGAAATCAAATGTTGCCAGGTCCGAATGGCCTCCTGGCTAAATTCATGGGTCCAGCTTCTAGTTCGTCTGGTGAGGGCATATGCTGCTCTGGCAGTGGTATGGCGTGCCGGTGTGAAACATTGTGGAGGACGCTGCACGTCATCACAATGGGGCACACCTTCTCGGGGCTGTACAGCAGCATACCCCCAGTCCTGTCCAAGCACACCACCGTCCCTTCAGCAGACCGATTGTCCTCTGAACAACTGAGTGCAGGAATGAAGGTCATTGTACCTCTGCCCTTGGTCAGTCTGAGGGTTGGTGAGAGGGGTCATCAGCCAGCTCTTAAGTGGGTAGCCACCATGGGTCAACTGAAAGCAGACAAAGTAAACTGGATTTACAGTTTCCATTCATTAATTTTACACTACTTACATGGATCACACACTATTGTTGCAAATTAGTGCAGAACTGTGCCAGGGAAAACGTGAGGCTGATTAAGACATTTCACACAATATGTACGGGGTTATTAACATGAGTATTTTGCACACAGAGGCAATCACAGGCTTGTTAGAAAGATCTCAAGCTATAGTTTAACCAGCAAAAATCAGCAAGTCACTAATTTTAACCACTGACTAGTAATGAAGCTGTGAAGACAGGATAGAAGGGGGCACGCGTGCTCAGTGCGCATCTCGGGACACTTATTTATTAAAACAGTTCCCCCAGCATCACCTCTAATAATAAATAATAATAATAATTCATCAATTTTATATAGCGCTTTTTTGGTCACTCAAAGACGCTTTACAGAATGAGTGTTGCTGAAAGATCAACAGCTGTAGAAGCATGCGTGAGGCACTGCGCATTTCCACGTCTTTCACTCTTGATACATCTGAACTTCGCTGTGAAAAAGAGCGTACGCCACATTTTTGTGTGCATGCACCCTTTGTACATGAGGCCCTTGGACTGTTGCTCAGTGGTCCAAATTCATGTGCAATAAGCCATAATCATCAAAATTACAACAAAAAACTTTACATGTGATGAATATAGAACATAAAAGTTTACCTTTTTGAATTAGATTACAAAAAGGAGAACTTTTTCAGTGGTAGTCCTTGGAGACTTTTGCCTGTTCTCATCCCTCACCATGTCCATCACAACTGGAAACAAGAAAGAGCTCTGAGCCAACCTTTGGTGTAATCCCACCTCCACCTTGAACCCATTGGTCACTCCTACCGCACACCTCCATAGAATCCTGTTGCCCTTCTATGTATCCTGCACGACTCTAACATACTTTTCTGCTACTATAGACTTATTCGTACAGTTTGTTTTCTCCAAGTTCCTAAAATAAACTTGAATGAAACCATTCTGCTGCTCTCTACTCATCTCCATTGTTCTTTACCTACTCTTGAAAATCATTACCAATACACTTCCTTCCCATCTTTAATATTATATTATAGATGTTGCCATCTGCAAAAGATAAAATGTTTTGATATGAAAACATAGATCTTCAGTTTAACCAACAACTGTGCATCATAAATACATGTCTGCCATTTGTAGCAAGTGCCCCTCAATAGACATGTAGCATTCAAAGATGTGGCTCGCACGTACCAATATGATGGCCCTTTAACGCACTCAATTCAAATGTCAGGTAGTGAAGCAAATAAAATGTAGTTACAGTTTAAAATGTGTTTTTTTCTGAGTGGTATAAGTAAACAAAGATGTCTGACACATCAATTGTTTGAATGAAACCATTGCAAAGTAGTTGCTCAGTGGAAGTCAGCCATCATGGACACATTCCCAGAAACTGCTCTGGAAAGACTTGAGTACCACAGCTAGTCTGTACCTTGCTGTATGTAGTAACAACAAACAGGGACAGGGACAGCAAACTCAGTCAAATCAGCTTTAGACTGTACAGGGCCTCTTAAGGTGTCCTGTGGTACTTGGGACCAAACACTGGTGCTAGTTTCTTAATTTAAAAGTTTGAGCTGCTGTAGATCAGACTTTAATACCCCTGCCCTCAATACCTTTTCGCTAGTTCTTGGTTTGACCCTCTCAAACTATTGTCAATAGGTATTCACCACTGCTGATCTAGAGCACCCCATGGGTCTTACCTTATTGGAGATGCGTCAACCTGTCTGGTTATAACAATCATTACACCTTCTCATTAATCTCTGCATCCAACACTGTCTGCAAGAGCTGACCATCTACTTACCAGCTGACATATACCAGCCCTTAATATGGACTGTGACAGTTAACTGCATTTGCTTAGCTTTCCTCCATGTATACTCTGGATTGTTTAAGAGACATAATCAGTTAGCTCAGTACATATTGCCAGTGGTCAGCAAAGTTATTTTTCTTGCTCATTGTAGAAATAGTATTTGTTGACTTAAACTAAGATATGTCTACGTCTGAGCATAGATATATCATATAGACTCTCTGCACTTGATCCTGTCAGGCAACTCACATTCAAAGAATTTGAGCAGTAGATGCTGTTGACACAACTGAGCCACATTGTGAGTTGATCAATAAGATCAATATTTCATTGTCTTCCAAGCTGAGCTGTTATGTCTGGACAGCTATGTAGCTCTGTGACAGATGGATAAATGTCCTTGTAGAGAGAACTGTGTGTTAATAACACTACAGGTGGCATTTCTCCTTATGTTTTGCCCTCTGTCACTACCTTCTGCCCACTGGGTCTTTGGGTTACACAAAAGCAGCCCTCATCTCCTTCACTGCTACTTATTTCACATTACAGTCATCATCTGTGCAATTGGCTGTGTAATGTCAGTGGCAGCTGCGGAAACCTCAAATTAGTTGTAATTGACCTGTAATAGCACTTTCATCTATCAGCCTTCTGCCCAAATCCCAACCCTGCTCCCCCACTGATACCCTTCACTTCTCACTCCCTGCTAGAGGATACAAAGGTCTGTTTGGTTTTCACCACGGGTGACAGGCAACCTGACCTGATGTACAGTATCTCCAACCAACTGTGATTACAGCAAGTACGGTATTTGTAATGACTTCATATAGTACAATGAGGCAGCACAGATACTGGCCAATGTACCAGTAAAGAGACATTGTATTTAACTATTTAATGCAGTGGTTCTCTATTCTCATCCGGCAGGCACCCATTTGCCAGTATACTTTTTTTGTCACTTTGTGACAACCAGTATCAAGCACCATCATCATCTATGGTATGACTTACCATGAAACCCTTAACGATTCCTTCTGAATAAATTGTATTAACTTTGTAACCTCCTGAAGGTTTTTCATTTCCATGATGGAAGTATACTTAAATGAAGTTTTAAGCTTCATTTAATACTATTGAAGCTTGAACACCCAGCAACTTCAAACATGTGCTTCCTGCTTTTGGAATTTGGCTGGCATCAGCAGACTAACAGGTTAGAGGTCATCTTTATTTGTCTGGGTGGATTTTCCTCGCAATACTTACAGCAGGGGCGTCAAACTCCAGTCCTTGAAGGCCGCTATCCTGCATGTTTTAGATGTTTCCCTCTTCTGACACACCTGATTAAAACAACAGGTTTGTTATCAGACTTCTGCAGAGCTTGATTATGAGCTGATCATTTGAATCAGGTGTGTTGGAAGAGGGAAACATCTAAAACATGCAGGATAGTGGCCCTCGAGGACTAGAGTTTGACACCCCTGACTTACAGTCATGAACAAAACTCTATATACCCATGGAAAGTCCATGTATATCATGGCAATCTTGAGTTTCCAAAGACTGCTATAGGCTAGATTTTTCTATGATGGAATCATTAAAACCCATGCATCTTTGTCACATAAACAGTCATGTTTGTTCTTTCATAGATTTATTAAAGGTCTTCTGGAAATATGATAATAGAATAGAATAGAAATACTTTATTAATCAAAATCAACAATCTGCTGGGTCGAAATTATATAGCAAAGCTAATATTTGGTTAAATACTTGGCCAGTTTCACCTCAACTATGAACTTTTGGCTGCCATCCAAACTGATGGAGTTGGTCTCATTAAATAAATTAATTGAAGCAATGTTATATGATTTGAAGGCAGGCACATCTTGTTGTAGATGTACTGACTGATTTTTACAACCGCTGGTATTGATGACGTACTTATATGTGCAATCCTGTCTGCAACCCTAGTAATAGAGCTGTTGCCAGTCTAGGTCAGGATGTTCTCATAAAAGTAGATTGTTTTAATCTGAGTGAGACTTGTTCTGGTTAAGCAAAGCTATAATTAAAACAAATGCGTACTTAAAAATCAGTTTAAAACTTAGTAGTGCTGTACCGAAGCATTATTTTTCCCCTGGGGAACTACTGAATTGGTGTGTATTGTGCAGACTGAATACCAACATTTTTACTATTTTGACTTTAATAGACATCTGAAAATGTTATTACTACACTGAAGGTAAAGTGAAAAAATGAGGGGAAAAAAGTTTCTCCCACTTGCAATGCTTTCTGCACTTTCTTGACAGGCAATTCAACAAAGCTGTCAAGGCCACACTGTGTGGAACTCAAACAGAACTCTGTTGATGTGGCTTTTAGAATGCAATATGGAGAGTAAGAAATAGGGGTCATTTTATGGCTGGTACAAAATGCATCTGAGGAGAGTCTGTATGAGAAACTGAATTTGCTCTCGAATGAGCAACACAACTCAAATCTCTGAATACAAATTGAGAAGGAGGGCTGAGTAGAATACTGCTGCAGCTCTCATGATTCCACCAGGATTGGATGTGCCTTATTTCTGAGTGAAGTGCTCGCTGCTACCATTCTCTACCCTTTGGTTCTCTCTTGCTATCTCACTTTCAATTACTAGTTTTCTTCCTATTTTTCTGCGGTGGGGGTGGAGTGACTGTAAAGAGGGAGGAGGTGAGGTGACCTGATACATCTGAAATCAGGTCTAACAAAGGACAGCTCATCGTCAGATCTCCTTTTGATTAGGCCTGGTGTCAGAGCAGCAAAACAGAATAGCATCAGAGGACCAGGGGAGCACACAGACCTCATAACAAGCCATCAGGAAAAGCCATAGAGGTCAGCTTATGGGCCTTTGTCAGGGCAATAGCATTGAGACTCCACAATAATTTAATGCAAACTATTGTCTTTGTAATGGGGCTGCACATACACATACAGAACAAAAACATGCTACACATGGTCAAGAAATAGTGAATGAGAACACTGAGCAACATGTATGTGGTCTCAAACAATGATTTCTGCTGCATTGCTCCCCTGTGAGCTGTCTTTCTCACGACTCTCCATCAGAGGCCATGTTCAGCTTGTCTTACAATGTTTTATTGGCTTCAGTTTCTGTAGCACACTGCTGTTCTGTGCTCTGACTAGAGTACCCCCTTTAGGGTATTGCTCCAACACTGTTGAGCCAAGATCGATCTTAGACAGTAAAAACTTGGACTTAATACTCCTAAGTACGACTCTGCTGACCTGTCTGAGATTCCTGTAAGATCTGGGATATGTAGAAGCCAAATCTAGGACTTCAGGAATATAGTATTGGAACACCAAAGCAGAAGCAGCCTCCTCAGGGTGTTAATATTTTTAAAATCTACTAAGTCATCCCTGCTTCTCCCCCTAAGCTACAGTGAAAGAGCTTACTAATCAAAGGCATCTCCTCAAGTGGTTTGATTCTGGTGACTATAGTGATGACATTTATTCCACTTTGTTATTCTCTTTAATTGCACACTTTGCTTCATATTTTGGATATATTTAGTTCTTATAGGCTTGGAGCCTCAGTAGACATTAAAATAGATTAATCTGTACTTGTGAATTAAACTCATCGTTCCAGTGTAGTGATCAGAGGTCTGGTTTTTAGACATGACTTGAGATATCATATTCTGACACGGGAGCAATAATCTCATTAAATGTTGAATGCATTTTTTTTTTAAACTTTTTAAATTCTGTTTTACAAGTGCATTCATCACATTTTTAAAGGGAAGTTTCCTTGTAAGATTCACAAGGTGAGCTTAAAACCACAATGAAGCCAACAGGAAAACTAATTAAACAGAAGGCGAGGTTAGAATAACAAATCAAACACTGAAATTTAAGAAAACAAAATTTACAGGAAGCTAGTGACACAACCACAAATATTTGGAGCTACAAATCCACTGGGGAAGACACAAGATACCACTTACTGGATTAAAAAACAAGACCAAGTACAACATGGCATGGAGATGCAAAGAATACACTCAGGAAATAAGAAGGACTGACTGAGCTACCGATGGAAAATAACACTGACAAAACTCCAAGCTAAAGGCCATGCAAACTTAGGTGGTGGTGATCGACGTGTGTGGAGGAATCCACTGGTGGTGTGAGGTTGGAGCAGACAGCTGAACCAGATGGTTTGTTCAGAGTTTAGGAATTTTGCAAGTTTTCTGCATCTTCTCTGAGGTTTGGTGAAGAGCAGAACAGGTCTTTTTCGTATCCCTACAGGAAGGTCTGGACTAACAGAGCAGCAATTTCTTGCTCCTGAAAGGGGAAAAGTGAATACTTGAATGGAGACAGACCAGAGGAAGTGGTTGTAAGAGAGTTATATGTGTATTCTATCCAGGGGAGATGAGAACTCCAGGAGGGTTATCTGAGGTGAGACAATGGAGGTATGTCTCCAGCCCCTGATTAACCCACTTGAGGGTGATCTGCGGAGGAAAGGCTGACCCTGGTCCCCGGAGCAGAACAGAAAACTTTCCAAATCTGAGAGGTTAAAGGCAGCCTCAGCTTCAGGGGACCACGTGTAGGGGACAGAGGTGTATGTCAGGGCTGCCAATTCCAGATGGAATGGTGAAGCAGCTTATAAAAATATCATGCTTTGAATTACACCCTTACCCCCTCTCACAACATGTTTTAAACTTCTCCTTCATTGTCTGGATTACCGGGTGATGAGTTCCATGGGACTCTTAGAATCAATGCCAAGGTGTACTGAAGCTACTCTGGTGGCGTGTGGTGTCCCTATACTATTCTAGGTCACTTAATGTTTTCCTTTAACTTGTCCCCCATCTGTATATGTGCTAGCAGACTGGTGTGCTCGTGATGATCAGACATGAACAGCATTTCTTAAATTACAAGAGGGGTTAGTGAACAGGAAAACAGGGAATGCTGTCCAGGTGTAACTGTGTCACTCCCTGTTTTTGATCTATTGTGCTTTGGATTTGTTGTTAAATTTATTAATGCTGTTGGATGTTTAATATCTGAACACTTCTGTTCTTGCTCAGTTTGCACTTTATGTATTTACAAGCCTATGACTAGCCAGTCACATGCATTATTTTCAGAATAAGATTGGATACACAGACATACTCTGCTCCCCGTGCTCTTATGTTTTGAGGCTTTAGTTTCTATAATGATACTAGTGTGTTTTGCCATAGTCCACAGCTTAATCCATTTTTTTTGGTTTCTTTGGACATTCTAAATTTGTTGACAATTAGACAAACCTGAACCAACATTTTGGCAGATTAGCTATTAGTAACCACTGCTTGCAAAGTATTTGTCACAGGGAGTCAGAGACCCAAGCTCAGACAGAAAACACTGCAAACCAAAATATAAAGAGTTTATTTTCACAAAGAATGACTTACAAAAATGAATGTGAAAGGGATTTGAAAATGAGACAAAGAGTTTGGACAGGAGAAGTAGGCTAATGTAAGGGAAACTAAGCAGGTGGCAATGAACAGACCAGAACAAAGCGAGAGAGGGGAGCGCTGGCAACCTCTGGGGGTGAACGAGGAAGCAGCTAACCAAGAAACTAAGACTGGAGATATAACCAAGGCAGACAAACGATACAAATGAATTTAAGAAATTACAGAAAACAAGAAACTAGTCACTAAGCAGTACAGATCTTATACTAGGAATTATTCGAAGGGGACACTGACCAGAACCAAGTACCACAAGGCTAGGAAGAGCAGAGAGAGACTACAGGTTACAACAATGAATGGAGTACGCAGCAACATGTAATCTGAAAACTACTCAAAGTGCACCAAACAGAACCACACTATTCTGACTCTTTTGCTTTTGCTTACATCTCCTGGATTCCATTTTCTACCTCTAGTTGGATTTGGAACCAATCGACCAACCACTGTGTCGTTGCTCCCAGATACTAACAATACTGTTCTGATCTTTGCACACTTGAATTTCTCCGTTAAGCTGGTTATTGGTAGCTGGATGCCACACTACTGAGACACAGAGGAACTCCTAATCATGTCTTAATGTATGAATTCTCCAACTTCTCGATCCTTTGTACTTCTGAAATCCAAACTTCATAAACTGACAGTGGCCTGTCAGTTTTTTACATGGGAGTCCTGACTTCTTCTGCTTCCCTAATCCTTCTGCAATGTCTTTCTGAAGCCATTCTGTCTGATCAGTATCCGTCCGGCCCCCATTATACCATCTACCCAAACTCTTTACTGGCTTTTCCCTAATGGATGGAATGTCTTCCACATCTACCTGAAACAACCTCTCTGTCTACTTCCCCCAGGACAATGACATGTTCCTCGACTTACTAGGCTTAATCTTCATCCTAGCCCACTTGAGATTCTCATTTATTCTCTTTAGTAACCTTTTGTAAATGGAACTGATGTGGTTACCAGTGTTATGAGAAATGCATTTAAAATATTATATTCAACACATACTGAAAATTTTGTATCAGCATAGAATCACCCTGCCTTCTTGTGTTTCACAGTCTATGGCAGGTAGTTTTTGTGATCCTGTTTGGTTTAACCGAGTAAACTTAAATTTGTGCATCTCATCTTGTCTTATCCATGTGCTCAGCTGCAGAAGACAGCCAGCAGGTTGGATCTGGATACAGACAGGCTCTAGAAGTTGTTTACTTCCTTTTCAGTTTCCTTGGCAACCAACCCAGTTGTACTGATTGTAACAACCATACAACTAAAGGCAAAGGAAATGAGAAAAAACTACATCTCCTGTGTTTCATATTACACAAGCTTAATAGACAGGAGTATAGAAATAATGATGTCTAATCTTCCCACACACCTGTCAGAGGGAGGCTGGTATTAATTTATGAACTGTGTGTGTGTGTGTGTGTGTGTGTGTGTGTGTGTGTGTGTGTGTGTGTGTGTGTGTGTGTGTGTGCATGTGTTTGCGTGTGTGTATGTACGCATGTGTTACAGCTTTCAGATGTGTTAAAGTGATCAGCTGGCTGATGTGATTGAGCAGGATAACTGTTTTGCTGATGGGATTGATTTGGAAATACTCCAGAGGGATTTCAGTGTTAGACAGAGTGCAGTGTGGGATATGGATGATGGAGGAGTGGAAGCTCCCGCTCTGAATCTATTTACATCCTGTGCGGCGATATGTCTTTGTAGATTGTCAGTCATCCAGGTCATGGTTATCCTAGGAGCTTCAGAAGAAATCACTGGACTTTTCTTCAAGGTTCCTGAAGACGTTTCACCTGAGGTGAAGAGAAGTCTGATTGATTTCTACCGAAGCTCCTGGGATTACGTTCTGCTGGACTGATTAATAATGATGTTACTGTATGTCTGATAGCAGATTTAGTTTTAATCATATGCAGACATTTTCTCTTAAACAAATAAACTAATTTTTTGGGATGACTCCTTATGTGCAGAATTAAAATAAACACTTTGTTCCACATAATTTCAACAAATTTAAGGAGGTTTTCTTGATGTCAGACTGCTAAAAACATTTTCTCAATCTTCCATGTTAGAAATTTCTGCTGTCTTCTGCAGGTCTGCTACATTTTGCTGTGAGAAGCATGCATTTTAGTGTGTACTCTTTAAGCCCTTTAAGTCAATACAATCATTGACAGTGACACATTTTTATACTGTCCTCCTAAAGAAATGAATTCAGACAATATCAAACTGATACCTATGATAGTCCCAAAGGACAAAGTACATACAAGAGCTAAGTACCCAGGGCAGACACATCTCAGTTCCAGAAATGCAGCATAGTAGGTTTTACTTTTATGATTTCTATAAATCTAGATTATTTTCAATGTTATTTTTATTGACCTCAAGTGAGTTGTATGATAAAATTGTAGCCATTTAAAAGTTGAATATACAGCCAATTTATCCAAATACGGTCTATTTCAAGGACCTCTTCTGCAGGATAAGACTGCCTTACTGGCCCAGCCTTAAACAATGCAGGGAGTAGACTGAGCAAGAAGCAACCACAGAGACCTGTTTAACTGCAGCTTGTTTAAAACTTTAGACGTGCCTGAAAGCTCTGTCAGATTGTCTTCCCTAAATCTGACCATGACTCCATTGTTGGTATTTGAATTTTGGTTTCTGTGCCATGTGTTGTCAATCCACACACATTATGCACTGTTCAGATGGCTGCAACCAACCAGTGACCAGCCACCAGAGCTGAAAGGAGAGAGTCTGTAAACAGTTTATCCAGAATGTAACTGCATATTTTTTATTGTTATTATGATTCCCACTGATTTTCTTCTCTGTACTGCCCCATTCACCATTCATCTCTCTCATGATGAATAGAGAAATTACTTCCACAGGAATCCCACGGGATTCCCTAAAAACCTCCAGTGTAAATACATTCATTCACGAGAGCATACAACACATAGCTCAGGTGGTGGATTAATCTATAGAAAGGACGACACATTTTTAAACCATGAAGCATCAAATCAAGACAAACTGGAATAATTTCAGACAGAACCTTAAATAATGCCATGGTTGTAGATTAGTAGAAATTCATGTCTGAGTATTGAAACACTATTGTATACAATCGTCTTGCACAATCACTGTAGGTTTAAGCAGAGTAAATACATATGGTTTAAAATTATGTCTAATATATGGAAACAGTAAATGACAATGGAGAAGGAACTTCATTCTACATAAAACACCCAAGTGTTGCCCTAATCACGTATCAGTCAGAGAAAGATAACGTAACATTATTACCGTAAGTGATGACTGTAGCTCAGGGGTCTCCAACCTTTTTTAGGATGAGAGCTACTGGTACTTTCAAACAATAAAACAAGTCGTGAGCTACTTCTACTCCTCTTATTTAAATTTTTTTTTGCCGGGTACATATTTAACACATTATTATATGCTTACCTTTCATGAGATGTTTGACAATGCATGCTGTTGATCAGGGCCTTGAAATCTGGTGTGTATCCCAAGAGGTTCACTCTGATGCAGTCATCCAGGTGGGCATCAGTAAGACGAGTTTGGAACTTTGACTTGATAAAGTTCAAGTCAGAAAAGGCAGATTCACAAAGATATGTAGAGCCAAACAGGGTAGCACATTCCATGGCTCCAGTGCAGATGTTGGGGAACTTCTTTGCATCCACAAGCTTCCAGAAGTCATCAGCAGGCTTGTGTGACTTCAACTGGATGTCATTTTGCAGACTGAGAATTTCCATCTCCAAATCAACACTACTGAGAGACACCTCGCCCATCTGTTCAGAAATCTCAGATATGTCCACATCTATGAAGGGGTTTGAAATAAATGTGACAAAGGGCTCCAGGCTCACAAAGTCTGTGAATCTATCCTCAAACTCCTGACCCAGCCTGGTCAAGAGGTCTACGTATTTCTGGATGTCCATGGCTCCAGATGCAGCAACATTTTCTTCCAGCATTTTGTGCACAGAGGGGAAGTGCTGCATTTTCCTTTTCTTGACTTGTTGGAGAAACAGGCCCAGCTTTGCCTTGAAAGCCTTGACAGCACTAATCATATTGCTGATTGTCTTCCCCTTGCCTTGTAATTCGCAGTTCAGGTCGTTTAATTTCTCTGTCACATCTGTGAGAAACGCCAGGTCCAGTAGGCATTCAGTGTCAGACAGCAGAGTTGTATCCTCATCTCTTGTTTCATGAAAGCTTTGATTTCAGTCAGAAGTGCTAAAAAACGATGCAGGATTTTTCCTCTGCTGAGCCACCTGATTTCGGTATGCAGCAAAAGATCACCATATTCTGATGACAGTTCTTCCAGAAATGACTTGAAACTTTGGTGTTGTTTGGCCTTTGCTGAGACCCCTGCTGTAGCTACAACCACTTTAATTTTTTTCTGCAATCTGTGCAGGCTTAAGGAACTTTTACTGTTATCCATATAGACTCAAACTGAGATGCAATGATCCAGCTGATGGACCAGGACAACAGGACTGGCTCATCAGCTGGATCTGCTGGATCCGCTTGATGCAATTCACTGAAAAGATGGACTGGATCAAGTGGATCCACACTACTGGATCTGCTTGATGCAATTCACTGAAAAGGTGGACAGACACAAACAGCTGATTAGCTGTTAACTTGCAACCATCAAGTACAGCTGACTGTTACGGCGGGGCGGAGAACCCAAATGCGGACACAGAGCGGACCCAAAACAAATCATGATAAAGATAATTTATTAAAATAATCTGAGCAGGAAAACTGTACTTACAGAACTGAAATAACAAACCAGAAGACAGGCAGGCGTGAGAAAAGCGCTAGAGCCATGCAGAACGCTTCACCTAGGCTTGAGGCTTGAAACTATGTTCCGGCGTCGAGTCGACTGTGGAGCTGGTCTTTATGCCAGTGGTGTGCTCGCACAGCTGCCCGCAGTTGCTGCTGATTAATTGTTCAGAGGAAGCAGCTGTGAGACAGAACACAGGAGCCCAGGGCAGAGAGAGGAGGGGGAGCAGGGGCCGGAGCTGGGATCCTAACACTGACGTCTGGGCAAAGTTGTAGCTTAAAGGTATAATGTTGTGTGATATTAGATGCTGGAGGCTTTTGTCCTAATACTGTTTATGTTTCACAGTATATATTTTAAAGTTGAATAGATCAGTGCTTCAGCAAACTCACTGTGAGTTGGTTTTCTGTTTTTTCTATTTACTCATGTGTCAAGCACAATCCATTATGGGCATATGTCTGACCTCAGTGTGTGAGTTAGTATAAAGTTAATTTTGGAAACAGAACAGCAGAATCCAAATTTCTCACCTCGTGCGATCTGATTATGCCATCTGATTAGGTGGCATAATCAATGATACTGACACCCAAAATTCACTGACAAAAATATTTCTAGTTGATGCATGTTTTATTAATTTCCATTTGTTGTAGCAAGTGTATTTCTTCAGTATTTTTGTACCAGCCAGTGCAGTCAGTGCTACGGTTTTAGTCAATAGCAGTGGTGGCACAGTCCAACTTGATTAAATGTAAAAGCTTCCATAGGTCCAAGACTTTGAGAGTATGGGAATACCTCACATTATCCCTGAAAAATGTTGTCTGTGCCCTGTGCAGACTTTCACTTCGACTGAATACCACAGCAGCACAGCACAATAAGCAAGCACCTGAAGAGAAAACACACAGGTGCGATTCAGCGCTGAGGTACTTTGCATCTGCTCTCTGTGCTCACATATACTGCATTTTAATGCAGCCAAATTCCTATTAAACCTGTTTTTATTTGCATATTATTTGTTTCAGTTGTCAGACAGAACGAGTATGAAATAGTGACTAAAACCCAGCCCATTAAGACTGAATGTTAACCACAGTCACTTTGAAAATGCTGCTCTGCACCACTCAAACCTGTTTTAACTGTGACGTTGTCTCACCATACATGAGTTAAAATATTGGCTGTGCTATGAATTGAACTTTACTTTGATACCAGTTTGGATTTCTTTTGGAGCTGCACCACTGACTTAAATAATAGGTCCTCTTTTTGTTTCCATCCACTATTGTTATACATACATATATATATATATATTTGGAGAGTACCAACACGACTGCAGATAAAAGGACAACAGGATGATGTGACTAAAAGACATCCAGTCATACCTTAAACAATGGAAAACATGTTTAAAACAAGATGAAATATTACATTTGTGTTTGTTTTATGTTTATTTGTTCAACACAGATGTATTTTTGTCTGCTGTTACTTTTGTCTCTTCAGTGGAGCAAAGTGATGCTTCATCATTTATTCAAAGAGTCTTTTGTACTTTGTCACATTTTGCTCTATTGGTACAGCAACTTGTGTCAAGTGTAAAATCTTTATAGCAATATTATGTTTTCAAAATGTGCAACTCAGGGAAACAACATTGTAAATGAAAACACGGCTGGAGCTTCATCCTATACAGAACCTGTCCTATGATAGTTTTTGTTGTTAATTAGCTATGTATTATTGTTACACAGTGTTTAGTAGTTGCCACATATTATATAAATATGTCCCAAAATGACATATTTACATGCACACATGACAGCACTTTTTAGTGGAAAATGGGTAATCATGACAGGAGCGAAGGAGAAAGTCAGCTGATGTTATAGAGCCATAGATTTGGCCTAATGATTAGGGTTAATGGATGGATCAAAACAACATTGGAATTCAAATCTAGTCAGACCTTTTCCATATCGTTCTTACATTAATAAAGCATTAGTTATAATTCATAATGACCTAACCCTATTCAACAGTGATTTTTACAGTTCATTGGTTGACTACCCTCCTGCTGCTGCTACGCTCCTATGGACTGTATCAGGCACAAAATATTACATTTGTGTAGGAGATAATAAATACTTTTGAGGCAGCGAAAAGAGTTTCGACAGACAAATTAGGAGTGCAGGGTTGTATAATATTGAAAACCTAAAAAACCCTTCCTTAATCAAAATTCTGTTGAGAATTTCAAGACTTACAGATCCTGTTGCTCCATTATGAACTGAAACTGAAAGGTGTTTGGAAAGAAAACAATGACATTTGTATTTTGTAATGTAATTTTATGGAATATTCACACTAAATAATTAATACATCAACATTAAACTGTCAGTAATCAGTTTATTAGTAAGGGGAATCCCTTCTGTCTCTGTGTGTCCTGAGCTGTGCAGCAGTGAACCGTTGTGACAAAGTCATTGCTCATTTAGTGCTGTCAGAGTCCTGTGCCCATTCCCCCTGCCAGAGATGATGTCTTTGTTAAAGGGCAGGTTTCATTAATATTGGAACAAAGTCATTGCTGGCAAAGATTAAAAACCCAAGGAAAGGATAAATAAAGCTTTGTTGAATAATGCAGCAAATGAATAATTCAGCTGTGGGATGGGGGTTGTGTGAAACACGAGGCTATATAATGTGGAAATTATGAATATCTTTACTTGTCTATTTTCAATTTCTGGCAGCAGGTTTTCCTGCATGGGCCCTTGGTTCATGTGTAATACGACAAACCTTTGGAACCTTTCGCCTTATGTAACTCACACACAGAATAAAGGTTTAGGCTATCAGGCATCAAACAGCTGAAGCAGTCAGGGTTGGCTTGCCTAACAAACCCAAATATTTCAGCCGGCATGGATGGTATCTAGGAGAGCATGCATTACCATCTATTTAGGCCACTCTGAACTCTGAGTCTGAAATGTAGAACTGTATGGTAAGAGAGGATTAGGGTGAGGAACCACTATCACAGTTTTCCACCGTCACATGCAATTTATTATGAGAAGTGCATGTTTTGTGTGTATTGTAGGCTGCTCTTTATTTCACACAACTGACACAAAAATATAGGTTACATCTAACACAACATGGCCACAGCAAAGCCTGTGCTAATACGGTAGTTGTCATAGAAACTGTGTTTGTCATGGAAGTATTATTTTTCTTCATATATGACCACTGAAAATTCTGGATTGTGATTTGTTGAGAGGTATGCTTAGGTTGCATCAGTTTTTTCACACCTTCATTTATTTCCAACATTAGATTGTAGTTTATGATGTGTGACAGTAGTGCTGTTGGCACTGTGAATAAAGTTAAAACCAATGAACCATGCAAAAATGTCCATACCAAACATTATTTAGTCTCCTGGGAGTTTCGACTAAACAAGGTGGCAAAACAGGCCTTTACAAATAAGAGCTGAATAATGTAACCTTTTTAAATCTTCTACAAGTACAAACCATCAACGCGCAATAGAGCATCCCTTTGTTTTCTGCATATATAGTATACAACAGAAGTGAGTTCTATGTGCTATATCACTTATAGGAGTAACTGTCAAATGATTAAAATCCTGCGTCCTTTAACTGGGCAAAGTTAGCCATAATACAGCTAACCATGCTTCACCTCTTAACATTTGTATATTACTAATTGACAAGAATGATATTTACTCTTATGAACAATGAAAACAAATACTTTAGAAATACTGTATTTAAAATACAGGGTGCAAAGTAGAAACTGAGTGTAACTACTAATCAGATGACATGCGGTTAAGTCTGCAGGTCACTTGGCCGTTTTTGACTACTTTTGATTTTATCTTTACCCAGATAGCACACATATGTCTGGCCGACGTCGGCCTCACATCGTACGTCGGCCTTCTCCTCCTAACGTCTGTAAATGCGTCTGAGAAGCGTCGGCCCATAGCAGGGACATGGTTTCCCAGGGGGCAGGTTTATGTGCTCTATTTCAGACTCGGAGATAGATCGGCTGTGGATCACACCCATTGCTGCCCATTGCAGGTCATCTAATTGGCGCCAACGGAACAAAGACCCAGCGTTGGAGACAGAGAACACTCCCTCATCTCAACTGGTCTTCAGGTAAGCCCTCTTTACGCTAACATAAAAATAGTTATTTTGTGAATATGACATTCAATAAAGTTGCTATAGTTGCTAAGCCCCGACCGGGTGTGCTGGTATAGGTGAAGAGGCCAGACACCGACTCCTGACAAGCTAGCTAGCTAGCTAGCTTAGTGAACCTTAAGTCGCAGACTGGATTAGTAAACGCCAGTGCTGGATAGCTGTAACTTTTTCCAGCACATGAACAGTCCCCATCTGGATAATAAATTAGTGTTGAATTCGGGAAAGGATCAAGTAACGCTAGTTAGCATTAGCTGTTAGTAGCCAGAGGGCTACAATGTTTGTACAGCTGCAGAGCTAACGGTTAACCGGCAGCTAACTAAGGGAAGCGCTGGGTTTGTCTTTATTTAACACAGCCCGGCGTTAGAGTTTCTCATGGTTCTGTACTAGTTATGGGTTATTGTCGGTGTGTTCTTACTGAAAGTAAAGCTAATGTCCGCCTCAGGGTGTGTTTGAGTTTAGTGCACCATCTCTGGAAAGCGCAAGAGACTCCAGTTGTTTCTTTCATGACCCTCCATTTTACAGTCGTCCTCCTTTCTCTGTACATCTGTGTGTTCATGAAGTCCAACCCGAACAGAACCGAAGAAGAGCTCCACTCTGCCTCCGCCTCTCCTCCAGAGTGGTCTGGAGTTCGGCAGCTATGTGGATCAAGCTCGGGCTGTGTGTGTTTTCTGGCTCCTATTTGCTACCGGCTAGGTTCACCGGATGCTTTTATTAATCGGTTAACGATCACAAATCGAGGGCTGGACCTGAATATCCTAATATTCGGTCGCTGTGGTGGTATCCAGATAATAATTTTGATATTCGATTACCCCCCCGCCCTCCGGCCGCTGAGCATCTGCACCAGCGGTCCGCGGTTCGGGAGGAGGAAAAGGAAAGGAGCCGACAGAAAGGCATAATGAACGGGGACACTGCTACTGTGCCACCGCAAGCAGGACACATCCATGATGATGCCGTCGGACTCCAACGGCAAACGTTCCCGCAACCCCCGCGCTCCGCAGCAGGCTTTGAATGTGAACGAAATCTGAAACCTGTTTCAGGTCAATATCATGACTTTGAAGACACCAAATGACTTGTTCTAACAAATTTCGTTAGATTAAAATATGTAGAACTGTAAACTGTCACTTCCATGAGGCTGTTCAGTCAGAAACAGATCACAGCATTTCATCCTGTCAGATCGTCTTACACAGATCAGCAGCATGACAACTGGAGCAGCTGTAGTGTTTGTGTCTGCGTGTTTATTGGGATCCAGAAAAAACTAGGATTAAACAATTATGATTTCTAACATACAAAATGAACAAGATGTTATATCCCATAGACATACATACGTAGACGCCGCATTGATCGCTGAATCACACGTCAACGTAGCCGCCATATTGGATGTGGCAAAAGAGAACAGAGGAGATGCCTTATTCATGTGCTGCGTGGAATTGTACCAACCGGTTTTCAGTACAAAACAGATCGCATGGGATTATCTTTCACAGGTAAGAGTGAAAAAATACTTTTGATTGTATTTGGCCATTATAACATCATTTTACGAACAGAATTTGCCGACTTTGTGGCTAAAACTATGAAGTCCCGAGCATAATACTGTGGATTCCCGCGGTGAAAACAGCCTCCAAACAACGAAGAAGTCTTTCCTATTTAACTAAATTGGCCAAAAGTAAACACTCTGAATGCTGTTAGTTGCTTAACTAACTTTTCAAATACTATGTAGGTTTCCCAAAAATAAAGAGATCAGAAAGCAGTGGAAAACAGCTGTCAGACGGGAGGTTTCTCGGCTGGTCCGTCCTCCATGCTCTGCAGTGAGAACTTCAGGCCACAGGATTATACAGGACAGGTCAGACGGTCAGGATAAGAGATGGAGCTCTTCCTTCAGTTTTCTGTTTCCCAGCACATCTCCACAGGGCAGGTCTATAGGCTGTAAGGACTGGATAATTCAATGCCACACTATGCTGAGAATGTTTTTTCCCTTTCTGAATGTGAAGGAATCACTGATGTATTTTTGTCTTCACTTTAGCCTGTAGCTACCAGGACATCTCAGACCTCAAAGAAAGCCCAGGAGACCCTCACTGGACTGTTCCCAGCTTGTCCAAGAGTCCATCAATCACTGAATATCAAAGTGATTAATTAAAATCAATTAAATGTAAACATTTCTGCTCTCTCTCTCTTCGTGCACATATTTTTAAATATTTTATTTTTATTTCTTAAAAGTTTGTCTCTACATTATAATTTCTCTCTGAATTTTCTCTATATTTCTATATGTTATAATATAGTCTTTGTTGAATGGGTTCAACTATAACACTAACAATTCCCCCCCAAGGATCAATAAAGTATTTCTGATTTTGATTCTGATTTATTTAGAAAACCCACCTGTCACATCTAAGTTTCGGGATCTGGTTATTATAAAAACGGATGTTTAATATTAATATTTCAATATTTATCATCATAGTAACAGTGTTACATACATTGGTAGCTGTAAAAACTCATAAAAACATTAGAGAAATACATGCGTTGGTTTGGTGCTTACCTTTGTCCTAAACATATAAGGAGTAAACATTTATAATCATCACATTAAAAGTTACAAATGTTGTTTTTGATGCCTTTTTAATTCCCAGATATAGTGGTGTATGTGTGTGGATGGGTGAATAAAGGCATTAACTTAAATCACTTTGTAGAAAGGCGCTTTATGAAGTTCACTTCATTCGCTTGCATTAGTTTACGGGGCAGATCTGCCACATCCAATATGGCGGACACGCTGACGTATGGCAGCAATGGGCCTACCCGCTCAATGAGGCGTCTATGTATATATGTCTATGTTATACCCCACCACACGAGGCAAGCCCGTATGGGATAAATTTTGTGCCAGCAGGAAGTGAATTTGAATTCTTTATATCTGAATGTGAATCATTCATTTTGAACCTGAATAGATCGGTTTGAATAGTTGCTTTTAAAATCTGAATCTGAATGGTCTAATTTGAAATTGAATCTATTGGTTTGAATGTGTATCGATGTAAAACTGAAACTGTATTTCATTCAGCTCCCTAATTCAGTCTCACTTTACACTTTCACTTCTCTCCATTTCGATTTCAAATTTCAAATCCAGTTTTTTGTGCCACACATCCAGGGCCTGGCGTCAGGCAGAACTAGTCGAACGCAGATGGGAAGAAGTCCGTTTTATGACAGCAACGCGCTTTACGTTGTCTTTACCGAATGAATGAACGAACGATAGTCTGTGGACTTTAGCAGCATCAGCTAACGATAGCTTAGTGTTTCATCCGATACAAATAATTATTAGAAATACGACATGCCCAGTGGTGTACTGGCCAGCTGGCATATCGGGACATATCCGGGTGGCCCGGCGCGATCACTCCCGGCCCCCAGCAGCCGGTCTCCGGTGCCAAAACGCTACAATCCGGCGAAGTCCTCTTCCTCGCCATCCACGCAGCATCAGATCAGTTTGATCTGATTAGTTTCTTATGCTGCGTGTTGTGATGGGGGAAGGCTGCTGTTTGTGCTGTGTGTGTTTCAGTGAATAAACCCTAGTTAAGCTTGACGTTTTGCTGTGGATGTGTTTCAGTGAATCCAGTGTACTGTACCAGTTGGTGGCACAACAGGTTAAGCACACGTCTTACATTTTATTCCTCTGGATCACATTGGTTCGAATCTCCTCACTGTACTGAAAAATATGTCTTTTTTTTGACCAGCACATTTGGTTTTGAAGTTTTTCGGCGACGTCGTCTTTATCTAGTACTTTTATCTTCACACACGCAGGCAGGTCTGGTCGGGACAAATCTGCGAACGGAACATCTGGGGCCTCATTTATCAAGCGTGCGCAGAAAGGGTTCTAAATTCTGTCGTACGAATGAAATTTAGAATGTGTGTAAGTACAAAAAAAATCCGTATTTATCAAACGTGCGGATACCGGTCGTACGCACACCAGTAAGTAAGCGGTGATGATAAATCCCACCTGTTCCTAACGACCATGCTCATGCATGGTTTGGGTCATTTGCATTCAGAAATGCCTCTAATTGACCATATATGGTAGCAACCATCCCTTAAGATGCATGAATGGATTTTTGATCCTCTCACCGAAATCATGGCAAAGAGGGTGAAGAAGAGGAATTTCTCAGACACCGAGACTGAGGTACTGGTAGGCGAAGTTGAAACAAACCAAAAAATACTCTTTGGAACACTAAATGAGGGTGTGACCAACAAAAGAAAATGCTGCGTCGGAGAAGGTGACGACTGCTGTTAATTCTGTTGGGTCAGAGGAAAGATCATTCTCAGAAATTAAAAAGAAATGGTTTGATATCAAACTCGGTGCCAGAAAACACATCACATCACACAGACGCGAAATATATGTAACTGGAGGAGGACAAGCAACAACCCAGCTTCACCCATGGACACTCATATTGTCGGCACCATCGGGGACACGGCACTGTGGGATTATTCCTGATGGAGACACGGACACTCTCCCAACAGAACCAGCTGGACCATCGACCAGTCACACTACAGGTAAAATGAAAAGCTGGACTGAGGTGTTTCAAAAACATTTTAATTTGTGGATGTGAATTAAAATAAACGTGACGATAATCTGATGTTTCTTTAATAACTCAGAATCTCAAGCCAGTCCTGCCTGCGCTCAGGAGCCGGAGGAGTTGGAGGAACAGGAGCAGCCGGGGCCATCCAAAACCCATTCAGTGTGTCTTGGCAGGGCGAGGGTGCTGACGGAGGCAGTGCTGCAGAATCAACACGAAACCACCACATGAAATAAGCGATCAGCTGACCAACATCGCCAATACTTTACTGCAAATCAGCGAGTCACTGGCACAGATTGCTGCATGCACATCGCAAATGTTAAATAAATGAACTTTAAAAATGTTGAATTATAAGATTATTTTCCCACACACACTTTAAATCTGAAACATGCAAGTTTACGTAAAATCTCTGTATGATCCACTCGTTTGAATGGCAGCGACATTAGAGGGTGGGACAGGCGGGGTCATTAGCCACTGCTTCAGTGGATATAGCCTACCTGATCTCCTATAGAGATGTTACGATAAACCATACGAAGCCCAGAAAATAATTTTGAAATGTTGTAACACTCACCAATGAGCCAACCATCCTCAACAGCTCCTGCTTGGAGGCAAACACGCACGAAGTAGTTCTGCAGAATGAATGAGTCGTGCGTTCGTCCAGGCCACCGGGCAACAACGATTAACAGAGACAGATGTGGATCGCAATTTTTTTTGTATTGATTGAATGAAATCCTTTCATGTTCACGGATTTGAATTCATTGTGTGATGGTGCTTTGACTGAGATGTGGGGCAACCTATGGCTCTATTTATGTTTGGGAATCCGGCGATGGCGTGAAATCCTTATTTAGTTTCTGCTTGCTTTTGAGCACTGTGGCTGTGTCCGAAATCATCCACTCACTCCCTACTCCCTATTCCCTATATAGTGATCACTACATAGTGCACTATAGTGATCACTACATAGGGAGCACCGCGGCAATTACATTTCGGACACTACTCGAGTCTCGGCGCTACAGATTACGTCACTGCTGTCGCTCAATTTAAACGTATGTCGATGCCGGCTATTGTAGTGAGCCGCCCGGCGTTTTTAATATTTGTACTCACCGTATTTTCCAAAATTAAGTAATGAAAATAATAAAACATTTTATTTTGTCTTGCATTACATCGCTCTGCTTCCATTAAATATATTAATACAATTTTTTTTTTCCATATTTTCGCGCTATAACTCATGACTTGTCATTTCTCCGAGCTACACACAGACGAACTGCCTTTTAAAAGTACGATTATTCGCCATCAAATAGCCTCAGAAATCCGCGAAAATGCCAGCAATCCTCAATTTTTCAGTTTTTATTCTCACGATCATCCAGCTTCTTCTGATGAGACGAAGAAACCGGATAAATCGTCAGAGAAGACTGCGAAGAATTGTTCTTGCTAAACTAGCAAGACGACGTCAACTTGTAAGTGAACAGATAAAGATGACTGTAGGCCTTTTCATGTATATTTACAATAGATACACCTCGTAAACTAGAACAGTGTGATTGTATGGTTATACCGAATGGTTTCATGAAATGATGCATGCATGTGTGTGTGTGTGTGTGTGTGTGTGTGTGTATATATATATATATATATATATACACACACACACACACACACATACATATATGTGTACACACACACACAACTTAGTGTGAAAGCTCTAAGTTTTAATATCTTTATTTGCAGCGTGCACAACCATCTCGGTACTGTGCATTGAACCAGCACACCCCAGTCATTGCTTTGTACCTTGACGGCCACAGTGACCTGAAGCCTGACTTCCGCCTCTCCAGAGCCACAATTGAACACCTAACCCACATCCTCTGATCTCCATGTGACCATGGCTGGGGTCAAGAGATAGAGGTCCTGGTGTTTCTCTTTTGGCTCGCAAGTGCAACCTCCTACTGTGTTGTGTGTAGAGCGTTTGGCATCCCACGCTCTACAGGGCATGACATTGTTCACAGGGTTGCAGACAAAATAACACAGCTGAAGAACAGGGTCATCTGCTTTCCCCAACCAGAGGAGCTTCAAACGGTTGGTGCTGGCTTTGAGCGACTGGCTGGATCTGCAGCATTTGGAAGGGTTGTAGGCAGCATTGATGGTTGTCACATTAGAATTAAGCCACAAAGTGCTGATGCCCAATGCTACTTCAACAGAAAACTGTTTTATTCCATCCAAATGCAAGCTGTGTGTGACCACCAATGTCAGTTTCTGGACATATTTGTGGGCTACACAGGTTCTGTCCATGACTCCAGAGTCCTGAAAAACAGCCCATTGTTTGTTGATAAATTGTACCCACCTCACGGCTACTGCATACTTGGAGATGGTGGATATCCATGTATATCAGAGCCAATTACAATTATCACACCCTACAGAGAGCCCACGAGGAATCCAGTGGCAGCCAGGTTTAACAGACACCACTTTCAGCATCATGAAGACCAGGTGGCGATCTGTGTTTTTCAAGGCTCTGGAAGTGAATCCTGTTTTTTCTGTGAGGGTCATTGCATGTTGTGCTATTTTGCACAACTTTTGTCTCTGGGATGGAGACATAGTTGAGCTTGAGGAAGAGGCAATGGGGCCAGATGTTGAAGGTGGTCAGCTTCACCCAGACTTCCAGTGTGGTGAGCAGCTGCATGGACGCATCGCTGCTGCTCTGTCGGCACCGAACATCACTCCTGATGCGCTTCATGACCACAACTACAACTGAGACACAAAACACTTTCATATGTGCTGTTTTGAAGTTTCATCCATGTAAATAGTTTAAATTGGTTAAATTTAGTGATTGTGTATGTTCTGCTCTTTAACCCTTTACCCACTGAGGCTCAAAATGGCGATTTGTACATATTTTGTTATTATGGCTGTAAAATGGTCAGGAAATGTCCTAAGTCTAGGAGCTTTGGTTCCTTTTCCAAGGAGTACTTGAACTTGACTTTTCAACATCTGGTTAATGATTATTGCACATTATATGGAATTGTAGACAATTTAAAAGAAGAAAAATACAAAAACGGATAGTTTTTTCATGGATTTTATGACAATAAGTTTTGTTATTGCACATGGAGTTTAGTTTTGACATTTGAAATGTGAACCTATACATGTTCAGAATAATCAGCAGTCATTTTTTGAGTCTAGGACTCTTGATGTGCAAGAAACAGGTCAAAGGATAACTATTTACATAGGCGAAAATTAGATTGATTGTTCTTCCACTTGATGAACAGAAGGCCATCATCTCTGATCCACCAGATGCTGCCCCTTGATGCCCTTTTGTCCACATATCTCTTTTGTTTTTGGCACACCAATTCTCCCCTCCTGGTATGTGCCACAAACACCAAATCCCTCCTGGATGAGGTGGCTGGAGGACTCTCCATCAGAGGAATAAGCACTGAAAGCAAAATGGATAACAAATGAAAATTTCTCCTTTTTATCATAGCAACAAACACAATGGTATTCCTCATTGTAATATGTACAGATAATATGTGCGTCTGCAATTATGACACACACACTCTCTCTGACAAGTAATTATACTAATAAAATTGAGCTAAACACAGGAAACATGTTGCAAATGTTTCAAACAACGTATGCTAAAAACAACATATGCTATTCACATACCTTAGTTCAGAAGTAGCATGCTCCAAATCGCTTTCCTCGTCGATAAAGCGGATCGGCCGTTTGATCGTTCTGGATGGTCTTCCCGACATTGATATGAAAATGCAATTTGTGTAATAAAACACAGGCACACACAGATACACCTATCTAACGCTTTTTTTTTTGGAAAAAAATCACCACTCTTTTTCTCACTCTTTCTCTTCTCTTTGTTCGCTCGTTTTTCCTCCCACGTCTGCCGCTCAAGTTGGAAGTTTTGGCAGTGCCGCTCCACATTACCGTAATAACCACCATAAATTATATATTGACAGAAAGCACAGATTCTCAGCTCTCTGTCAGCGTTGGAATTTTTCAGATCGAGCACTTTTTTGAAGAGTTACGCTATTGAGAAGCTGTGTATTGGTATTGCGATACTTCCGGTGTTTTGCCATGAATGCCTACGTGAAGTGGTTGCGACTACCGTATTAATTTGCAGTTTGGTTTTATTTTGTTCAGTGAATTCTTTTATTTTGAAAGTTAGTTTAGCCATGTGACAGGAAGTCAGCCATCTTCTATAGTTTTTTGTGAAGCCACGTGGAAAAATTCGTCCATCGACATCGGGTTTTCTGTTGACGCCATCGACAGGATTTTTCAAAACTTCAACCACAAGACCACACACTTGAAGATAACAAAAGACAGATCGCACAAGATTTCTCCCTTCTGATCTTATAGTGTGTGGTGTTCACTACAGAGCACACCACACACTATAAGATTCTAAACCGATTCTTCAGCAGACTATCTGGTTCTTCACGTTCAGTATTCCAAATCTCGCGTAGTCAAACGTGACTTCAGTGTAAACAAACATGATAGGAATAACTGCACTATAAATAACAATGTTAATAATGGCGTTCCTTTTTTCAGTAACGAGTAATCTAACCGATTACTCTTCCCATCATTATAACGGCGTTACCGTTACTGCCAAAAATGCTGCGTGTTACTAGAATTGAAGCTGTTTTTTCATCAGACCATCAAGATCTCTAAGCCGAGGGGCAGAGATTTTTTAGGGCTGTCAAAATTGACGCGTTAGTGCTGATTAATCCATCATAATGATTAATCTGATTATTTTTTTTAGCAACGGTAACTGTACTTGTTTGTTTTAACTTCCTGTTCCGTCAGTCAGCTGAGTCAGCTCGGGTTTTGATTGGCTTAAATCTGGTACACGTGACATCATACACTGTGTGTGCTCGGCTCCTCTCGGAGGACCCCGCACACTACAGGATTTCTAGTCGCAAATATTAAACATGTTCATTATCTACGATCTCTCCTTCCGAGACCTTCCAAGTGGATTGGAACGGACAAAATGACTCTTAACACACCCCACACTACAGGAAAATCGGACCCGATGTTGTTTGCAAACATCCGACAATCGGGCCTTTGCTGGCTTTGATTGTAAGGGGCAGATCGGGACAAAAATCGGCCCGATTATCGTGTAGTGTGTGCCGGCCTTAAGACTATAAGTAAATGCAGTAAATCCAAACCTTGTATGTCTTTTTAAGATTCTCCCACTTCTTTGCTGCTCTGGCAGGACTCACCAGACCAGCAAGACCCATATCTTTCAACACAGCTCTACAAGATATAATAGTATAGAATATTATAATGAAATTATTGAAACGTGTATAGAGACATCAAACGGGCCTATTGCCGTCAGTAACAATGATAATGGACAGTGTCATGACCTGGCTCAAAGCCATGACAAAAACTGACAGGCACGGTGCTGTGTGAAATTAAGCGAATTTATTTACAAAGTAAAGAAAATGCAACAACTCAAAAGCTTCAACTAATGTCCCATTAAGAAACAAAATCCACACAAAGCAAATGCAAGGAATTGCCTCACTGGAGGCCGAGCAGCTAAACTGAGCTGCAGCTGGTAGGCGATAGCGAAGCCCACGAGGGTTAATGAAGACGGCCGGATTTTATACACTGGGGGATCCTCCCAGGTGTGGCAAGCACCTCCCACCAAACCTATAGGAGCAGACGAGACAACATAAAAGGGGCAACACGAAAACATGGCAGGCTCTAGAGGCAGGAGGCCGTCACACCCCCCTCCATAAAATCAGGGTTCCTACCCTGAAACCACCAGAAATTCCTCCAGACAATCACAATAATTTGACGTGATTTTACATTATTACATTAACTCATTTACAAAAATTACCAAAAGTCACCATTTTCATTACAGTGCTTACTCTAGAGGCGCTCTAGACAGTGCATCTGCCAGCACATTGTCAGAACCTTTGATGTGACGAATGTCCAGCCAGTAAGACTGTAGGAACAGTGACCATCTAACTAATCTTTGATTGGGACACTGTAAGGAGTTCAGAAAAACAAGTGGGTTGTGATCGGTGTAGACCACGACAGGCACAACACCAGATCCCAGATACACATCAAAGTGTTTGAGGGCCCACACCAATGCCAACGTTTCTTTCTCAATTGTAGAGTAGTTGAGTTGGTACGAGTTGAACTTCTTGGAAAAGAAGCTCACTGGTTTGTCGATCTGAAAGTCATCGCTTTGCAGCAGTACCGCCCCCGCCCCCACGTGACTGGCATCAACCTGGAGGATAAAGGGACGATCAAACCTGGGAGCAGAAAGAACAGGTGCAACACACAACAATGACTTTACTTTCTCAAATGCCTGCTGGCAAGCAGGAGACCATGCAAAAGTTGCGTTTCCCTTAAGCAAATCAGTGAGGGGTGCAACAACATCAGAAAAATTTCTGCAAAAACTCCTGTAATAACCAACACAACCCAGGAAACGCATGAGCTCTTTCTTAGTCGCGGGAACAGGATAACGCACATCGGCTTTTACCTTTTCCTCAACAGGACGAACAGTACCCTGCCCCACCACCCGACCAAGATAGGTAACCGTCGCTCTGGCGAACTCGCATTTGGCGAGGTTGACGGTCAGGCGCGCCTCAGCGAGACGGCCAAACAGCGCACGCACGCGCTCCACATGAGAAACCCATGAATCAGAAAAGACAACCACGTCGTCTAAATAAACAGTACAACCTTCCAAATCCCCCAAAACTTTTGTCATGAGCCTCTGGAACGTTGCAGGGGCATTACGCAACCCAAAAGGCATGACATTATAAGAATACAATCCATTTGGAGTGATAAAGGCGGATAACTCACGCGCACGCTCAGACAAAGGGACCTGCCAATAACCTTTAAGAAGGTCGAACTTGCTGACATATTTGGCATGGCCTATTTGGTCAACGCAATCCTCCATTCGGGGAAGTGGGAACGAATCTGGCTTAGTGACGGCGTTTAGCTTGCGAAAGTCATTACAAAATCTTGGAGTGTGGTCGGACTTCGGCACTAACAAACAAGGGGAAGCCCAGCTGGAAGAAGACGGTTCAGCGATGCCATTATCAAGCATATATTTTATTTCAGCATCAAGATATTTCTTTTTTTCAGGATGAACACGGTAAAACCTCTGCTTGATTGGCTGCGCATCTCCAACATCAATATCATGCTCAATCAAGTGAGTCTGCGTGGGAGTATCACTGAACAAACAAGGGAAGGATTTAATTACATTAACTAAATCAACCTGTTTGGACTCGCCTAAGTGACCCAGGAGAACCTGTAGGTTACTCAGGGACTCCGAGTTTTTAAGGCGACCTTGAAGAACAGCGGGATCAGCACCAGGTAAGCTATCCTCTACCTCAGCAGACACTGGCTGTGGAGTATGTATCGTGGACACTCTCCCCACCGAACAATTAGGGCGCACAACATCTGAGGCACTCTCCTTGACGGCATCTGTAACACGAGCATAATAGGGTTTCAACAGATTAACATGACACAGCTGCACTTTCCTTCTACGCTCAGGGGTAGCAATCATGTAGTTGTGCTCAGAAACCATCTTTGTCACTTCATATGGACCAGAGTATTTAGCCTGAAATGGAGAAGTCACAACCGGTAACAAAGCCAAGACTTGGTCCCCCACACTAAATACGCGGCGTTCAGCACGCCGATCGTACAGGCTTTTCATTTTATGTTGAGCAAAAGACAAATTTTTCTTTGCCAATTCACCGGCAGCATACAATCTATGGCGGAAACCATTCACAAAATCAATCAGGTTTTTAGGAGTCTCTGCCTCCTTCCACTGGTCACACAAAATATTCAAGGGACCACGTACAGTGTGACCAAACACCAGATCATTCGGGCTGAAACCTGTGCTGTCCTGTACTACTTCTCTGGCTGCCAACATCAACCACGGTAACCCCTCCTCCCAGTCTCTGTCCATCTGCACACAATAAGAACGCAATAAGGATTTTAATGTCTGATGAAAGCGTTCCAATGCTCCCTGACTTTGGGCATGGTATGCAGATGCCTTATTGTGCTTGATGTGAAGCTGTTTCAGCACTTGAGAAAATAGACGGGAGGTAAAATTTGAGCCACGGTCAGACTGGATTACCTTTGGAATGCCGAATATCGAAATAAATTGAGACAAGGCACGCACCACAGAGCGCGCGGTAATTGTGCGTAAAGGATACGCCGCAGGATAACGGCTGCTTTGACACATCACCGTCAACAAATACAACGCACCTGAACGAGAACGAGGAAGTGGTCCGACACAATCAATAATGAGATGTTCAAACGACGGACTCACGGCAGGAATCGGAAGCAGTGGAGCGGGCTTAATGCTCTGGTTCGGTTTGCCTGTGAGCTGACAGGTATGACATGTTTTAATGTAACATGCTACATCTCTCTTTAATCGAGGCCAAAAGAAGTACCTGAGGACCCGGTTGTAGGTCTTGTTTACCCCCAAGTGTCCAGATTCGTCGTGAGCAATTTTCAACACAGTCTCACGGAATTTAACAGGCACAACAAGTTGGATAATGGGGTCTCCCATGAAATCATCTCCATGAGGCACCCACTTTCTTACCAGCAGCTCATTCAGCAAAAAATAACCACTGGAATTATTTTTCACCTCATGATCAGGCAACACCATGTCAAACAAACCTTCCAGAGAAGAATCTGCATGCTGCTCCAATTTAAGCTCCTCCTGCGAAACCGAGAGAGGAACATCAGGCAGAGAGAAATGCACCAAATCTGACCCAACACCATTCATCTTGACAGGATCAGAGACTGAATCAGGAGAATCACGTGTCATGGAACGAGTTACCGCACACGCAGTAAAAACCTCAGGAAAACTGGTCTGATTCTCATCTGGCTGTTTTCTCATCAGCGGAACCGAGGAAACTAAAGGCAGCGGCGGTGGTGGCGCGTCAGCCCAGACACGTTCACCTGCTACACCGTTCCCCAAAATCAAGGTGATACCGTCAATTGGTAGCGCAGGACGCACTCCAACCGTTATCTCCCCCTGGAAAAGATCAGAAAACAGCATCATCTTGTGCAACGGAACTTTCAGAACTTCCAATCCCATTCCCACAACTGGCACAAAACACCCCGTGTGACTGTCTTCAGAAAACGGCAGCACTGAAGCCTGAATGAATGAGTCAAAGGCAGCAGTGTCACGCAGTATTTTAACAGGAACTTTAACCTCACTTCCCACCAACGAAACGTGACCATCAGAAACAAAGGGCAAGAAGGATTCAAGTTCATCAGGTACAGCTTTAACACACTCAATAACATTTTCTACAGGTACTGGGAGTGTTTTTGGCATAGACACAGCGAGACAGGCACCTTTCGGCTGCCCCGAGGGTCCACTCTGTTTGGATTTAGCTTTCAGTGCAAAACAATCAGCTTTAAAATGTCCCTTTTTGTGACAGTAGTGACAGACTTTATCTGACTTTCTTGTGTTCAGTTCTCTAAAGTCAGACTTACCCAAAGGAATAGAACTCACCATACCGTCATCATGACGCTCACCAAAACTAACACTGTGAGTGCGCATCTCACCAAAAGAGCGTCTGTGCGTCAGCACATAATCATCAGCCAGTGCAGCTGCTTCGTTTACTGTTTTTACTTGGCGATCACTAATATGTTGAGCAATATTTTCCGGGATGGAGTTTTTAAACTGCTCCAACACTATTAGTTCGCACAGCTCATCAAAACTTTCAATTTTTAACGTGGAACACCAGCGCGCAAAATGTCCTGTCAAATCACGGGCGAACTCCAGATGCGTTTGCTTACCCGTTTTCCTCCACGTACGAAAACGCTGACGATAAGCTTCGGGTACGAGCTCGTAAGCTTTTAACACAGCGGCTTTAACAAATACAAAATCTTTACTGTCTGACACGGACAGAGCCGAATAAGCTTCCTGCGCTCTGCCGGTCAACGCGCACTGCAGCATCAGGGTACGAGCAGACTCAGGCCACTGTCTGGTCTCCGCAACCCGTTCAAACAATGAGAAAAAAGTCTCCGGGTCATTTTCACAAAACCGAGGCAATAACCTAAGATTGCCTAAAACATCAAAACATTCCGAAGACCCTGGAGAACACGAAGACACATCCAAATCAAAAGAGCCGTCTCCAATAGACTTACCACTTCTGATCAAGTCCAGCTTGTGCTGCTGAAGCTGAAGCTTTGCCTGCTCCGTCTGAAAGCGCATCTTTTCAACCGCTAATTGTTTTTCAATTTCATTTCTTTGTTTTACCTTATCATGTTCAAGCTGCAACATTAATAGTTCTTTCTGCTGCTCAAAAGTTAAATTAGGTGCTGCAACGAACGACGGAGACGAACCAACATCAGGAGGACACACAGGCTCTGCAGCCAACACACCCAACTCATTCAAGTTTGCTGTCAAAATACTCTTTATTGTGTCCTTTAAACGCTTGTCTGATATTTCTATATTAAAATGTTCTGCAATTCTTAACAGCTGTTCCTTTGTGCATTTATTCAAAAACTCCGGCGAGGGAGCTGCAACAAAGTCAGAAACATCAGACATGTTTATTAACAATGAATCCGATCAAAGATTAACAAATATACCAAACATAATCCTCGCGCACAACAAAATGATAGCAAACGTCACATAATTAGTCTACTTACCGAGCTGGTTTATTGCCTGCAAATCTTTAGCAAAACTGGAAAAGTTTGAAACACCCCAAACCCTGACTGCCTATCCACAGATCTTATTAAGCCTCGAATAGACGTCTTCGATGGCTTGCCGAGCTCGAAACGTCACCAGACCAGAAATACCACCACCGGCCATTAATATAACCGATAGTAATACCTCCGGCCCGGAGCGCTCCCTCCTCAGGATTTGCCAACTAAAACAAAAAAAGAAAATAACAAAGTGACAAGTCCTGCTTGTCCGCCGGCTACACTCATCAGGGTGCTCAAACCATAGAAACTTACTGAGAAATAAAGCAGCTACGGCAAAATAGAACTTAACAAATGCAACTTAACAAATACAAGTCAACAAACGGATTTTTAAATATGAAACTAACCTTACACCACCGTACCTCTCTGCACAGCCTGCCAAACTTTTCCAACAAAGCATTCGCGGTTAACGGATTACCACGCCCCTTGCGAGTACTCACGGTGACGTCACGTCATTCACAAATTACTGAGTTCATTCACAAACCGAATGAATGAACCACTTACCAATACCTATAGGCAAAGCAGATGGACGAGGCCCCACTTTGTCATGACCTGGCTCAAAGCCATGACAAAAACTGACAGGCACGGTGCTGTGCGAAATTAAGCGAATTTATTTACAAAGTAAAGAAAATGCAACAACTCAAAAGCTTCAACTAATGTCCCATTAAGAAACAAAATCCACACAAAGCAAATGCAAGGAATTGCCTCACTGGAGGCCGAGCAGCTAAACTGAGCTGCAGCTGGTAGGCGATAGCGAAGCCCACGAGGGTTAATGAAGACGGCCGGATTTTATACACCTGGGGGATCCTCCCAGGTGTGGCAAGCACCTCCCACCAAACCTATAGGAGCAGACGAGACAACATAAAAGGGGCAACACGAAAACATGGCAGGCTCTAGAGGCAGGAGGCCGTCACAACAGTAATTTAGTTATAAGTTAAAAGTTCTACTTTTTGTTGTAAATACACAGAACACTTGATTTCTTCACAGGAGTTTGACGTTACTCACTCCCATCCAGCTGCTGAGGCAAAACGCCTCCCTGAGAACAGGTACTCCTTTTCACCTCTTAGGCGAATTAATTTCGCCACATCCTCATCAGTCCCTTCGGAGAGAAAAGAAATTGACGATCAGTTGTGCACTGCACCAATGCAGTTTCACAACGTACCAATTAGAGATTACTATCTACTGATCCACTGTATATTTAGCGGCGGCGACAGTATAGAGGAGGCTAAGCTAACGTTAGCGAGCTCAGTCGCTCGCTAGCCATGATCCGTGCTGTATAAACGTAGCGCAAACACGTCAAATTTATTACACGGCTGAGAGACAGGTAAGACAAAAATAACAATACAACCTAAACAGTAAATTACTTAGATTTGTACGAAAAGTCTTCGCACTCTCGTCCGTCTCGTCCGTCTGCCATTTTCCTCCGCGCAATGCATGATGATACATATTGCTTGGTTAGTGACCATCGGATGCACACTACTTTTTACGGTGCATTGTGGGATATTTTGAGTGCACTATATAGGGTGCGACATTTGTAACTTAAACATTCGGACACTACTACAAAATGGCGTGCGCCCTATGTAGTGCACTATATAGGGCATAGGGGGCGATTTCAGACACAGCCTGTGACTCTCTAAGTGCATTCTATGTGTAGTTTCACTGTTCTGTTGTTTTTCTGTTATTTTTTAAGGGAAGTATAGGGTCGGAATTTGACGTAAACAACATGAAAGCATGAAGCATCCTGCCTTGTATCAGCGGTTCAGGCTGATGGAGGTTTAGTGGTGTGGAGGATATGTTCTTGCCACACTTTGGGCCCCTTAGTAACAACTGAGTAACATTTAAACAACACAGCCACCTGAGCATCTTCTGATGGCTACCTACAGCAGGATACTGGACCATGTCAAACAGCTCAAACCATTTCAAACTGGTTTCTTGAACATGACAATGAGTTCTCTGTGCTCCAACGGCCTCCACAGTCACCAGATCTTAATCTGAAAGAGCTCCGCTGGGATGTAGTGAAGCGGGAGATTGGCATCATGAATGTGCAGCCGACAAATCTGCAGCAACTGTGTGATGCTATCAGACTTTTTCCAGCACCTTGTTGAATCTAGAAGAATCAAAGCAGTTCTGAAAGCAAAGAGGGTCCACCCCAATCCTAGTTTCGTTTTTTATTAAAAACCTGGACCCCAAAACCACTCTCCCATTAGCTATACCTGCCCTGTCCTGCAGAGTCACTAAGGCTGGAGCCTGTCATCCAGACAGCGGTGTACAGCCTGGACAGGTTTCTGATCCATCACAGGATCAACATAAAGAAACTCCTCATACCTACATCCAGTTTAAAATCAATCCCCAGATTAACTAAATAGCTAGTAGTTAGGAGAAGTAGTTGGATAAATGGTTGGTATGTTCCTAGGGGTTAGTACAACTAGAAGGTCCTGGATTTGAATCTCAGCCTGGGATCTTTCTGTGTGGAGTTTGCATGTTCTCCCAGTGCCTGTGTGGATTCTCACCAGGTGCTCTGGCTTCCTCTCACAGTCCAAAGCCATGCCAAAGGCGACTTTACAGAGGATAAATAATGCGCAGCAAATGGATGGATGGATGGATGGTATGTGCTACACTCATACAGCCAGACCAGTCTCCACAGTGCTCTGGAGAATGGTCTGATTGCACGTCATTATCATTCTTCTATAGGGTCTTCCTTTTATTTCTTTGAACCAAGACCAGAAAACATCGAAGTTGCCCCTGCAAAAAAGTGTTGAGTGTGGGACATTTGTGTGCTGGATTCAAGAGCTAATGGCTAATTCAGTGAAACAAACAATCAGACCAGTTTTATTTCACAGTCCTAATCTTTAGTTGCCATTTGCCATTACATTGAGCACAAAAAACCTTTTATTAATCAGCTAGAATGCACTCAAGCAAGATGCACACCCACGCAGGATGCTTTCCTAAACATGGTAGGTAGCCCTGTGACCTTGACCTTTGACCTTTTGGCCCCAAAATTAATGAATGACCAGGGTACATCAAGATCAACACCTGTGCTGAGTTTGATTATCTGTCTTTGTTATCGAGTTATGGATGGACATACCCACCCGCACACCAACATATATACAGACAGACAGACAGACAGCTTAGTGCTTCAAGGTCAAAGTAGTAAGTTCAAGGTCAAAGGTCAAGTTTAAGGCCAAGAGGTCCAATGTGGTAGTCCTACCCTTAGAAGTTCATCGTTGCAAGCTTCTATAGTAGATTATAAGGGGATTTTGCACTAAGTAGCCCTGTGACCTTGACCTTTGACCTTTTGATCCCCAAATTAATGGGTGACCAGGGTAGGTCAAGATTAACATCTGTGCTGAGTTTGATAATCTTATCTCTACTTGTTATCGAGTTATGGTGCGGACATAGCCACCCACCCACATGCATACATACATGCACACATACATACAGACAGACAGACAGACAGTCAGCTGTGACTGCCCTACCCACGGCCGACTCCGCCTGCGTTGGTAAATATAGCATATGAGATGTAACACAAGCTGTAGAGCAGAATATTATAAAATAAGCAACAAACTTTGTATAACACCTGTTGCTACCTGCAGCTAGAGTGTATTTTATTCAGTCCATCAGGCAATGATACCTGCAGTGTAAAATAGACAAAAGAAACCACAGAATTCACCATTACTCTATATTTAGTAGTCATACTTTTCCTTTCACTTACAGATTCTGTAGCTGCACAGAGTTAGTCCACATTTTAACACAAATGCTGTATGAATCATGAATATATAAAGTAAAAGTTGAGGTTCTTTGAATATTTATTTTAAAAAATTGACAAAAACTGTGTAAAAACATGTACAACTTTTTTTTGTACAAGTGCCTACAGGCCTACCCAGCACTTTGAGAAAAAAAGATGAGCATCATTTTTAACTGAATGTACAGTCAGGAAGTTAGCCACTGCTATAACATGCCAGCATAGCATGTTTTTTTTTAGCTTAATGGAAAGTCATTTAGTTAGCTACTGCTACAACAAGGTAGCATAGCATCGTTTTTAGCTTAATGTACAGTCAGGTAGTCAGCTACTGCTACAGGAAGCGAGCATGATTTTTAGGTCAGTGTATGGTGAATTCATTACCTACTGCTACAACAAGCTAATAGAGCATAATTTGTAGCTTAATGCAAAATCAATTAGTTAGCTATTGCTACAACAAAATAATATAGCATAATTTGCAGGTTAATGCAAAGTCGGTTAGTTAGCTACTGCTACAACAAGCTAATATAGCATAATTTGTAGGTTAATGCAAAATCAGTTAGTTAGCAACTGCTACAACAACTAATATAACATGATTTTTAGTTTAATGTAAAGTCAAATAGTTAGCCACTGCTACAACAAGCTAATCATTTTTAGCTTACTGTTAAGTCAGGTAGTCAGCTACTGCTACAACAAGCTAGCATAGCATCATGTTCAGCTTAATGTAAAGTCGAGTAGTTATGTGCTGCTGCTACAACAAGCTAACATAGCATGATTAGTCAGATAGTTAAAAATCTCTGGTCAATCAGGGATGGTCCGGCAGAAATTCAAAAATGTGAATTTTTGAGTTGGACTCTACTAAAAATACAAATTAAGTAGATATAAATATAAAATTAATTTAGAGTAAGATACAATACCGACAGTGACACTACTGAAGTAATATTGCACATTGCCATTGAACATTGCACAGGCAAATTAAATATTGCAGAGGATACAGCCACTGGGCAGAATTTGAACTTTCCACAGTGATCAGTTGAATTGGTCAATTTCCACAACTGCTATTGCAATAAATTTTTGTTTTGTTAAATCATTATTGTTAGTTTCTAGATTATACTAATTTAATAATTTCAGCAAATAGACAATAAAACAACAATAACTGGTTTTGTGGTTCTCTACCTGGACTTGTAAGCGGAGTCCCTGTTTCTAGGCAACATAATCAAATGCAAATATATGATTCTAAAGGTCCAAAACAAGATTCTAATCTCAACTGTTGCCTTCCTTCACTTTGTACTGTCTTGATTATTTTCCTTTCATTGCATCTTATCCATTTAGTATTACTTAGTCTTGTTGCATCTTGAAATCTGTTAAATAACTTGTTATATGTTGTTAATGATTTACTATTTTTCCAACTTCTAGTATACATTCTTCCAGTAAACTGTTTTTAAAAATAACAGGTCAAAACAGTTTAAAAGCATTCATTTTAGACAGTGTATTTCATGATCTCTGGGAGATGAGCAGCAAAAAGTGCTTTACGATAAAACTAAAGGATTTTGATTAGCGTTATAAAAGTAACCAAACAAGAACAAAGCAGCCACTAACATGATGGTAGGCTAACTAGCAATTTTGAGGCATTTGCTTTGCAATAAAAGAGAGTTTTGTGCACAAACTATGTGTGAGTGTTTGTCTGTGAACATCAGATCTTTGTGGACTTCTCTGACCTCTAGCATCAACCAAAATATCAAAAAATGTAATGGAATACAAGAAAGTAAATGTTGAAATAAATGGTATCAAATGTAACGCAATGCATTTCATTTGAGATCTAAAACAACATTTAACCTCCTGTTTTCTCTCCAGTGAAGCTGTTAACAACTGAAATAGATATTTTTTCTTTTACATTTATTTTCTTCCACTTGTCCGTGGTCGGGTCGCGGAGGCAGCAGATGAAGCCGGTCGTTCCAGATGTACCTCCCCCGGCAATGCTTTTTAGCTCTTCCTGGGGAATCCCGAATCGTTCCCAGACCAGACGAGATACATAATCCCTCCATCAGGTTCTGGGTCTGCCCCGGGTCTGATGACAAGACGACAAAGTCAATCATCGACCTTTAGCCTAAGGTGCTCTGGTACCAGGTGCACTTATGAGCCACCTTGTGCTTTAACACGGTGTTTGTTACAGCCAATCTACGACTAGCACAGAAGTCCAATAACAAAGCACGGCTCGGGCTCAGTTCGGGCAGGTCGTTCCTCCCAGTTGCCCCCCTCCATTGCCTACGTGAGCATTGAAGTCACCGAGGAGAACTATGGAGGCCCCCAGGCGAGGTGGCGGCTTTGCCTTTATCTGCTTTCATTGAGGTATTCTGAATCGCTCTTGGTCTCATCTCTCCCCCGGGATCAATTTGCCATGGGCTTCTGCCCTGGACCACATAGCTCTCGGGATCACAGAGACACTCAAACCCCTCCACCACGATAAGGTGGCGATTCATCGGGGGGGGATTTTTTTTTTTTTTATTTTTATTTTTAATTTTTTTTTAGTTTTGTTTTTTTCTTTGCTTTTTTTGCATTAGTATTTAAATATTAATGATTACACTACTGAATATTAAGGTGCTGGTTGCAATCTGGTTAAAATTTGCTAACCAAAGTGCTTCTGCTGCAGAAACCAAATCGAATTGTTGCCTGTTATCTTGAACTTTGCTAAATACGTTCTGGGTTTAGGGTTGCAGCCTCTTTAATTTTGCTTTTTTTTGCCAACACCTCTTCTTCTTTTTTTTTTCTCAGGCATTTCTTTGGTGTCAGGTTTTAACAACATATTGTCATGTTATTTGTTTTGTGTTTTGGGTTGCAGCCTCCTTAATCTTTTTATCTTTTTTTTGCTGCATTTTGCTTGTCATCAGTCTGCTGCAGTTTTTCTTTTTTTTTTCTTTTTTTGCAGACTGCAGACACTATTGAAATTATTCAGATTTGCTGAACAACTTCCGAATCCAACACATCTTCTTTTTTGGCTCCATCTTTTCCTCCACCTGAGGCATTTCTTTGATTTCTGGTTTGTCCATCTCGGTCTTTGTGATGGATTCTTCCTGTTCTGGTTTGTCAGCAGTTTTGCTTTTGCTGAACACCTTCCGCAGCCAACACTTCTTCTTTGCCTTTGTCTTTTCTTCTAACTGAGGCATTTCTTCAATTTCAGGCTGGGCCATCTCGGTCTTTGTGATGGATTCTTCCTGTTCTGGTTTGTCAACAGTTCCAGATTTGCTGAAGACCCTCCGCAGCCAACACTTCTTCTTTGCCTTTGTCTTTTCTTCTAACTGAGGCATTTCTTCGATTTCAGGCTGGTCCATCTCAGTCTTTGTGATGGACTCTTTCTGTTCTGGTTTGTCAACACTTTTTGATTTGCTGAACATTTTCAGCAGCCAACACTTCTTCTTTGCCTTTGTGCTTTTCTCAGGCATTTCTGTTGTTTTAGGTTCGGCCATCTCAGTCTCTGGGATGGATTCTATCTCTGTTTCATCAACAACCTCCTGAGGTGACACAGTCTCTACATCTATGGGCTGTTCACTTCTATTGTTTGTATCGTCATTCGGCTCCATGAGCTGGGCTTTGAGCTGCTCACTTTCTTTGTAGAGTCCATCTCCTTCCTCCTCATGTTTGGCAGCCTGAACTTTCAGGGGCTGCTCCTGGAACTCATCAGGGTCTTGTTGCATCTGGCAATGTTGGATCTGCAACTCACCTGATGTGACTTTTGCCTCTTCTGTTTGTGAAGCATTTGTGATGGGTTCTTTCTCTGTTTCTTCGACAACCTCCTGAGGTGACACAGTGTCCACTTCTGTTGGCTGTTCACTTGTATTGTTGGTATCGTCATGCTGCTCATTTTCTTGGCAGAGTCCATCTCCTTCCTCCTCATGTTCGACAGCCTGCTCTTCTGTCACTTCCTGAGTCTTCAGGGGCTGCTCCTGGAGCTCACTAGGGTCTTGTTGGATCTCCAGCTCACTTGACATGACTTTTGCCTCTTCTGTCTTTGAAGCACTCGTGTCATGTTGCTCAGTTTTGGGCTCGTGAGTGTTGCTGAGACCGTCTTCAATCTGACTGGCATTGTCTTTTGCAGTACATTCTGCATAGTGCTTACGAAGCAGGTCCAGCTGGGTCTTGTACTGCCAGGCTGTTTTGTTAGCAGCCTTCATTATGTGGTAGTACTCATCCACCTTCCAAAGGCAGTGACTCAGGTAGGCTTTGGCATTTTGGTTCTCCCACATCAGATGCTGAATGTATTGCTGGTTCTGGGAGGGATGATGGGGCTTTCTTGGAAACTTTTCATGCGCTGTGTGAAACCTTGGCCCCATGCGGTGAACAGGCCACTCAGTGTATACAATATTGCACTGTTTTTCAGCAGCTTGTGGTACAGTCTCCACTTCCATTGGCTGTTCACTTGTATCGTTCTTGTCTTGCTGCTCCATGGGCTGGGCTTCAGGCTGCACAGTTTCTGTTCTGTCAGATTTGGGCTTGTGAGTGTCATTGCGACCCTCTTCCATCTGACTGGTGTTTTCTCCAGCAGCACGTTCTGCAAGTTTCTCACGAAGCACCGTCAGCTCGTTCTCGTATTCTGCGGCCCTTTCATGAGCAGCAATCATCCTGGTGTAGTACAGGTTCTGCTTCTTCTTGCAGTCTCCGATTTGCATTCGGATGCTTTTAGACTCCTCTATCAGGAACTGAATGGTTCGCTCATCCTGGGAGTTGTAGCAGGGCTTTCCCTGGTAGTGAAACCTGTCATTGACAGGGGGATACCTTGGACCCCTGCGTTGAACAGGCCCTTCAGTGTGTCCAGTGTACTGTCCACCTGGACGCTGCCAATAGTGAGGCCCCTGATAATCCCTATGCTCCACTGCTTGTTTATGGTAGTGAAACCTGTCATTGACTTGGGGATGCCTTGGACCTCTGTGCTGAACAGGCCCTTCGGTGTGTCCAGTGTAGTTCTGGCCACCTGGTGGTTGATATCCGGGACGCTGCCAATAGTAAGGCGTCTGATGGGGTTTAGGATTTTGTCCTCTTTTGAACTTGCTTTCATGTACGTTCTCCATTGTCGTAACTTCAAGTTTCACTCTTGTCTTTCTGTTGTCAAGACTTCACGATGACGCTCTTGTCTTTCTGTTGTCTGGGATTCACGATACTCAAATGCGCTGGAACGGAATGATCTAGCTGTGTCTCTGCCCCCTATCCAATAACTTTCACAGTCCCTGATGACATCACATGCGATACATCAAAGGCAATGGCTTTGATGATATCACATCAAAGAGGCACAAGGTTCTGTTTTCTTTCAAATTTAAATCAAAACAATTTTAGCAATAGAAGACAGGTTATGAATTTGTAGTATGTTCCAAATCATCAATGTGAAGGCCAGCTCTTCCAGATAACTGCCCAATGTGAATCCTTTACAAAAATATCAAAGCTTGGATTGGCAAAGACAAACAAGAAAGTTTAGGAGAAAAGAACTGTCAGCATTTGAATGAATTCTTAGTCATATTTACCTCTTTCCTGATGTTGAACATGAACCAGAAGGTTTAGGATTTAGATAATAGCCTTTATTTGACACTATGCAACAAGCACTTTGGTGTCATACATCTGAATTCAGCAGTTTTCAGACATATACGAATTTGATGGTTGCTTAGGATGCCAGCTACTGAACAGAAACCAAAGAGGAGTAAGAAACACACAAATATTTACAATACATACATTTATAGATGAATGATTTCCTTCATAAAGCCTGTCGCTCATGTGCAATGCTCTTCTAATGTTGCTCATACTGAGAAACAGCTTCAAACGTACTAATTTAATACGACACATGGCACAGCTGCATCATCTGTCCATGCTTGTTAACTACCTGCTGCTCTACAGTGGAATCAACAAATACTGTAAAAATAAAATGGTGAAAATCTTGCAGCAAAGTTGTCCTAAAATATATGTTAAATACTGTGAAATACAACATTTAAAAACTGTAAAAGCCTGTAAAATAAGGATATTTTTAAGGTAATTTAAATGTAATAAAGCTTTGTAATTTCATGGATTGCATTTGTGAAAACACTGGTTTTTATGTGACCTATATTTAGAGTTTTGACCTGTTTTTTTATGTAAAATCTGTCTGTTTTCTCTGTAACTATAGGCCTACTAGTTATTTTTTAAGGGAAGTATGGGGTCGGAATTTGACGTAAACAACATGAAAGCATGAAGCATACAAGCATCCTGCCTTGTATCAGCGGTTCAGGCTGATGGAGGTTTAGTGGTGTGGAGGATATGTTCTTGCCACACTTTGGGCCCCTTAGTAACAACTGAGCAACATTTAAACAACACAGCCACCTGAGCATCTTCTGATGGCTACCTACAGCAGGATAATGGACCATGTCAAACAGCTCAAACCATTTCAAACTGGTTTCTCTGAATCAGAATCATGTTTATTGCCAAGTAATTTTTACATTACAAGGAATTTGTCTTGGTCTGTTGGTGCAAACAGTTAAGATAGAAAGAAATAAAATAACATTAAGAATATAAAAGAGGAAGTAGAATAGAATAAAATAAAATATATACAGATAAGTACACTAGCATATGTGCAAAATGTCAGGTGGATAGTGCAAGTCAGTGTAAAAAAAAGCAGATGTGCATTTATGTCTTGAACATGACAATGAGTTCTCTGTGCTCCAACGGCCTCCACAGTCACCAGATCTTAATCTATAAGAGCTCCGCTGGGATGTGGTGCAGCCGACAAGTCTGCAGCAACTGTGTGATGCTATCAGACTTTTTCCAGCACCTTGTTGAATCTAGAAGAATTAAAGCAGTTCTGAAAGCAAAGAGGGTCCACCCCAATCCTAGTTTTGTTTTTTATTAAAAACCTGGACCCCAAAACCACTCCCCCATTAGCTATACCTGCCCTGTCCTGCAGAGTCACTAAGGCTGGAGCCTGTCATCCAGACAGCGGTGTACAGCCTGGACAGGTTTCTGATCCATCACAGGATTAACATAAAGAAACTCCTCATACCTACATCCAGTTTAAAATCAATCCCCAGATTAACTAAATAGCTAGTAGTTAGGAGAAGTAGTTGGATAAATGGTTGGTATGTTCCTAGGGGCAGCAAGTGGTTAGTACAACTAGAAGGTCCTGGATTTGAATCTCAGCCTGGGATCTTTCTGTGTGGAGTTTGCATGTTCTCCCAGTGCCTGTGTGGATTCTCACCAGGTGCTCTGGCTTCCTCTCACAGTCCAAAGCCATGCCACAGGCGACTTTAAAGAGGATAAATGATGCGCAGCAAATGGATGGATGGATGGATGGTATGTGCTACACTCATACAGCCAGACCAGTCTCCACAGTGCTCTGGAGAATGGTCTGATTGCACGTCATTATCATTCTTCTACAGGGTCTTCCTTTTATTTCTTTGAACCAAGACCAGAACACATCGAAGTTGCCCCTGCAAAAAAGTGTTGAGTGTGGGACATTTGTGTGCTGGATTCAAGAGCTAATGGCTAATACAGTGAAACAAACAATCAGACCAGTTTTATTTCACAGTCCTAATCTTTAGTTGCCATTTGCCATTACATTGAGCACAAAAAAGCCTTTTTATTAATCAGCTAGAATGCACTCAAGCAAGATGCACACCCACGCAGGATGCCTTCCTAAACATGGTAGGTAGCCCTGTGACCTTGACCTTTGACCTTTTGGCCCCAAAATTAATGAATGACCAGGGTACATCAAGATCAACACCTGTGCTGAGTTTGATTATCTGTCTTTGTTATCGAGTTGTGGTGCGGACATACCCACCCAGGGCTGCATGGTGGCTCGGTGGTTAGCAGCGTTGCCTTACAGCTAGAAGATCCCCCAGCATAGCATGTTTTTTTAGCTTAATGTGAAGTCATTTAGTTAGCTACTGCTACAACAAGCTAACATAGCATCGTTTTTAGCTTAATGTACAGTCACGTAGTCAGCTACTGCTACAACAAAGTAATAGAGCATAATTTTTAGCTTAATACAAAATCAATTAGTTAGCTACTGCTACAACAAGCTAACATACCCAGATAGCACGCACATGTCTGGCCGACGTCGGCCTCACATCGTACGTCGGCATTCTCCTCTTAACATCTGTAAATGCGTCTGAGAAGCGTCGGCCCATAGCAGGGACATGGTTTCCCAGAGGGCAGGTTTATGTGCTCTATTTCAAAGTTGGAGATAGATCGGCTGTGGATTGGCCCATTTCAGGTCATCCAGTTGGTGCCAACGGAACAAAGACCGAGCGCTGGAGACAGAGAACACTCCCTCATCTCAACTGGTCTTCAGGTAAGCCCTCTTTAAGCTCACTTAAAAATAGTTATTTTGTGAAAATGACATTCAGTAAAGTTGCTATAGTTGCTAAGCCCCGACCGGGTGTGCTGGTATAGGTGAAGAGGCCAAACGCCGACTCCTGACAAGCTTGCTAGCTAGCTAGCTAGCTTAGTGAACCTTAAGTTGCAGACTCCATTAGAAACGCCATTGCTAGATAGCTGTAACTTTTTCCAGCACATGAACAGTCCCCATCTGGATGATAAATTAGTGTTGAATTCGGGAAAGGATCAAGTAACGCTAGTTAGCGTTGGCTGTTGGTAGCCGGAGGGCTTTGATGTTTGTACAGCTGCGGAGTCAGCGGTTAACCAGCAGCTAACTAAGGGAAGCGCTGAGTTTGTCTTTATTTAACACAGCCCGGCGTTAGAGTTTCTCATGGTTCTGTACTGGTTATGGGTTATTGTCGGTGTGTTCTTACTGAAAGTAAAGCTAATGTCCACCTCAGGGTGTGTTTGAGTTCAGTGCACTGTCTCTGGAAAGCGCAAACAACTCCCGCGCTCTGCAGTAGCCTGTGAATGCGACCGAAATCTGGAACCTGTTTCAGGTCAATATCATGACTTTGAAAACACCAAATGACTTGTTCTAACGAATTTCCATCCATCCATCCATTATCCGTACACCGCTTAATCCTCTGCAGGGTCGTGGGGGGACTGGAGTCTATCCCAGTCGACTCAGAGCGAAGGCAGGGGACACCCTGAACAGGTCGCCAGCCTATCACAGGGCTACATATAGAGACAAACAAGCACACTCTCATTCAGACCTACGGACAATTTAGAATAATCAATTGACCTCAGCATGTTTTTGGACTGTGGGAGGAAGCCGGAGTACCCGGTGAGAACCCACGCTGCACAGGGAGAACATGCAAACTCCACACAGAAAGATACCAGGCGTCCTAACCAGGACGCGAACCAGGGATCTTCTAGCTGTGAGGCAACGCTGCTAACCACCGAATCACTGTGCAGCTCGTTTAATTAATTAATTTCGTTAGATTAAAATATGTAGAACTGTAAACTGTCACTTCCATGAGGCTGTTCAGTCAGAAACAGATCACAGCATCTCATCCTGTCAGATCGTCGTACACAGATCAGCAGCATGACAACTGGAGCAGCTGTAGTGCTTTTGTCTGTGTTTATCGGGATCCAGATAAAACTAGGTTAACAATTATGATTTCTAACATACAAAATGAACAAGATGTTATATCCCACCACATGAGGTCGGCCCGACCTGAGGAGAAAAACGTCTGTGTGTGTCTGTCAAAGGTTAAAGGGACTCATTTACTGGTGCTTTCATCACCACAGGACTTGTGCCATTTAGTCCCATTGTACTGGGGAGACAGAGACTGATATCTCCAAAACATCTACATGGATAAACATCAATACAGGCTTTTTTTTTTGTTATTTTAGATGACGTTGAAAAAAATAGTTATTTGTGACCGACCGAGCTGCAGGTTGTGGTCAGAGCCGGTTACCTTGTGTTACGTATGGTTACCGAGGCTCAGGTGCAAGACAACAAGACATGACCAAACTGATTATAGAGAGCTTTATTACAAGAAAAGCAAATACAAAACAAAGGTCGCAACCAGGACACGGTAATACCGGGCTAGGAAGGCTACTGTAAAACTAAATCAACTAATTCAGAAAAAGACGAAGATCAAACTAACTAAACTAACTAACTAACTACTCCTATCAGAACCAGATAGGGCTAAAGGTCACTAGAAGAACTCAAACTAACAAATGCAGATGGACCAGAGGAAACTGGCAGACAGGTAAGCCAAGGCTAGCAGGCTACAACGGACTGGCTAACGGACCAACAAGAATAAAAACACGCTTCAGAAAACAACCTACAAACTAGCAAACAGGACTGACTGATACAAACTCTAACTCACTGACACGGTGAGTCGGGGGAACTGGGAGTCCAGGCGGGCGGAGCAGCTGCGGCGACAGAGGCAGACAGGGAGACTGGTGTTGAGCTGGTTGCACCTGAAGGTGGGAACACTCCGGTGGGAATGAATGGAGGAAACCAGTAATTCAGTCTCTGGTCCAGAACAGGTGGCAGGTGTGGTGGAAGATGACTCGAGGAATTTCCCTCATTCTGTGCTGTGACTGGCACCTGACTTCTGCGGAGCTGGGCAGGCGATCCGTACTGCTGACACAGGGAGAGAGCAGTTAGAATCGTTATGAGGTGCGAGCGGAAAACAGACAGCGGTCATTTCACTGACAGAGAGCAGTTTACGGTCTGACGATCACTCATCGACTGGCGTTGCTCTTAAGCATGGCAAGGCAGATGAGCAGACAGATCCCTCGCAGGTGCGTCTCCTTGGTTGATTGTAACCTGCCGCACCTGAGCAACTCATCACAGCATGTTCACGCCCACCTAGAGGATGAGAAGGGAAGGGAGGAGGAAAAGAGAGCTGCCACCATAGACATATATACGTAGACGCCTCATTGACTGTGGAGGGACGTGCCTAAAGCTCCGCCGTCTTGGTACAGGGCTAGCAGAGGTGGGAGTGCATGTGCGTCTATGGAGGTAAGACGTACTCCACAATATTAAAATAGAATTATTCACTGAATTTTCGACCAATTTCCAAACGGTTTGGTTTGTTAAAAACGTCACACATTTAGCAATGACACAGGATGCTTTGATGCTTTTGTTCTGTTTATGTCTGCCTGTCCGTCCTCCATGTCTGGCGTTTGTAACAAACAATATATGTTGACAACTGATCGATTTATGGTCACTTTCATAGTGCAGACATGTCATTCCTCTGTAGACGTAATGCACTGTAGGGGCGAGTGGCACTGTACCAAGATAGCCGCCGCGTAGGCACGTCGGCTCCAATTGGCAGCTGCAGTCAACGCGGCGTCTATGTATATATGTCTATGGCTGCCACTACCTGGTGCCAGAGGCAGAGGGCGTGACACCTTGGCAATGCGTCACAACAAGAGATAGTAAATAGTCTACTCTGATTTTAACGGTAAAAAACAACATTAACATATTAATAGTTGATTTAATATTTATTTATTTCGTAAGTGACCATGGTATAAACGGGATAATGCCCTTCCAGGCAGACTGTTCACGACTCCGCATCCTCCATTATCATTTCTGATAATGGACACCTCGTCGGGCATCATCCCTTACTGAATGGCTCACTGTGATCATATTTAGAGTTGAATTTGACATGAACATGTCACATAGGTCATTACAAAGATTTTGTGAACTATGAAATTACAAAAAACAGGAAACATGGAAAATAAATAAATTAATCAATCGAATGTATCAATAAATAAGACGTTTGATGAATAAAAGCTGTCATACGGCAATATTTATAAATGACGTTTATCTATAATATTCCAGTTAAGTGACTTAGTTGGTTGGAAAAAAGGTGCTTAATGAACAACCTGGTCTCCTCTGCAGGCTGCATCTCCCAGCAAACCAGACCGCTGCCTGTGTTCGTCTCCAGACCTGCCGTTTGTTTTCTGTTTATCCTTTTTGTGCTGGAGCTCTTTTGACGATGCTGCTGGAAATAAATTTATGATCATAGACTTGAATCGTACCTGTTTCTTTATATTATCCACACATTATATTACGAAGCTATTTAGTGGTCAAGCGTATTGTTTTTTATGATATTGCCATATTGCTATCACATTTTAAGTGAATACATGTTAATTTCAACTATGGATGTGGAGATATTTATGCTAATTGAATGATCCGACCTAAATAAAGGTCATATAGAAGGTGTACAGAGGCTGCGCTGAGCATCTTTGATTCGTCGTCCAAATTTCGTCTGCAGTGCGTTTTCTACCAAATGCCGACGTCTGGGCGACGTCTTCCCAATGAGCAAACGCTCTCCATAATACATCTTGCCGATGCAACTTTATTCATCGTGCCGACGTTGGCCAGATGCATCCGTGCTATCTGGATATATTTCACCTTCGAAACTGTTTAGCTTGGTGTCTTTTTTTCACCACAACCTCACCTATGTGACTGTACAGTTATTTATTCATTTTTTAGATAAAGTATGAACACACTGGACCTAAAATTCCAGAAAAAATACAAAATCTGAGTAGGAAAAAGTTAGATTTTTCACTCTGTACACCAAAAAACATGTGATATGGACCATTTTTCTAACTTAGAGTGATAATATAAATAGTAAACTTCAAAAAACAATGTAAAAATTTAGCAACAGCACAGTTATATACACTGTTTGCATAAAAATATAGAAAATTCCCAGGCGCTTTTGTACAGTTTTTTTACAGCTCTTTACAAAACCATCGGGTGTCACAATAACCCCCCCCCCCCACAGCAGAGTGGAGCAGAGAAAGGAGGGGCTGTCCCCCCGCAGCACATAGATAAGATAAGATAAGAAAGCTTTATTAATCCCCAAAGGGAAACTCATTTGCCACCAGTCACACAGTCCATTCATACAATACACATCGTGACATTTACAATAAATAAATACAAAAACAAACACCAAATGCCATGGTCATCAAAACAGGTGCAAAGTCAATGGTGCACTGGCTGCCCTTACCACCTACACGAGAAATAAAAACAAAACGAGCAGCACAAGAGCTCCAAGAGAACATGCAGCAGCAACCAAGTCACAGGTGTTGATTAAAATAACAAACTGCTGCCGGAATAAAAGACTTCTGAGTCGTTCAGTGGAGCACTTAGGCATCACCAAACGCTCACTAAAAGAACTTTGCAGTCCATTGAAAATGCTATACAGAGGATGGTCTTTAAAGGTCAGCACATTTTTCAGTTTAGCCCCAATCCTCCTGTCATAGGTGACCTCAGGTGAGTCTGGGGTGCATCCAATCACTTAACCAGCCTTTTTGATCAGTTTGTTGATCTTGTTATTGTCCTCAGAAGTGATGCTGCCCCCCCAGCAAAGAACAGCATAAAACAAGACACTGGCTAGGATCCCCTGATAAAAGATATTAAGAAGCCTCCTGCTAATGTTAAAAGATCTCAGTTTCCTGAGGAAGAACAGTCTAGACTGAGCCTTCTTAAAAACTGCCTCTGTGTTCTTTTTCCAATAAGTTTGTGGTCAATGTGAACACCAAGATATTTATATGACTGAACAATTTCAATGTGTTCACCATTGATGGTCACAGGGCAGACCTCCTCAGTCTTCCTTCTAAAATCAATGACAAGTTCCTTAGTCTTCCCAACATTTAGTTTTAAATAATTGTCATCACACCAGGTGACCAACGTATCAATCCCAGCCTTGTAGGCCGAGTCCTTTCCATGATTGATAAAACCCACCAGGGCCGTGTCGTCAGAAAACTTCTGGGTGTGGAGAGACATTCCAGCATGTCTAAAATCAGAAGTATATAACGTAAATAAAAACGGTGATAAAACTGTGCCCTGTGGAGCTCCAGTTCTCGTTAAAATAGTGCCAGACTGTTTGTTTCGAAGTCTGACAAACTGAGGACATGATAAAGATAGTTTAAAACCCAAGCAATGGTTGTGTTGTGTAATTTAAAACTCTATAGCTTCTCAGCTACAACATGGGGATGGATCGTATTAAAAGCATTAGAAAAATCAAAGAACATGATCCTGACGGAACTCGCTGAAGTCTCCAGGTGGCTGTAGATGCTGTGGAGCATAAAAAATATAGCATCGTCCACCCCCACCCCCCTCCTATAGGCAAACTGAAGGGGGTCCTGAAAGACAGAGACCTGACGGCTCAGGTGACCCAGGACAACCCTCTCAAAACATTTCATAATGTGTGAGGTCAGGGCTATCGGTCTGAGGTCACTGAGGCCACACGCGTTAGGTTTTTTCCGTTTCCTGTTTCCGTTGGGAACAGGCATGTCATTCCACAGCTGTAAGGGAAGTTACAGAGGACATGAATAAGTTGCACTTTCTAGGTGAGGTCGACAGTAGGAATAACCAGGATGAGTGGACTGGTAATCTAACCATATGCGACAAGCCTGTAACCTTTCAAATTGACACAGGAGCTGATGCTACTGTCATTGATCAGTGGACATTTGGCAAAATGAAGCCTGAAATTAAACTTCAACCATCTGACACTCCATTTGCAAGCCCCAGGGGGAGGCTTAAATAGATGGGACAGTTTCAGGCTACCACCAGCTACAAAGAGAAGCAGTACACCTTCCCAGTGTACGTGATATGAGGGAAATGCAACTGCTTATAGAGCCGCCCTGAAGTCGTTGAAATGAGCTTAGTGAAGCGGGCGGACAAAGTTGGGGGTGTCTTCAAACTACGGGGATTACTGAAAACCGAGCCAGTGCGGCCAGACGGACTGAAGACAGCCAGATGGATACCCTTGCCGCTTGTACCCCTTGTGGCTGGTGGATTGGAGGCTGAAACCTGAGGCACAGGGGGTCCCAGTGCAAGCAAACAAAATAAAATAAAGCAGCACAAACTTGGAGCAGTGTTGGCCAAGGTGGTATGACAATATGAGCTGAAAGAACAATCAGGCAGAGAGTGAAGAGTTATACAGGTGGACTGGATGATAAGACTCAGGTGTCTCCAATGAGTGGATTGTCAGTGGGGGAAAAATGTGGGTCACCACTCCTAGGAACACAAGTACAAACACACAAGACAAACAGGGGTAGAGAAACAAGCAAGAAACACCAGGGAAAAGAAATCAAGGAAACAAAATAGAAAAGGTGTGACACCCTTATGACACCTGGTCCTAAGTTTGGTTCAGTTACTTCCTGTTTTATTTTATAAAGATCCGTGTCCTGATGTGTCTCTTGTAGTTTTATTTCCCCTCTTGTCTCTCTGTCCCTCCTCTGTGACAGCCCTTCTTAGTTTCTTCTGGGACTTACCTGTGTCTTGTCTCCCAGTTAGTTCTCTCTGTATCCCACAGACAGTTCTACGTCTTACCCTGCCTTTTGTCAGCTGATTCTGTTGATTTTCCACCTGTTTGCTACCTTCTGGCCTGATTTTTCTCCTTGTGCCTTTGAATTAATTTCTTGGATTACCTGCTTTATTTTTTGGATGTATTTTTCCCTGGATTACCAGTCACCTTCCATTTATTCATCTATATGCCAGTAAGTTTCTTTATTATAATTTGTTATTTTTCACAACCTGCCTGCCATATCTGTGCATGGGTCTTTTTGTGATGAACCCTGACACCATCTAATATACGACTGGCTGACTGAAAAGGAGCGACAGTAAAGCAAAACAGAGATGTGTTGATTTTAAATGCATTGTGATACGGCAAAAACTCAATGAGGCAGAAAATACATTTTCCTCAAAACGTAATTGTAAATGTAGTTCAGACAGGAACATTCTCCTCTTTGGGTCATTACTGGAACAATATTTTGACCAATTATGATCCTCAGAGAGCATGTTGACTTAACTTAGCAATTCTCATGCTCTGATTCTGATTTTAAAAGGTCTGATTCATGAATGTCACAAAGTCCACACTCACAGAGCTTTTGTGGCAGCCTCAGGTACACCTTCATTTGCAGAGATACCTGTAAACATCATACCTGTAAACCTGTCAGCCAGGCCATAAAAACAGGCTTCTTTTTCATCTGTTTATTCAGTTTGACTATGAGAAAACAACGGCATCATGAGGTCACACTCGAAAAAACAATAACTGCAATGCCCTTTGCACCAATTGAAAAAAAGGCTTACATTACAAACACTGTAATACAAAGAAAGAAATTACATAAAATGTGATCGCTTTTGGCGTTTTGATACACAACATCTGTTAAAGACAAATAGCTTGAGGAATACCAGAGGGTCAGTGAATTTAACACATTGTAACATCGCCCTGGGTCACTGAATTATGGTCAATTCATTATTAATAAAAGCGCAGTTTCCTAAGTCTCAAAGACAGGTGATGGAGATGGCCTCTGCTACATCATGGTTCTGTACTAAGATTCGATATACAAGGCTTACAACCACTGCCCTATATGTGGACTCTTTTTGGAGTCCTAATTTCCCAAATCTCTCCAGTGGAAATGGTGAGATGGACAAAAATATGTCAATAAATCGCAGTTCGACAAATACCTTAACTTACCTTCAGAGAGCTTCAAAGACTTCCTCCGCTGCAATTTATTCAGTGTATTTCATTACAACCATGGTCTACATGCACTTTCAGATATTGTTTTTTGGACCACAAAAACAGTTAAATATAAAGCTCTGATTAAACAGGAGGATTTATTTCTTCTGTTCAAATGCAAAGCTCTGCAGTGAGCTGAACATCTGCAATAGATTTTTATTATTCATGTGGTACAGTACAGGATGTCCTGCTAGGGAAAGCAGATTGAGGAGACTTTTATTATCTGGTCCAGTACAGTCAGCCACATACAGAGGGATGGGTCCCTTTACTGTAGCCCAGCCGCTTCCTCACTGACAAAATAAAATGCACAGCACGCAAAAGATGCACTCCTTCCAAATGAAAACTAAGGAAAATCTGTCAAAGGTGAGAGCAAAAAAACACAGTCAAAGATAAAGAGATGGAAGAAATCAGGAACGTTGTGTTTACGGTAAAGTTTTCAAAGTGCTGGATGAAACTGAAGACTGGAAATGATGAAAATGAATGGTCTGAAAGGATGAAAGGAACCATTTAGTTAAACATTAGTCTGCAGAGCATTAAGCTTGCTGTTGACAGGTATTGCTTTAACTGAGTATCTACCGCTATCCTCAGTGAAACATCACATCTATCAAGCAGACACCCTCATGTTGAATGGTACTCTCTGAGCTCCACTGTGAGACATCTCTGACAAGAACATATAACATAAGGCTGTTCAGAAAAAGTCTTGCGACAACCATTTAGGGATTTGTATGTGCATTGGCATGCAGAATCACATTTGCAAACCTCTCAAGCTGTCTCAGACATACACATTCACACGTATACACTCATCTAGAAGGGTACAGTGGTCAGGCCCTCACAGCTGGCATCAAAGCTTGAGCCCAAAGCCCCCGAAAGCATGCCTGGGGCTACACTGGCTGAAGAAATCCCTGCTCAACCCCTGCAAAAAGAGAAAAATATCAGATTCCTGCAGGCTCTGGAGGAGAGCTGGACTGGACTGAGAAACCTCTCTGAAGAGGTGTCATATAATGTGTATTGATCGACTTTGTTAGGGATGGGGATTAGGTGTATCAGAACCTTGCTATTGGAAATTAGATACCACAGTTGTGCATAATGGAGACTGAATGATGAATTGTAAAAATATGATAAATGCACCATTAATGAATAAATGCAGTCTAAGTGTATGAAATAGATACCAAGTGGACCACATAGACATGTAATCCTAAAATGGACAAAATTCCATGAATGAATACGTCATAAAACAAATAGTGGTAAGAATAAAAACAAACAGGTAATTTTATGACCCCCTAAAACTGTATTGCAGTGAGCTGTGGCACATATCAAATAAAACCACACATTTCGATCTTCCAACAACTCTAGTTGTTTATCTGAGTGACAATGTCACACAGACAGCCTTAATATAAAGGCTAATATAAAAAAAATCTGCAAGTATTATTATTTCAAATGACTGACCTAGACTGTTTTGAAAAAGCACTTCCAGCACTTGTAATTGCTGAGATAACAGTTTATTAGCTAAAAATGGCGCTATGGTTGAATGGTTGAAGTGGCAGCAGAGTTTTCCCCCCTCCGTTCATGGTAGCATTAGTAGCATGGTGACCTCTAACAGCCTGACTACTGTCCAATCTAAGATGCTAACCCAGGTGTCCCAATATGAAACAGAAACCAGTGGGGTACAGTTTCTACAGATACTCAGTTTGATCTTTACACAGTAAATTGAGCCTTCATTTACACTAAAGGGCACTCTGACACAGCATTTACTACACTTAAAGTGGCTATTGATTGTTTTCTTTCTGTTTTTGTTTTTGGTTATTATTATAAAGTAAACATTGCCTGCACCGTATACTAGCTGTGGAATAATGTCACTGTTGTTGTTTATATTGGCTGCCTTTAAGCCTCACTTCCACTCTGCAACGATGAAGACTCAGAAAAATGAAGGCTCAATTTACTGTGTAAAGATCAATCATGGTGGCACATGATTGGTTGAAACATGCAGGGATTATCCACCAGTCCTAAATTTGAAGTGTCACTGTGTCAGATCTGAGCTGGTCTGACAACACAAAGGACAACCCACAGGTATTTTTATTCTTATGGCTGATTGGTGTACACGTTCGAGGTCAGCTTTTATGAGAGAAAAAAACCCCAACCACAACACAAAGCTTCCAGTGTGACCAGTAACAATGCAAAGATGACTTACTAGGAAAGGATCTCTAAAGGGATTTGACTAGGGTTTGGCTCTGAGAAGAAGGGGTTTGAATGTTTGTTGCAGATGAATATGATGTGAATCATTACAGAACATACAGTATATATTTTTCTGTGTTTGCAGTATTGTTGCCAGATGACCTTTTTCTAAGAAGAGCTGCAGAAATACACTGGTTAAAAAGTGATTATGTGGGGCTCAGTGACAATAACTTTATCAAGTGCTATAATAAATGCGAGTCAAATAAAGACTTCCAATAACACTGTTAAAATGAAAATACAATTATTTACATTTATTCAGTTGTCTTTTATTATGAATACTGGTCTTTTGTGCTTTCATACATATCACATATAAATAATATATTTGGTTTATAGACCAACTGCTTTACTACACTACACGTGAGTTTTGTTTAATTTAGATCAACTTTTTTATTCCATTTTTCTTCTTCTTTCTCAACACACTCTTTTACCCACAATGCAATAAGACCATGAATGCCAAGTCAGAGAATGAGATGTGTCATGCCAGTTGTTCTTTTTGAGACATACTTATCAGATAACGACCCACTGGGCAACGTCAGACCAATGCTGCTCTCCAGCCACTACTTAGAGACAACCAAATGATTACATTAGCAAAAGATGCTGATCTGGAACATCAGAGGAATCAAATCAGTGCTTAAAACCAAGGCCATTGCTACTTGGCCCTAAAACATGAATATAAATGTGTGTAAAATAAATAAATTGTATCTTTTTACTGTCAGCAATGCAAAGCAGAGATAGATCCCGACCGAATGCAATCTCAGTAACCACAGTCCACCCATGTAGAAAGGACGACACCAGAAGTTGTGGCTACCAACAGAAGAGACACAGAGACATACATTTACTGTTTTCTTCTTTGTTGTCATTCTCTTGTTCTTTTTCTAACCTCCTTCAATTGCATTATTTCACTTAATAAATTGTATTTTCTTCTTTCTTTTTATGAGTTTCACTATCATTTGGTCATTGATGCTTTTGTGATATTCTTAACCTAACATCATGGCCAGTACAGCGCACTGAACTGAATTGAATCATCTTCTTTAGTGTGACAGCTGATAACAAAACAAACAGTGTTTTAAATAAGCTACTGCTTTCTTGATGTAACATTCATTACAGTTGCTAAATTAACTACAGTCTGTCAAGGTTGGATCTTTTCCTTTAAATTGTTTCTTTTTCGTCATAAGAAACACGAGGAGCTCAAGCTCAGCTACCTGTGCACAGGGAAAAGGTGAGACAAGGATGATTTTGAATTAGCTGAGAGAGGAGCCACAGCTGAACCTGGCAGAAAACAACACAAACATCTCTTTGGCATGTGCCTGAGAGGACAGGACCAAGAGTCAGGACAAACACAAAGGAGGAGGTAAGGAGCTGTAGATTCCTCACACAGGCAGAAGCCACTGGCAGAAAGCATCAGAGAATATACTATTGTTCACATGAAAAAACAATCAATTAATGTACTAGGAAACATGGGTAGCTTTTCATTTTGTCCAGAAAACATGCTTTGTCTCAGTACATAAACTGTTGTGAGGCACACCGTGTGACTAACCATGTTGTTTTTGAATCATCACCTCAGCTTGCAAAGCAGTGCATGCTCTTAGTGAATGTGGAACTGGCTTTGTTTCCGTCAGTCAATGAATATTAATGTGGAAGACAGGGGGGACATTAATGATGATGGTGGTGCCAAGTCATTTTGGGACAGATCTCATTAAATCATTTGCCACTGATTTTGGAAGCAGTGCAAGTCAACATTTACTGACCATGTGTACACACAGTGTGCAGGGTAAGGTTCATTCACTTCTTCTAACAGTTCCCCAGCAGCAAACATGTTGGATGAGAGTCTAGGCTAAAGCTAGATAGCTAGATAGCTAGATAGCTAGATAGCTAGCGATAGATAGATAGATAGATAGATAGATAGATAGATAGATAGATAGATAGATAGATAGATAGATAGATAGATAGATAGATAGATAGATAGATAGACAGATAGATAGATAGATAGATAGATAATCAAATGAAATGTAATAATTTCATCATAGCAAGTTAGGAGTCGAAGAGTCATTGGAAACTTAAGACTGCCATGATACACACTGTCCTTACAAATGTATGTAAACTTTTGTTTATCACTGTATATATAAAGTTACATCCACAAGAGTGACCAACTAAATCTATAGCCTAACGTTATCTACAGCCTAGTCAATAACCTTTCTGGTTTTTTCATCAAAGAGTTTGACCAGATTGAAAGACAGATGATGGTGAGTGGCAGTGTTTGCATTCAATGACCCAACCTGACTTTGTCTTTTTTTTTCTCCATCCGCAGGTCAGAACAAGACACAGCTGTAGTGTGTTATACTACATGTCAGACAAACTGAGTGTAGGACAAAGCTATCATTTATAATTGTGCATATTAATGCTTAGTAAAAAATGTTCCTGAGGATTTGGGTAATTCCATACATGTTAAAGCCTAGAGTGAAATAGGTTCAGTGCATTGCCTTGATGGCTTGTTGTATGATATTGTCTGTCTTGTGCTCAAAAAGCCCAAAAATTACAGACAGCTGAGGACCCCTCTGTGCTTCATATCAAGTACACAGTCATTGTGTGATGAAAAGCACCTGAAATGTTGTTCAGGTTGTCAAAAACTGCAAGACAATGCAAACAGTATTCTTTATGCTTGTCTTTTTTGTGGCTGTTGTGATGCACAGAAGATGTGGCCTCAGCTGCCCGTTTCTATCAGTTGCTGAGCTGGACACTTTTGATTCTGATGCTTTATGTCTTTGGATAGGGTTATTTTGGTGCTGATATTGTGTGGTCTGGCCCGCCACATGTCAGTCACAATTGGGCATGAACACACAAGAGCTTTGTTTTTTGTTAAGTTAACTGAAACTCGGCTACCCAGTAATTTCCTACCTTCCTTCTACAAACATGATTCATATCCCACTGACTGGAGGTGGAGAGTTGATTTAAAAGAAAAACTAGTTTGTAAGACCTGCTGTCTGTCAAGTCAAGTTAAGTCAATTTTATTTATAAAGCCAAATACTGCTAATCAAAAATTTCCCCTAAGGCACTATGTGGTCTTTCCTTAGACCCTCGATTCAGTGGGGGAAAAAAATCACCCAAATAACTCAACTGGAAAAAATAGAAGAAGCCAGAAGCGCAGTAGAGATGAGATACCTCTTACAGATATGCAATAGACTGTATGAACAGAAAAGCAACATAGCAGATGCTGAATGTGGACACATGAGATGGCAAAATTATAGAACGTAAACATACACTCACTGGCCACTTTATTAGGTACACCTGTTCAATTGCTTGTTAACACAAATAGCTAATCAGCCAATCACATGCATAAACGTAACTCAGTGCATCTAGGCATGTAGAATTTGCTGAAGTTCAAACTGATCATCAAAATGGGAAAGAAAGGGGATCTAAGTGACTTTGAACGTGGCGTGGTTGTTGGTGCCAGACGGGCTCGTTTGAGTTTTTCAGACACTGTTGGTCTACTGGGATTTTCACACATAACCATCCCTAGAGTTTACAGAGGATGGTCCGAAAAAGAGAAAACACCCAGTTAGCAGCAGTTGTGTGGATGATGCCTTGTTGATGGTAGAGGTCAGAGGAGAACGGGCAGACTGGTTGGAGATAACAGAAAGGCAACAGTAACTTAAAGAACAACTGGCTACAACCAAGGAATGCAGAACACCATCTCTGAACACACAACACGTTAAACCTTGAAGAAGATGGGCTACAGCAGCAGAGAACCACACCAGGTGCCACTCCTGTCAGCTAAGAACAGGAAACTGAGGCGACAATTGACACAGGCTCACCAGAACTGGACAACAGAAGATGGAAAAGCGTTGCCTGGTCTGATGAGTCTCCATTCAGCTGCCACATTTAGATGGTAGGGTCAGAATTTAGCATAAACAACATGAAAGCATGGATCCATCCTGCCTTGGATCAACGGTTCAGGCTGGTGGTGGTGTAATGGTGTGAGAATATTTTATTGGCTCACTTTGGGCCCCTTAGTTCTAATTGAGCATTTAATTCTGTCGTTGACCATGTCCATTCCTTTATGACCACAGTGGACTGGCTACTTCCAGTAGGATAATACACTATGTCACAAAGCTCAAATCATCTCATACAAGATGAACATGACAATGAGTTGACTGTACTCTAGTGACCTCCACAGTCACCAGATCTCAGTCCAGTAGAGCTCCTTTGGGATGTGGTGGAACGGGAGATTTGCATCATGGATGTGCAGTCGACAAATCTGCAGCAACTGTGTGATGCTATCATGTCAATATGGACCAGAACCTCTGAGGAATGTTTCCAACACCTTGTTGAAGGTATGCCACAAAGAATTAAGGCAGCTCTGAAGGCAAAAGGGAGTCCAACCTTTTACTAGCAAGGAGTACCAAATAAAGTGGCCTGTTAGTGTGTAATTATAGTGAATAGGATGTTGAACAACTTCCAGGTGTTGCTGAACAGATCAGGACCTCAGCCGAATGACCTGTTCATTATCCTGATTAAATCCACACGAGATATCTCAGATGTTTAATTTGAATATTGAAATGAATGAATATCTCATAAATACTGTAGATAAATGCATCCATTTTGTAGGGGATGATATAGGGCAGTCAGAATTCTGTCATCTAGTACTGGGAATGTCTAACTGATGAAAGCCATACTTAGAATTTAGATTCCACTTTAAACTAAGACAAACTAAGACAGAGATAGTGAGAGAGAGACAGAGAGATGTCGAGAAAAGGTTGTTGTGCCAAAACATAGTTGCCCAATAAATTGTTAACAGCATGTGAGAGTTTGTGTTTTTAAATGTAAACTACATTAATCACATTGCGACTATAAGCATGCTCACAAAAAGTTTGTCTGTAGGTCCTGTTGTCCCTCCCGCCTCAGGATAGACTCTGTGCACAGTGCAGAAATGTTCAGCTCATAGAGAAACCATTTGCTCACTGTCTGAGTCCTTCTTTCTATAGCTCTGGTACTGCAACCTTAACAGCCCATCCAGTAATCAAAGGACACATTATCACACAAAACAATCACCCTGCAGATATTTTGGGTGCATCCTTAAACACCCTGTAACACAGAAATGGACTTAATAGCAATCTCATGCTTTAAATAATTGATAGCTCATTAGGTGAGCATGTGAAATAATCAGTCAACATTAGCGTGAAGCAGCACTGTTGACAGATGATTATTAAACATCTCAGAGTATCTGACGCTGTCAGTAATGACTCAACTTAGAGGTAACCCTCAAAATGAGTAATTAATCTCCACAATCTCATAATCAACACAGCAGCACCCATAGGCCTGTCCCCAATTATTTCAATTCAATCTGTGCGTATAAAGCAATCACTAATAAGCTCTTTAGCAGCAGTTTGTATGTTTGTCCAGTTTAATTTACTATATATCAGACGGCTTTAGGCAATAAAAATGTTCTCTCTTCACCAGTTCTCCAGGGCTCCTTTTTATGACAGGATTAAACTCTCCAACCCACAATTAGGAGAAAGTAATTTCCCTGGCGTGAATCTTTTTACTCCTTTTCCCATCTAACCCACCATCCCACACAAGCTAACTCACCCTCTCCACTCCCTTTCCCCCACTAACTGGAGCAAGTGGTAGGAAAAATGACTGTCTTTTTCTATTCCAAAGAAATAAATCTCATTTTGTGGTGACAGCTGCAGAATCCCATCTACTTTGGCCCCACAAAGAATAATAGACTGGCTGAGAAGCGCGAGGTGTTTTCCTGGTTCCTGTGCCAGCCAATCCTAATGAATTCAAAGTGATACAAACATCTCAATTGCATGCTTGTACATTTCAGTTACTATTTACATTCATTTTGCAGGGTTCAGATTTGGGTCTGTGTATCACATTGCTGGAGTGTGAAGTTTAGCCATGCTTATTTAACCACAACATATGTTTCTGCTTCACCACAGAGGCATAGAATAATCCAGCTGTGTCAACAGAGAGCTGGCTTTCCATGTCTGAAATAGATATGAGAAGATACGAGTGGGCGAACACTGAAATACAGAAACTACCTTCTGAGGTACTAGATCATCTGAAAGACTCCAGGAAGTGTTTGTGTTTTTTGGAGATTGCTACAGACAGACTTACTGGGGTTGGCTGCAAATTATCCAGTGTTTTTGTTCGTGCAGCAGGCTATACCCAGACAGTAAGGAAGATCCATGTCCTGGAGACCAGCTGCACAAGTAAATCAACAGCACTCAGGAACAAGGACCTTTGTGGTTGTATTTGCCTTCTGATCCCGTGTGGCTATAGCCTGACTTAACTTAGTGAATGCATCTGTGATCACAAGCACATTCTCCCTCCCATTGGTAGCATGCTCGAGTGTGGTGTAATCCACTGCAACCACATCAAGTGGGCGAGTAGCCAATAAAGTTTGGGGTGTTGAATCTTTGGCTGGGGTATCTTGGTCAAAACACATCTCTGACATTTCTTGACCCACTGCTCAATGTCTTCATGTTTCCCCCCCAGAAACATCTTTGTCTCAAGAGACCCAATGTCCGCTCTATGCTATGATGCCCTATCTGATCATGTACACTCTTAGGGACTTGCTCTTTGAGGAAAGCAGGCAGCAGTAGTTGGCAACATTTGCCAAAGTGAACTTCTTCGATCAACTCAGTACAAAAGCCCATCCTTCTCTGGGAGTCGCAGCTACTGTTTAAGGACCACACTGGCTTAGATAAGCCTGCCCTCTCCCGAAAGGTAGGTTTCCTCTGCTGACGCCAAAACTCTATCCACACGCCAAGTGTTGGATCTGATGTCTGAAAACTCTGGAGTTGGGCTTTGGAATAGCCAGGCAAGATGGGGAGTGTTATCCTCATTTATCTAGTTATTTATTATCTCACCAGCCTCGGATGCCTGTAGTTGTCCGATCTCACAGCTCACAACCCTTGTTGCCACTAAACTTGGATCTAAAGCTGTCCCTTCTTTGATTGAGTTGCAAATTGCTACAGAGCCATCATATTATGCAACTTCACTGTCTGGCTCCAGTTCCTCAGCTGCTGGTCAATGGGAGAAAGCATCAGCTGCAGTATTAAGATTCAAGATTCAAAGATTCAAAGTTTTATTGTCATGTGCACAGTAAAGAAACACGTTTCCTTGCACAATGAAATTCTTACTTTGCTGTCCGCTCAGATTACCAACAACAAGTATAAAAAATAGTATATACAAATAAAATAGAAAAAATAGAAATAAAAAAATAATGTTACAAACTGTCACAGCAGTGTTATCTGTGATATATATATGTACATCGATCAGCCGCAACATTATGACCACTGACAGGTGAAATGAATAACACTGATCATATTGGTACTGTGTGGTGTTCTGCTGGAAAACCTTAGATTTTAAAGAGCACCTGGCTGCAGACCTCCACTGTGAGGTCGCTTCCGCCGCAGACCTCCACTGTGAGGACAGGAAGTAACGGTAAAAAAAAGAAAAGGACATTTAAAGTGGCGGTAACGCACGTGAAGTTGGTTTGCTAACCGCTAATTAAACCAAACGAAGAAACAGCCAATTAACACAAGGGGTTGTGGCCGTTTCTCACTATGCGTACTTGTCCACGGTACGACATGACTGTGACACAAAATTTAGTTTTAAGATTATTTGAGGCAATAAAGTGGTTGTGTAAACATCTAATCTGTGGTCAATTTATCAAGATAAATTCTTCTTAAAAATTTACTACAACGATTTCGGAGATGTGAGTGTCCCCGTTAGACAGCTACTACCGGGCGGTCAGCGCTCACAGCACCCCGCTGACAGCAGCCTTAGCTCGGATAGACTTTTTGAAATCACTTAAGATGTTGATTTGACCTCTAAGCTTCCTAGACCCCATTCTGATCAAGAATCAACAGGATGCAGTGGAACAAGTTTGATTCACAGAGGCCCCACTTGATAACATAAGGAGGACCAACACAATATTATGCCATAATGTTATGCCTTATTTGTGTATATGTATATATGGAACTATGGACCCTTCTAAATGCTTCAGTGTGTTTTTTTTTAGGAAAGGTGGAATTATGAAATGACTGTAATAAGATGCTGGGTTCCAGGATTACTGAGCTACTGATTGGTCCCTCAGAGATTTCTCAGGGACACGGAGAGCACAGAGAAACCTCAAGATTCCACCCTGTAAACTCACGAATAATGATAAGGGGTAGGAGATAGCCTGCAGCTAGAGGTGCAAGAGCAAGAGGGAGGAGGTGGGTGCTTATACTCTCAGCGAAATCTATTTTTTTCACTCTGAAGGAATTTTCCCATGCATCTCTGGCCGCACAAAGTGAAGTTCAAGTTTATAATTAGCATCTGATAAATGAAACAGATAAAAAATTTAAAAATGAAGATCCACTTGGTCGTTTATTTCTGTAGCTTTCAGACACATTTAAAGTCTTCCTAAACAACTGGTAGATTTTTTTTCCTTCTCATTGAATTAATATTTTAAAGCATCAACATTTGCACAAGCTAGTCAGAAATGTCCCTCAGTGTGATGTTAAGTTATAACTCCAGCTGCTGAAAAATACTCTAGCATGTACTGAAAAGCTCTAAATAAAGCTCTTGGTCTTTGACAAAATGTATGGCCTTTTATACCCTTGCTGTTAAGCTTTCTACCATAGTCTTCATCTGCAGATATAGTTTGCTCCATGGTCTTTTATCATCCATGTTGGCTGTAAAGTTAAGAATCTTGTTTGCCCTTGATTAAACAATATCAGCTCTAAAATGTCCTTACTCTCGAACTCTCAACTGTATTCCAAGGTCTTAATATGAACCATTTGAGCTAACCACTCAGAGATGTCCCTGTGTGTGCTTTGGTGTCAAAATTTAAGTGAATAATGAGAAATTCCAGTTAACTCTAAACACGGTTGTTGTGACAATCAGTAAAGCCTTGTAGAGTCATTAGCATGACTGTCAACTTTCAATTTTGCTATTGTCAATTTTGTGAAAGGAATAAGATTGAACTCTTTCCACCATGGAGGTCTTTGTACCTGGAACAGTGCTGGGGTTGTAACTCAAAAAAATAATGTTTTACACATAATTCACTACTTGTTAAAAGCAAACACACCTTTATTTTATTAAATTCAGTTTCTTAAATTCTTATATTTCGTTACTTTACTTTCTAGAAAGAAAGTCATTTGTTACACTATTCGCTGCACTTTTGCATTACTCTGCAACATCGCATGACATTCATTATCACATACTGGCTTGTAAACAATGTGTCAGATGCCTTTAGTGACAGTTTTTCAAAAAAGCACCTTGCCATACATGTTGACACTTTGCTGACAAACCTCAGCTACTTTTCATGGAAGACGGTACTGTCCTGCAAGTGTGATGTTTTGCTTTCCCACCATAGGCACAGGTCCCTCTGCGGTAGCTCTGTTCAGTGAGTAGCAGAGAAGAGCAGCACCTTCAGGTGACATGGACAAGAATGAGTGTGTGAGAGAAGAAGTAAGACAGATACAACTTGAAAGTGACATGTCTGTGTACATTCTCAGTCATCCAGGACATGGTAATCCTAGGAGCTTCAGAAGAAAGCAACTGGACTTCACCTCTTATCCAAAAGGCTCCTTTAGTTCTAGTTTGAGCTTGAAAGTAGCATGTAGTCAGTTTAATTTATTTCATGCTCATTCTGCGTTTTGACAATATTGATGGATGTCTTTCATTTGCATTTGAGTGATGAAGAAAAATAGCAACAGTAGTCTTTTCCTCTGATGTGATCGGCAGTCCTGGCAACTGTAACCTTGCTGCTCCTTCTCTCTGGATGTCTGTGTTCAGCCTGCATGATGAGGTTGCCAGAGCTGTGTTACTCAAGCAGTGAGTGACATCCTTCATCTGCTGCCATGTAAAATTGCATTGATCTGGAGCAGTCCCTCAGTAAAGGCCTGGTACAGAATTTAATCAAGTTTACTGACAGGGAGAGGGAACGGAGAGCAGGGAATTTACATATTGATGCTGGCCCTTCCTTATAGAGAAGACTGTGGTGAATGAGTCTTTCATAAACATTCTAATCTACCACCAGGCATGTTGATATCGTCATACTTTAGAGATAGCTTTGAGTGATCCTTTTTCTATGAAAGTGGTTATTTGGATATCAGTTGTGGAGATGTATTACTTCATAATGGGGTAAAAAAACTAACAAATTCATAAAGTTAAAGGTTAAAGCCACTAGTTTTACCAGAGTTTCTCTCCTTAACATTAAATATTCATGAATAAATAAGCAACAATCGAAACATATCCTTAGGGTTTTAATGAATGATCTGACCTTGATGCACATTAAATAAAGAAAGAAAGTAAAACCTGGATATGCTGCAGGATGACCAGGGGGAAATCACCACAGCATGCTGTGGTTTATGTTTCGATGCTAGTCATCACTAGACAGGATCTGCGGGGTGACCTCGGAGCAGGTTGCCTGGATTTATTTGCTTCGGTGCAGGTGGTGGGGGATGCAGGGTGCATTAAATCATGGCGCTTTTCCTGCAAAGAGAACCACCAAGTACCCGCTGGTCGCAGGATCCACTTGAGGAGATGGGAGTGACATAAGATCCAGGGGGCCAAGGACTACTGTGCCTTGCGAGATCTACACGGATGCTACGGGAAGAGCGGTTTAGTTCAAAGGTGCCCATTTCAACAACAGATAAGGCTGTTTAATGCTAAACATGTTTTCATTATGTGCTCTCCTGGCAGTGTGTGTCTAATGCTTTTGAATGGAACAACTGAACATTCTATCGAACAATGTTCTTGTTGTTATTGGTGAAGTGTCAGTCTCTGGTACGTGTTGCTGTTGTTTTTTGCAGAAGCCTAAAAACTAAACTACTCATCAGTGGACCATCTGGTTGTGGCATGATTGAATCTGATTGAAAGCGACAACTCCATCAGTCATCACAAGCAAGGCAATTATCAGCAGTTTCTTATTCTAATATTACTAAAATTCTGATTTGTTTGCAAATATATCTGGAATTTTTCTGACTGAGCAGTGTCCACTTGAAACCAGTGAGAAAAGCAAGGACAAAACCAGAAATACAGCTGTCATGTGGAACAACCAGAACAATACAGCTTCAGCAGAAATGTTGTGTTCCTCACTGCTCATGCAAAAAGCCAGAGAAGAAAACAGGGCTTTAAAGAAATAATTCATCTTTTTGGGAAATATGCCAATTCACTGAGAAATTTGTTAGCTGGTAACTTTGTCACTGTTTTCAGAATGATAGCATCATCATTATTGACATTTTAGCATGCTGATCTTAGAGCCTAAAAGATGCTACCATGGATGTACCTGCTCAGTACGGTTTATTTATTCTGCACATTTATTATTCCATGTTCTATATTTTTTCTTGTTAGATGTAGTCTCCAAACATTATGCTTTGTGCTTTATATTTAGAGCTTCATATTTATAACTGCACTCTATTTTTTTTACAAGGACATGCCTGCATATGTAGTTTGAAAACACTCATGACAAGATGGCACTGGATACAAATTTATCAACAGTGTTTGTATTGGGTCAAATAACATAAAAAGGATAAGTACACATCCCTAATAATTTCTAATGGCTTATCATTGTTCGTTGATCCCAGTGTATCTTAGCCCTAATTGTTCACAGTGTTGTCTCGGCATTTAAGATCTGTATGGCTCCTTCAAAATACGGCCACAGAGCATCAGTCTGCCAGTAGTTTGTCATATGAACTTCAATTAATCTCTTGCTCACTTCTCAGCCAATCATCTCTGCCTGTGCTGTGAGGAAGCCAACTGTACTGCAGAATCATATGAAGCATCTACAGTAGAAATGTCAGAGGTCAATTTGAAAGTGATGGAATGGAGGCAGAAGTAGATGGCGGTGGTTCGTATCAATTCAATTTCACAGTAAATGAAAAAAGAGAAAGAAAGATTTGAAAGTTCTGAGCATTTTTTTATTGGCCACAGTCATAACATTGTGGTACAGCTGATATGTGCAATAACACCAGGCTTACATTTTTTCAAAAAAGAAAAGTTATACTGAAGGACAAGTAAGTGATTTAGAAGAGCCATATTAATGTTTCAATCTGCATTCATAATAAAGACTGAAAATAACTGAATTAAAAATACTGAAGTAGTCGGTTAGGGTAAAAGTGGCCTGTTTGCAATATTTGACTGCTGTATTGATGATCACTGTGATACATTACAAGTAGCTGTGTGACTCTGAATGAACACTGCCTAAAAGGCAAGCAAGACTGAAGACGTTTCAGAAATAGCAGAAAATTCAGTTCTCTGGAGACTGGGGGGGAAAACTGAAGTATTGATCTTTTCCAGTGGTAGAACGTAAAGTGCATTTACTCAAGCATGGTGCTGAGAAACTGCTTTTAATTTACTCTAAAAATGTATGATGTCAAGCAGTCACACTAACTTTTCAATCTAGTGCAGAAGTTGGTCACAATTGGGGTTCCAGAGGTTTCCATTAATGAATTAATTGACCTGAGAATGCAGTAGCCACCAACTAAAAACATGCCAGTGCAGGAAAATAGTGTCCAAGATGAACTGTAGTTACGCTGATCCACTGGCCATTCATCTGAGTTTTTTCATTATGCTTTACTTCATAAAACAGACGATTTCGGCTTTTTCATTGAGAATTTTTGATTAAACAATACATACCCCTATTCTACCAAAGCACTTTGAGGACTGGCTTGAGCTAGTGCCCACTGTTAAGCTAATTCTTCATATTCTGACAGCCAAAGAACGAGCTCTCTCCCAGGAAAACTGCTTTGACAATGGGACAACACTTTCCTGGTCAAGAACCAAGAATTGTCAGGGGCCGGCAGTGGGATCATCATGAACAGCAATGCCAGCTAAAATGTTGTGGCTGCCCTTTTTAAAAACAACCATAGCAACAAACAAAAAAAACAGCTAATCTTAAGAACAACAACAGGAAACAGAGCATCAGTATGGACATGAAACTGAAGCTACTGTGTGTGGAAAGCCAATGGGCAGCAGTGCTCAGTGGGAAGGACAAAGTGTCTCCTTGCACTGTATCGTTATCAACAGAACATTGTCAGAAGACAGAATATACTAGAGGAAGCTTTAAAAGGGAAACCTTTGTTCAAACAGACATATACAGTGAAATGTTGACATGGTGCTTCGCTGTGGCACAATGGTTCTTCTAGCCTCCAGTTAGAAGATCCCTGATTTACATCCCAGCCAAAGCCTGGGATCTTTCTGTGTGGAGTTTGCATGTTCTCCCTGTGCCTGTGTGGGTTTTCACTGGGTGCTCCGACTTCCTCCCACAGTCCAAATACATGCTGAGTGTGAATGAGAGTGTGCTTGGTTGTCTGTCTCTATGTATAGCCCTGTGAAGGACTGGTGACCTGTCCAGAGTGTATCCTGCCATCTCCCTGAGTAAGCTGGGATAGGCAGAACCAGGACCATCCCAGAACTAGTGAAAAGGGTGTAAGGGTAAAGCACTTGACTGTATGCAGTGGGGGATATTTTTGAAGGTGATTTAAAGAAAACTTGGCCTAATCCGAGATGTCCTTTAAACTCATTACTTTATTAAGATCCATTTAAAGTTGTTAACCCTTGGGGGTCAGGAAAGGCAAAACCCCCCCACAAATTACCTTCTATGTATCCCAACGTATCTCATACTTGCAGACCTACTCACAATCAACTAGTCAACTACTGATCAGATGCAACTTGTTCTTCTTTGTAGACAACAGGATTTCAAGTATTAGTAGCACCTGTTTGGAATATTAATCAAACATCAAGTTCACAGTGGGGAATCAAATTTGATGCTTTCTTTCATGTATGTCAGCCTAAGTCGCTTCATTTTCTTGGGCATTGTTGTCTCTAATCTCACTTTGAGATTCCTGTCACCATTCAGTATGATGGAGATAAATGAATATTATCATTATTTGGGGCATATTTTACAAAGTAGTAAAAAAAAGAGAGACAGATTGGAAATGTGGGGGAAGGGAACAGGAGAATGACAAAGAGTAAAGGTCTGGCTGGTTGTTTCATCAAAACCACCGTCGATCACAATCCCACCACAAAGTGTCATTTATTCATTCAAGTGATAAAGATCAGGCTGTAAGCTTGGTGATGTGCTGACTACTCTCAGGACCAAAACGTAAACTTGCTAATGGTCTGTTTGCAAACTATTATTGTCAGTAAGGCAGCTTAGCTTAGCTTGGTTACTTAAGTACAATAGTTAACTCAGTTTATTCATAAGACACATTAGTTAGAACTGACCAACGTGTTTGTTTTTCAGGGCAGACACCAAACATTGATATACTGGTTGTTGTTTAATAGTATATCCTCATTATGTTGCTAAAGGATTTTTGTGCATTATTTCCTTTAACAACATGCAAAATATGTGGTTGTGAAACAGTACTATGTAAATGTGATTTTCAGAAGATAGGGCTGTTATGGAGACCTGTCCAGGGTGTCCTCTGCCTTCACCCGGGTCAGCTGGGATAGGCTCCAGCCCCCCCGTGACCCTACAGACGATTAAGCGGTGTGTAGATGATGGATGGATGGGCTGTTATGGAAACATGGATGCATATCTGTCCAGTAAACAGCAGCCTGTACTGTATGTATGCACACACAACAGTTTGTGTATGTATTAACAGTAATCTGCACTTCTCTGTTCTTATTTGAATCTGGATCAGATGCTGTTTGTCTCTGCAGACAGATACTGCATATCCAACTGTCACGGATACATGTGTCTCTCTGTCTCCCACAAGACTGAGATTAGACCAGTCCCACCTGTGCTTGCAACTCTGCTGCACGCACATTGTATTGTTTGCAACCGTTCAGTGAATCCATTCATGCAGCGAAGACAGGGAGTAGTATATCCTCCACCATACGACAGCTGGATAATCAATAGACACTGGGGATGCCACTTACAGTATATGCGCATTCCCCCATAGTACGGCCATATTAGCATTGATTCCACATATTTTCAGGTTATATTTACCAGAAAATGGGCACCGGACCCACTTTCCGTGCTTCATGTGTGGAACCTATTTCCAGCAAGACCTATTTAAAAGAGACAGGAGCCCCAGAGGGAATGCTTACACTTCTGCTGACAATGTGATACCATGCAACCTCTGGCTCTGTTATTAAGGCGACTATGCTCTGTCTTGGCTAGGTGCAGTACTTATACAACTTTCATCTGTAATAAAAAAAAAGAAACAGCAGAAATGGAAAGTGGATATTTCCACTGTTGCATGTGGAATTCTAAGATGTTGAGGTGGCAGCTTTCTTGAAATCATATGGATATTGGTGTTATAGAATCAAAACAAAACTTATGATCATCTGATTTCCCCATTAGATGTTTAAAACATGGATTGCTCAGTTAGTTTAAATGCTGCATGTGAAAATATATTTACAGATTTTTCAAATAGTGATAATGATGAATGAATATAGAACTTTGCAAACGGGTGAGATTATCATAATTGTGAAAGATAAAGCTTGTTTCTGAAGAGTAGTCAGCAACAATACATTCACTGGCAAGGTAGGCCAATATGTTTAATGTTTTGGGACAGCTTACCTTGTCAAACTAATGCTCAGCGTTGTTAAGCCCACCGTATGCTGGAATACTGATAAACACTCCACTACAGCAAACTTCACATGAGGACTACGAGTAAATTTCTTCAACAATCCTGAGGGAAAATTACATCTTGTAGTGTTTTGATGTCTGAAAATTCTAACTTGTCTTCTTCTCTTTCCACTTAGTGTGTTTCGTTTTCACAGACTAGTATTCTCTAAAAGCTAATAAAGCTGTTGAAAGAGCTGAGGTGGATGGAGGGATGTGGGTTGCAGACAGTGGTCAATCTCTCTCCAGCTTTTATTTTATTTTGATATTATCCTCGATGTGGACATATTGCCTTGGTTGACTGCATTGTCACAATGCTCAGGGGTAGTTGTTAGCTCCCAAGGTCTATGGGGTGTGGGTGGGGGTGCAATGGAAAATGCTGAGGGACGCAAAAACATAGGAGTGCAAACACGGAGGAAGGGAAACAGCAGCTTTGAGTGAGTGAGTGTGTGCATCTGTGCATGTCTGTGTGTATGTTCATGGACATGAATATTCAAGTGTGTGTATTAGGAAAAAGATATAGATTTTCACATGGCTGCCAAAAAGATTCAGTATAAACTGCAGTGAGCATATTTTTATTAATGTAGCAGCATTTTACATGTTGTTGCTAACAGCTGTCTGATCTGAGAAATAAAAATACATTTAACAAACCCTCTTGTTCACATCTTTTAGTCACTTGCAGGTTTATTTCCCTTCATATTGCCTTCTGTCTGCACTTGTGTCTATTGACACCAGGCCATATGTCACTGTGCAGGGCAGTATTAAGACTGTCCAAGAGTGATTATCTTATGTATTCCTATTTATGTGTGCAGGGAGTCAACAGGACTCGTTGTAGTCTAGAGCACACATATGGGCATAGTATGTGGATTTAAAATGACCAATCACTTTAACCTTATTCAAGTTGATCCAATAACTGGTAGACCGATAATTTTAAATTTTGAGAATTTATAGAGTTACATGCTGGCGGTTGACTAGAGTGGGTGTATTATCTTTAAAGATCAAGTAATGCTTTCCAAGTCTACATCCGGAAGAGTATGCTTGATGTAAATTTCATGATCCACAGACAAGTAATGTCTCACAACTTACTGGACTTAAAGGATCGGCTGCTAATGCCTGAGGACCTTTAAAACTTAGAACTACCTGGGGGTTACCTGTGATTTTGGATATGATTGTTTGGACCAGGTAGGTAACGCATTTGTTGGGATGGCAGTTTATATGAACTAGTTTGTTTCAAGCATGAGCTGCCATTGAAATGATGTGATGATAAGAGTTAGGGATGAGTGTTTGTGCATGGGTGTGAGTGTATGTGTGCACTTTGGCATTGAAACTAATCTTCTGCCATTTATCAAGTAACGAGGGACTCAATATAAGTTTTGGAAGATGAATTGCATGCAGCCAGCCAAGCTCAGAGGTGTACACACACACACACACACACACACACACACTTTGCATTATCTCGCCGCATTAGTCTGATGCCAAGAGCTATCCTTCCTCACAGGGAGATCTGGGGACAACATGCAGCATGAGATGCTCTCTGCTGGGTTTTGCTGGGACAATGCAGCTGTCTGGTATTGGATGGTGGTACTGGTGAGTGTGGCAGCCATAGCTCCAATACATAAGGCTATGCAAACACACCCTGTATTCACACACACACACACACACACACACACACACACGCACGCACAAACCAGAGTGTCTGGTCATGCAGTGCTAATGTGGTCCTGCAGGATGCTGTAATCAGTTTTAGAGCTGTGGAGCGTGTCAAAACACAGAGGAGTAATATTTCAATTACAGGATGGGTGCAGACGGTGCAGAGACAGGAAGAGAGGGAAAGAGGTGGAGATGTGAAACTAAGAATAACGACTGGGTGTTAAAGCAGAGCGTGAGATTCAAATGTTACAGCTGGGCAAAGGGTCAGCCATGACTGAACAGTAGCAAATCTTTCATGCTGGACTCCAGGGACATTGTGGGATCAGCAGATCTTTCTGTGGACAGAAAAGGAAGCCTAGAAATGTGTTCTTTACTGTCTAGTGTGGTCCCTTTGGTTCGGGTCAGTAACAGTGTTTAGTATCAATGACCTGGGTCCATTATCCTGCTTGAGCCACAGCGCACACAGCCTTTATATAAAGCATTACTGTCTCCTTCTGTTTCATCTCCTACCGCACACTCCCGTGGGACAGGGGGCAGCTGTTGAGATCTCTGTGTCACAAAAGGCTACTATGTGTGAAGCATAGGGTTAGTATGATATGTGACTTTGCTGCTATGGACCTTAGAAAGTAGATTTTCAGGTGTATCAGTGAGTTTTTGTTGTCTGCTTCTATTATGATGCAGTCCGCCCCCTAGAAAACAGAAAACAACTGAATTTGGGATCGTATTTCCCAAAGAGACTGACTTCTTAGTAAAGTTAGTTATCAGCCAGATAATGCTATCCACCTCTGACATAATTCCTCACTTTTGAATTTTGGACAGCTACCAGAAAAGCAAAGGTTTATTGTGGAGATGTTGCAGTCAATAATCTGATTTTTTTTTTGTTTTAATTGCATTAATGTATTTTAGTTTTTGTTCTGTCTAATCCTTCCTGAAAGAGCTGACAACCCATGATATTAACATTAGCCTGGGTTTAGGAGAAAACTTGTTGAAAAGTTTCTCTTGTAAAAAACAAATTAATTAATTGATTTAAATAAATAAATAAAGTATAAAATGCACTACAGAGCTTAAAGTAGACATTGTTTTTCACTACAGTACATCTCTGACAGCCTCGGTTTGGAAATATTATCCTTCGGTGGAGGAATACCAATATAACAGATTTCAAACGGCCATATCATCCGAACAGCGATGCCCTGGGCAATGTCAGGCTGGTGCAGGTGCAGCTGATGACTGATCTGCGAACCAGAAAAAACAGGTCACAGAGTAGCAGGGTGGAGAGAAGCATGCTCCCGCTGCACTCTGCAGGCACCTACTGCTGCAAATAAATGGGAAAGACTTTCTCTGAGGCCTTGTAGGAACATACAGCCACATGTACACATGCTGTAAACACTGGTATGTACACAAGGACAGACTTCAAAAACCTCCTCTCACTCCTCTCTAGAGGAATCTAGTCTTTCACATCATTTTATCTGGCCCTGTCTTGAGGCAGCTGGTATTGGACCTCTGGTGCCACTGAAATACAGTAGAGTTGAATCAACTCTCCTTGGAGTTATTTCTAGAACTCTGTCATCAGTTTTCATAATGATTATTAAATGACAACACACATGTTCCAAATCTAGGTAAGTGATAGTGCTGTATGTACATGTCTTCAAAAATGTAAATAAATAATATAAAACTAATATACAAAATTGTAACTCTTTTACCTGTTCAGTTAAAAATGTTAGAACTGTATTTTTAGTTTGCTTTGCATTTTGCTTGCTTGCATTTTTAGTATTATTCAGCCTATGCCCCCTGACTATTTCAGATAACTTAGATATTCGGGCTTCATCGCGTTGCCATTTTTTATATAGGGGAAAAATGTTAGGTTTCACTGGAGCTTTAAGCAGACCCCTGTTTGATTCTATCCTCTTCCACCATCTGTATGGAACTGTAAAACAGTTCCATACAGATGGTGGAAGAGGAGAAGAATCCTACATAAAATGCACAACATAAATGGCAAGTCTACATCCAGTGAGTCAGTCTGTTGGTCTCCTTCTTAATGAACATGCAATCAAAAATGCCCACGTAGCATGTGCAAGCAGTAACTTTCCTTAGTGAATACAACACTGCACTATTCTCAGCAGGTCCCATGTTACACAGGTTTTTGCAACCACATGTGGGCATTTAGATTAGATTAGATTAGATTAGATTAGATTAGATTAGATTAGATTATACTTTATTAATCCCACAACGGGGAAATTTCCTCGTTACAGCAGCATAGACAAAAGCAGAAAACCACACAACATACCCTATACAGAAAAAAAGAAAATAAAACAATCTACTATAAAGAAACATTTAAAATATACAATATTTGCACATGTTTCAGACACATTAAGATAACTTTTATCAATATTGGGATAAACACACATTAAAAACACCAACATGAACAGGTTCAGACCCTTCAGCATCATTGTTCAGCAGTTCTAGTCACAAACAACATTATCTGACCCTTGATCTGAGCAGCACAACTTAGCTAGTCTACATGATGCAACAATCCCACCTTTCGCTTTCAGAAACAAATGAAAGAAAATTACAAGGATGGAGCACTTCTTTTTTGATGAAATGCATTAGAACAACTTTGAACAACCCACATCAGTTTCCTTCTAATGTGCTCCTCCTAACCATCAAACAATGTTTTTACCAGGAAAAGTTGCACTGCGGCCGTCAGCTTGAGGACTACATAACTAAGTAGCCACTGAGCTGCTGCCTATGGTATGCTGTTTTACCATTTCATAGCTGAGGTTGACAGCTGGGTAGTTTCTGTTGTCATTATGATTGAAAGAGAGTAACAGTTATTTGACAATAAATGGCTTCACCCAACCACTAACCATGAATGAAAAGAAGTTTTATCATTCAGGGTATGATGGATGGATGGATGGATGGATGGATGGATGGATGGATGGATGGATAGATAGATAGATAGATAGATAGATAGATAGATAGATAGATAGACAGACAGACAGACAGACAGACAGACAGACAGACAGACAGACAGACAGACAGACAGACAGACAGACAGATAGATAGATAGATAGATAGATAGATAGATAGATAGATAGATAGATAGATAGATAGATAGATAGATAGATTTGGCTTCTTTACAAACTGCTAGTTCAACAGGCCATGACCAAAACAGGCCAGCTGACATAGAACATCAACATTCATCTGAGCTGTGTTTCCATCCAGCTGGAGAAATCTGCTGTTATTATTTTGATTTTGTAATCAAAATAATAACTCTCTTTGAACTCTGCTTTTGGTTTCTACCAGTATCTGAGGGAAAATATCTGCCTTTAGAGCTTCTTCATTTTCCAAAATGTTCACTAGCAATTTGCTAACTTTCAACTGAAAACTTTAGTGAAACGAAATATCAGAACTGTGGACTAAAAACTACAACAGTCATCTAAAAGACATGAATGTTCCATAGTTAAGAGAGGCATCAGAAGCAGTTCATAACTGTGTGTGGATTTGTCACTACTAGTCATCTTTTTGCAGTATATGCGCAAAAAGATGACTTTTTGACACAAGTCAGCACCAAAAAGCCATTACTGATTCAGCTGCGACTAACAGTCATGTGATAAAAATCATGAGACAGTTTGGACAAAGTGGGCTGAACTGCAAGTTATTTATACACAAAGCAAAGAGAAGAATGGATTCAAATCGAAAATGTAAATATTAAAAAAATCTCTCATATGTAGAGCTACCATTTCTTTGGTACTGCTACTACCTGTGAGCACTTGATTCCAGGTGTTTTACATTTTTGTCCAATAATTAAAGAAATTTAAAAATAAATGTTAATTTTGTTGTGCTGCTTGAAGGACATTTGAAAGTCCTCTTCATTTCTAGCCATGGCTGTGCTGTTTCCATAGAGGTGCAGTGAAAAATGAACCCACAGTGAGGAAAAATGTGACAGGAGCAAAAAGACAACCTTAAACTGCTTTGAGTTCAGACTGTTAATGTGTTGTCAATGTTAAGATATGACCTACTGCAGCTCTGAATACTAAAGGTGCTCTTTCTATCCTATCTATGTACCAACAACAGACAAATTAAATGGGCAGGGTTTCTACAGACTACCTAGTAACCAAAGACAGGTTATAGGTAGTCTGTAGAGTCTGTAACATTCTTGGTGCTGGAACTGTTGAGACTATGAGAGACACTGAGGAATACTTGGTTTAATTACAGTTTTGGTCAAAGGATGCCTTACCAGCCTTACAATGCCATATGGAGCCAATATGCTATCCCCGGGTGGATGCGCTACTTGCCTCATTAAAAATAAAATGGTGCTTTGTGCAGCCAACTGGCATAGATGACCGTGAAGGTCAACTGGGAGGCTGTTTTTGCTACTGATGCAGGCTAGACACACACACACACCTTCGAACATCATGCAACTATTTCACGCTCAGCCAGCTATGATGAGTCTCTAATAGCTCCATCCCAAGTAACACCTGACAAAACTTTTCCTGTCAGCTTCTCAGCTAACCAATAATTAAATAAAGTTCTTGATGCCGTTGCAGCTTTCGTCTGAGCTTTTGTTACCCAAAAATCAACCACAAAGAATTCAGCCCTGGTACTGAAACTTCTGCACAAAAACCAGAAACACCTCTATGCTCGTCAGCAACCACCGTCAGTAATGCTCCAAATTGATGTCAGAGTATGTCCGTCAGCTGTCAGCCCTTCTGATGCTCCTCTTTGACTCATGAGTGCTGATGTGAAAGGAGGCCAACAGAGGGAGGAGAAGTGGCAGAGAAACAGGCAGAGATACAGCTGCTGACACCAGTTCAGGCAAAGGAAATATAAGAACAGGATAGAGGTCTTCTTTCCTGGCCCTGTCTTTGGGTTTACACATACGTTTGCAGGTCTATAAAATCACAGTGAGGTCATGGATTTCACCCCAAATTGTGTCCATTCAACTGCAAAAAAAACCCCAAAACAACAACAACAACAACAAAAAATAACATTTTCCATCAAACATTATTGTGATGCTACACAATGTTGTACTGAGCTGCCATCTCCTGCTGAAACAAAGCTAAAAACAAGATTGACAGTGGACAAAATGCACACGTACCCTACACACACTGTACACACACACACACACACACACACACACACACACACACAGACTCAAACAGACTCGTCAGATGAACTAAAATGGCTCTCAGCAGTGCTGCTTGGCAGACCTGCAGGTGTGCCAACTCAGGCATCTAACTAAATAAAGAGTGAAAAGGTAAAAGCACGATCAGGCCACAGACGTCACCCTGTGTGGCCAAACTCAAACAAACCCTGGTTGCTTTCTACACAGACTGTTTGTCAGAAGTGTATTGGCTGTATGCAACACACATCAATACACTTCCGCTTTCTTACTTTAGCCTGAAAGACAAGAAATAAGCAGCCATTTAAATGTGAAATCATATAAACTAAAGGAAAGGACTTTATTGGTTCTTACATTGCATGAGTTGCTATATTATTGGAGATATAACAGAAGTTCATGAAACAAAACTCTGCTATGCAAATATGATGATGCATTGAATGAAGGAGATTTGGTACAGAGGGCAAGTTATTTTAGCACTTACCGTATGTTCTGAAACAGCATTTCTACATAACATACCGTCTTACAGACCATCATTATAATCCCAGTGACTCCAGCTGAACACACTGCTGAAGACCTAACAAACTGGATATCTTGTGAATTATATCCATGTGTCAGGGGTGGGCGTATCAATCTAAATATCGGTAGTATCGATACAAAGGTGAATATCAGTATCAGATCGATACTAGTGTGATGACATTGGTACTTTTGTTGCAGTTTCTCTTCTATACATGCAGCAAATTACTCAAATTTCCTCACAGAGTTCATGCAAGCGCTGCTTCTCTCCAAACCTCTCTCTCTCTCTCTCTCTCTCTCTCTCTCTCTCTCTCTCTCTCTCTCCTCCTCCCTGCTCTGTGGGAGAACAGAGAGTCAGAGGGCTCTGAGAGCAGCCCATGATGGAGAGAGAGAGAGAAGCGCTGTGTGAACGTTCTTCACTGCAGCTATAAGGACACAGCCACATGTGTGCTGGAAAATCATTCACCACTGTAATAACACGACCAATTTATTTGAACATACAAAAGCAGTTCACCCTCGAGAGAACTCCGAGCTGCAAAATAGGTTGAGGAAGGAGGAGGAGGGCTGGGATCCCCAAGCCAGACCCCCAACACAGAGACAGAGGTCTGTGGCAGAGGCTTTTCAGCCAAAACGCCAGGAATATCCAGGTAATCTCCAGCATAAAGTCATGGTTGTCACGGTGTAGTTGCTGATCAGAGATGCAATTTTTGTTATTTTGCACTAGTGAATGTTTTCTTAAACAATTGTGTGTGTACTAGAAGGTAATAAGGGATATATCTTATTATTTTATACTGTTACGTTGTTTTATATTGTTGTAGTTAGTTGATAAATAATTTACTTGGTATCGGATCAATACCAAAATTCCCAGAATCACCCACCCCTACCATGGAGCTAATATAAATATTTGCAAAACATTCACTGCCGCAAGCTTAAATGCTTGAGGCAGTGCAATAAATTAATGCTTCATTTGAACTTATAGTTCATCCACCATGACTGGTGATGCATTTAGACATACTGGTTAGAACTAAATGAGTCATAAAATAAAAGGACTGAATCAGACCAGCTAGGATGCTTCATATATGATACCAGATGTAGTCAACGAGTTACTTACATGTTTGTGTGAATTATAAGACTAAGGGTCATCATGCTGCCACATTAAAAGGTTAAAAACATCACACACACACACACACACACACACACACACACACACACACACACACACGCAACTCAGAGGCCTGAATGGAAACTCTGGAAGTTCAAAGAACTAAAATAAAACACAAAAAAGTTGTATCAATAGGTCCATGGGAGAAACAAAAAACTGGTGAGAAGCTCAGATCTGTGGAGGAAAACATTGTCTTCTGGTAATTTTCACAATTCTTAGTTAAAATTTGCTCCACACATACATATGAGCTCGAAACCTTCAATGTGCTGTCAAAAGCTATACGCCTCTCTCTCTCTCCCTCTCTCTCTCTCCCTCTCTCTTTCTCTCTTCTGTGTACTGCAGGGTATATCCTGCTCACCAGGTTTTTTTGCATCTTGAAACTTGGTTGGTTCATGAAACATATGAATAGTTAATTACACTTTTCCGTCCACAGCAGTTTGTCTTTACAGGTAATGGAACATTAACTGAATTAAATCTGTCAAAGAAATACAACCTGTATAGCATCAGTACCTTAGCATTTTTATTGTTCATACGTGAACGTTACTTTAAAGATTGTACACAAATCATAAAGCTAACTCACGTGACCAGCGCTCAGAATAGTGAAGATGCAATACATTAGCTGACCCCAGGAGAAGTTAGGACAAATGAGAGAGTGTCATATACAATAGTAATTTCAGTGGCAGGACCTTGCTGCTGTAAGCACAGAAGTAGTTTTCCAAAACAAATCCAACTTGGGAGGGCAGCAGAGCTCACAAACATGGGAATCACTGGGAATTCTTGGTCCTCAGCTGTGAAGCTATGACCGGAAGAAAGGATGGAGGAGAGCAAGTGACTGGTTAGTCCTAACTGTGCTGACAAATCTCCTTTTGGTAGGTGAAAGAGTGAATTTTTTTAGAAATTATTGTTAAAATGTCATAATTTGTCTTAATACTACACTCTCAAAAGAATGTAGTCGTCAGGATCCCAGCTTCAGCCCCTGCTCCCCCCTCCTCTCTCTGCTTGGCTCTCTCCCCCGGCTCCTGTCACTTACCTATCAATCAGCCCTAATGCCGGACAGCCACGGCTCAGCACACCTGGCTCATCACCACCTCCATAAAGACCGGCTCTTCACTCCACTCCCTGCCAGATCGTAGCCACCAGCCATCAGCATCAACATCAGCATCGGCTTTAGCATCAGCTTCAGCATCAGCTCCTGATCACAGTTTAGCTCCTTCCCGGTTCCACTCCTCCTGCCTCTCCCCAGCCTGTCCGTTCCCTTAGTTAGTTTTTCAGTTCTGTGAGTATTCTCAGTTTTCTGTTCTGTTTAATTCAAATAAAAATCAGTAATCATGATTCAGTCCCGGTCTGCTCTGTGTCCGCACTTGGGTTCTGCAACGTACCATGACAGTAGTATGAACAGTAATAGAAATATGGCTTTAGTTTATGACTTGTGTACAACATGCATTATGTAAGTGCCAGTAGGGCTGTTTGTGAGGCAGTATGTACAGTAGGGCTGTGCTAAAAACATCCTTTTAAGACTTTATTTGTTTCTGAATTTTCCAATCAGAATCAAAGATAGGATGTAGTTGTTTTGTATTGGAATATGTATTCATTTTACCATGTTCACAATGTGGCTTTAGTCTGTTAGCATGCTATGTACAGCTGAGACTAACTAGCATTACTTTTGCAGGTGTTTTATCACAAACCAAACCGCTGGATTTTGACCTGATGATTGTGCTGGATGAAAAGAAAGTTGCTGAGATATTTGAGCAACCAACTGATACTGTCATCCCTGAAGCAGGGCCACTGGGGTCATCAAAAAGTACCGAAGGTAAAGACATGAGTTTGGAATCTTTACAAGAAGAACATGAGCAAGTAACATGACAGATTCACTACGATGTCAGGCGAGGCAGTAAAACGGCACAGGAGCTCAGTGAAACATCCTGATAATAAACTGATTTTGAAGATTTTCTACAAAAATGTTTCCCATGAGACTAATCTGATCAGTTCAATCAAGATTATTTTTTCATCCTCTCCAAGAACTTTTCTGTTTCAGGCTTAGCAGAGTGTAGTGTGGGCAATTAATGTGAGGAGTGGAGGCAGTTTGACACAGCCATGTGTCGCACGTCTTGTGGGTGAATGGGTTTGAGATGTGACCCCTTCGTTTTCTCTCTCTCTGCACCTAATTCATGCTGTCATCTGACTGCCATGCTACACCAACTTCATCCTCTCCCTGTTTTCATTTTTTCACTCTGGCTATCCTGTTTTTTTTTTTTGTTCTTTTGCCTTTCAACTTGCTGTTCATCTCTTTGTTTCTCCTGTGTTGTTCATGTTCCCTCGTCTTCTGCATCTCTTTGGGAGTTGTTTTCCATCACAGCTTCATCTCACTTTTGTTTGACTTTGTAAAAACAGGATGGTTTCAGTTATTAAATCTCATCACCCACACCGACGGCGGTCACAGCCATCTGTCTGTCTGTATGTATGTGGGTGGCTATGTCCGCACCATAACTCGAGAACAAAAAGAGATAGGATAATCAAACTCAGCACAGATGTTCATCTTGACCTACCCTGGCCACCCATTCATTTTGGGGGCAAAAGGTCAAAGGTCAAGGTCGCAGGGCTACCTGCCATGTTTATGAGGGCATCTGGCGTGGGTCTGCATCTCGCTTGAGTGCATTCTAGTTAGTGTGTTTCTGTAGAATGTAGCATTAATACACTATATGGGGTAAACTACACTTTATGATTAAAAATGACATTATTATTACTATTATTATTACTTTTTTACAATCAGAGGCACCGTTGAATAAAAAATTCAGAAATTAATTTCTAATATTTCAGACTGAACAATAATAAATGATTGAATCTACTTGTATTGATCAGTCTTATCATCAGAAGTCGTGAACTCTGATTTCATAGACCTCCAGTTCCTAAACAATGACATACACTGTAGGACCAAAGATAATTATACAAAACATTTACTAATAACTGTTACTAACAACAATAAGACGACAATGATGTAAGAAATAACAGACAATGAGTGGATGAAAAATGATCATCACTGGAAGGAGTTGGGAAAACAGTGACCAGTTTACAATCACTTTGGGATTGGGAAGTCAACTGTAACTTGTAAATTTACCCATTTAGCAGGAAGAAAAGGATACTTGCATGTTGACGCTCCACTGTGACATCAGTGCGAGGAAGAGGACTGCAGCAGGATGTGTAGCTGTGAAGATCTGCTGGCTGAGTTGGTTCAGGAACGCAGAGTCATGATGGCACCTTTGCATAGTTGTGTTTAGAAAGTTTGACAAAGTAAATGTACTATTATTAAGTATAGAATAACTAAGAAGCCCAAACTTTAAGCAACATATAAAAAAAAAAGACTGGAAAAAATAGTAGATAAGAATACCTAATAAACCCAAATTAAAAAGCAGTAACGGCCCATGATGTTGCATTCCAGTGTCTGTCTTTTATACAGACAATTCTTTGGAGCCAGATTCATGTCAGCATCCAACCAATCATGGATGTGTTCATCCCAAGGATCTGTCACAGTCATAAATGAAGTAGAGAGACTTCATGTCATTAATGACTGTGATAGAGAGAAGGGGGACGTTTGTGTCTCGTTGTGTGTGAGTTCTCTACAAACACTTCAGACAAAATGTGTTCTTCAGCACTGCTCCTAATGACCTGGGTTACTGAGTCCAGTTTTTGGGAACATCACTCCAGTGAATGAGTTCCTTAATTTCACTTTTTGAAAGGAGTGGAAGAAGGCCTGGAGGTCACCATAAAGAATGCACTCTCCTCTTCAGATGTGTGTTTATCCTCAGAATTATGTTCTGTTTTCTCCAAGAGGACTGTAAATGGTCATTCTGTAGTAAACCTCTGATGAAAGTTTCACATTAGCTGCTGTTCAGATGACCTCCTACCAAATTTACAGCTGTGAGAAAGTCTCTGGATTCTGTGTGTGTTGCTTTGAAATGCACCTAGCAATACACTGTTCTCACACTGTCCTCTAACTGCTTCTTCTGCCTGGTTTATCTGTTACAACACTGATTTCAGTCGCCCACCATCTGCTTCATAAAAGAACCATTTTTAGAAAGAACACGTGTTAGATGTTTTCTGCCTGTATGTGTCTGAGATGACTTGTTCGAAACACCAGGTTTAGTTCCATTTGTGGAAAAACTATGGTATGTCTGGTTAACCACATCAGGAAAAATCAAGCACTTTTATTTGACTTGGATTAAACTTTAATGACTCCCACTCATTGCAGCTAGAGAGGAGAGCACACTGTAGAGGTGAGGCCAAGAGGTGAACAGTTTAGAAAATGAAAGAAACAGGAAAGGTCAGAGAACAAAACTGCAGGTGATGAAATGAACTTTTCTGGCTATGCAGAGCTTAAGCACATAACACATGGCCTCACCTCAAGCACTAACACTACCAGCACTGTCGATGCTTTTCATGAAACCTGCAGACACATTGTGAAATGAGTGTAGCAGCCAATTTGCAGATGAGAAAAAGAGAAAGAGAAAATGACACAGGCCTTACAGCAGGGACACAATGATACTATGTTGTCCTCTTTGAATATGATCGAGGAGGATTTTTTTCTTTTACAAACACATTTTTTCTTTGTCGGGAAAATTATGGCCATTCATGTTAGGCCATTTGAATTTGCAAAAAAAGACAAAAGGAGTGCACCTTCTGAAGACACGCACTCTATAACTTATGATTTAAAGACTTGATGGTTTGTCATATTGTGTCATGTTGAAGAATGAATCTAGGATGATCAGACATCCCTGATGGCACTGCTTGATGCATAAGTACTCCGTTTCATGTTCACAGGAAAATAAAAGATTATTGTAGACAACAATAGTAACCTACTTTATCAAGTGCATGAAAAAAGTATTGTGTGGTGACTTCACTGACCAGAGTTTAGTTGACACTCACACTTTAGAACCAAGGTAAGGATTTCCTTGCTCAAGGAAACAATTAGCTGTCTAAGCTGTTAGCAAATGAAGAGGACGCTGTCTGTTTAAAGAAGTTCAAAGGTCCCAAGGTTGTGGTACCTTCCTTACATCTCAGACCAGGTGAAACTACTAAACTCATTCCCCATCAGTAGAAAACGGTCTGTGAAACTCAGCAGTGACTTGTCTGCAGGTGAGTGCCTCTGCAGCCCTGCTGGATTTAACATACGTAACTCTACTAACCTCTAAAAAAACTGAACTTTACCAAACTACCAGGGAAAGTATGTTCACTCTGAATCAGCCCCAGTAATCAATGGTGTTCCTCAGGGATCAGCGCTGGGGCCCCTTTAGTTTACTATATAACTGTTACAGATGGTTCGGAGACCCCAATGCTGGCAATGAAGACAGCACCCAAATTCACAATTAAGTTCTTTTAATACACAAAGTAGAAGTACAAAATGAAACTCAAGAGCGCTTAACTAAACATAGGAATGCAAAAGCAGCGCTAACTCACTACATACAAATACTCAAAACTACGATCGCCTTAGGAAATACATGAACTAAAGCCAGCGTCAACCAACAGGATCAAATTTAACTAAACAGCCAAACTAACAGACAAGAAGCTTTAACTGATCTAACAAGCAAAACAACAAACTGGCTCACGCTTAAACTGAGAACTTAGCTGGACAAAAGCAGCAAGGGGATGGGGAACTGGAGCCGGCGGATGGAGAAGGTGCAGACGGTGGGCAGGCGAGCGGGACAGACTGGAGACTGGAAAGCCATAGCTGAATATCCTTGATTAGTGAGCAGGTTGTCAGATTCACCAAAGGAGATCCAGGAAATCTTCAGAGCAGTGGTAGTGATAGCTGAGGTAGGGAACGCAGCACAGGGAGACTGATGACGGGTCTGAACAACGGACAGAAATGAGAATTAGGCAAAGGCTTAAAAGGCATGGAACTGAAACTGAACACAGTCAAAGAACTGACTGATGGTCGTTTATGATCCAGTGCTGATGAATGACTGAGCGAGGCTTAAATCTGGTAGCAGAGTGGTAGCAGCTGGCAAACAATCAGGTGTGCCTCTTCAGCTGATTACAAGCAGAAACCTGCTACTTGTTCACTCCCACCTAGAGGAGACGGGAAAGAAGAAACTGAGGAGGGAGAGTACTGCCACCAGCTGGCACCAGCAGGCATGACAAACTTGTCCCCTTTGGAAATATTTTTTGCTACTATGGGATACACCTTCATTTCTATACCTTGTCTGGCTGGCAGTCAAGGAAGCTGTGGACCCGAGGGCTGGAAGTTATCCTGGTTAGGTAAAGAACATCATGGCTAGTTGGCTGGTCTGGTCTTCCAAGGTAGAAGTCAAAGTCTCATAGATAAGCATGAATGTCAAGGCCACCCAAAGGACTTAGTTTGAAACAGCAGATGTTTCAGGACAGTTTTCAAGTTCGTTGTGTGACACCCTTGCTACTTGAAGCAAGGACCTGTAGGCTTTTCTTTTAGTTGCTCCATTGTTTGAGTTGCTTCTTCTCAGTTTGTGTAGATATCTTCTAGGTGTCAGCCTTGCAGCACATTGCACTGGTGAGCTTCTGTTAAAGCACCAGGCATCTGGCTTTGGATTTATGATGCACTTCAGCTTGGGGGCAATGGCTCTGTCCAGCAGTGCAGTATTAACTCATGAACTTGCTTCAGTCTGTTCTTCGCCATGTTTAACTCCTCTTTGTCAGCTTTGTGTTCTCACTTAAGGTTCAGGAGTTGGTCTTAAGCCTCAGTTCTTTGCTTAGATTTGTTATGCATTTAATTGCATCATGGAACTGGTTCTCTAGAGCTTCGATGCAACTCGTCTTGCCCTGAAACTCATGAAGGTTTCAACATGTTCAAGTCTGTCTGATATGTCATCTCTGGCTGTGTTGTTGGTTGGCTGGTGACAGCTTGCCATTCCAACATGATTCCACTTAATTTTTCAGTTGTTTCAGGTGCTCATCCACTCATCTCTGGATTTCCATCTTGCACATAGGTGCATCTCTTCTGCTCAGCATAATCTGGATCCTGAGGTGGGAATGATTCATAATTCAAACTGAACTTCTCTGGTTTCCTGGTTTGTTGTTTTTCTTCATTTCCTCGGAGAACGTCGCCTGTCATGATGCTAAACCAGGTTTCCATGTCCTCCTATGGGAAAGGGGGAGTGATCTGACTTTTTAGAAATCAGGTGTAAATAAATGTACAGCAATTCTTAACAACAGTTATGAGGACTGACACTATATACTTCAACAGCCAATAATTGTTTTGTAATAAGTGTTAGTTTTGGGATTCTGCATTATTGTTACTTGTTTCTTTATTATTTATTTATGTAACTTTGTGGTTAGAATAACAAATGTTTATCCAGATCCAGACAGCTATGACTATATAGTGTCTTCAAAGTGTGATGTTTTTTCTTAGTTGTGTGTTTGTGTGAGAACGCCTGAAGGTGAGAGTAAAAGGAGTTAAAGGAGGAAGTCACTTTCAACGTAAAATAGTTTCTCAATTCTCCCTGTTTGAGGACAGAGCCAAGCTAGCTGCTTCGCCTGCTGCATTCAGTCTTTATAATAACAATAACAATAACAATAACAATAATAATAATAATAATAATAATAATTTAACCTTTATTAATCATTTTGGGGAATTTAATTTTCTGCATTCAACCCATCCTAATCCATTAGGAGCAGAGTATATTATACAGTATATATACTCTATTATATATTATAATATATAACAGGGAAAATGTATATACACTATATATTCGTACTGAGTTATGTTAAACCTACTAACTGCACCAAACTGATACTGATCTTCTTATCTCACTTTTTGAAAGAAAGTGAATTATAATATTTCCTAAAGGGTTGAACAGTTTTGAACATGAGCAGAAAACTTGCTGGAACACATATGAGCTATTAAAGTCCAGGGGTTGATATTCATTCAAATTAATTCATATAACATTGATGTGAGAAGGTGCCACAAGCAGATTTAAAGAAGTTACCTCCCAAAAGAAACACATAAAAAAAAGGACAGAAGAGTAATTCCTGTTGTGTGTTGAGGAATAATATCACATGAGACAAGATGATCTGCAGGACAATAAATAGATGAAAGCAATTTAGGATGTGTGAGAGCCTCACGGCACTATATTCCATTATACATTGAATTGTCACCTGGTGTCTGCATTTTGTTTTCCATGACATAAATTAAGACATTTCAACCAGGAAGTGATGCAGAATTGGCTCAAATTGGTGCATACAAATCCACTGGGATGCAGGAAAATAAGTGTTCCTGGGGAGGACGCCTAGACCCGTGTTAAATGTAACCCTGTTAATGTTCAAATGTAACCTACGATTCAGTAGCAGAGAATTAGTCAATGGGACATTTCAGACTCTCTCTTGTCTTTGTAATTAATTACAAAAAAGAAGGATGGATTCCATTAATAATAGATTTAAGAGATCAGTAATGTAAATTGTTCTTGATGCCGATTTTTTTGTAATAATGGGAAAAGACCACAGTTCACAAACATACCTACTTTTCATTGGAAGTAACCCCAAACACAGAGAGAACATAAAGAGCTCCCCTTGAATGTGACTTCACAACTTGACAAAAACTTCCTAGACCTCCAAATCACCTGTTAGCTGAGCACGGCCATGCTGGCTCTGCCTGTGCGCTCCAAGATGTGGGCTGCTGTTGTTTTGAAAATGAGCTCCTCTGAGGCAGTCTAATCATGTGGCTGTCAGCAAAGCAGACAGGTATCACTGCGGCGACAGCCAGAGGAAACAGATCTGTTCACTTTAGTTTTTGTTTCATGGCAGCGATTATTCTCCAAACTGCAGAGAGGTGGAGGGGAAATAAAAGAAATGCTGGTTTCAGTTCAGACGTGTCATTGTGAGGGAAGAACACCAAGATAAATCCTTTAAGAACACAGTGTCTATTTTATCAACTGGAGGGTTTATTCAAGAAGAACAGCCTGAGGGCCTTATCAGTTTTCACGTTGTGGGTCTATGAAGACAGCAGCTCTGCTTTAAAGGTGATACTTATCACTCTTGTCATCAGTGCACTGAGCTGGAGATTGGGATCGTTATTGATCCGAGGCAGGGAAGTCACTTTGGCCTGTCATTTGCTGAGAACTGCAGATGTAACATCTTATGTCACGTCAGTTTCTACTCCTTGCTACCTGGGAGTGCTTTGAGTCATAAGGGGATTTTTAGATAGCAGATAAGATTCTTCCCCCTCAAGCAGTCAATTAGTTTGGGTTCAGGATATGCAAAGATGTCTGTAGAAGAAAAATCTGCTCTTCAATATCTTACATGGACAGACTCATTATTATTTGGAGTACTCACTTTACAGAAAGTAATTTCCTGGTGGTTTCAGTTTAAGATGCATCACAGAGAACATAGATGTGCCTGGACTTGTTGGATTCATCTGTTGCTGTACTGAAAGATATTCCATGAAGAGGCCATGTACTGCTATGGTACAAGTTTCAAGAGTTGGTGTGGGTGTGCTGCTGCAGGTACAAGTGAGAAGATAACATACAGACAGAATATTGCAAATCTGAAAAAAGTTTGATATCAACAAATTACAAATGACAAAACTTACATGTCTATGTCAAGTGAATGAGAAAAAGTTGTTTGAGTTCAGGAGCTGCATGGTGGCTCGGTGGTTAGCAGCGTCGTCTCACAGCTAGAAGATCCCCGGTTCGTGTCCCGGTTAGGACGCCTGGGATCTTTCTGTGTGGAGTTTGCATGTTCTCCCTGTGCAGCGTGGGTTTCATCAGGTACTCCAGCTTCCTCCCACAGTCCAAAAACATGCTGAGGTTAATTGATGATTCTAAGTTGTCCATATGTGTGAATGAGAGTGTGCTTGTTTGTCTGTCTCTATGGGTGTCACTAATTCCATGTGATGTATAACAGATAACTGAGGCATGTTTCTTTGCAGCAAAAGTGAAGTCGGGCCTAGATTTTTTTGCCAATCAATCTTGTGTTTCTTTGCCTCTGTGTCCCCAGTCCAGAGGCCTCTGTGAACAGTGGCCTCAGTGAAATGAATGGAGGCTGTTTTTAATACCACAATTGTCATTGTAAACTTGGTCTGACTCAACAAACCATAGATTTTCCCCAGTTTTGTACCACATACTAAACCATACACACAGCACCACATGCAGAAACAGATTTCTGCCTACAAAGATATATTTACAAAACACCTATGTCAGTAGCAGACCATGTAGATATAAGGTACCTGTAAGAAGTTTGAATACAACTATGTGAAAACACCTATATGTAATTTAATTTCTTTTTTTTTTTTATTTAATCGTTTATTGTGGAATTCTTTGGCAGGTTACTGTAATGAACTTCTCCTCTGCAGCAGAAGGAACTCTTAGTCTTCCTTTTCTGAGGCAGTCGTCATGAGAGCCAGTTCAGTCACAGTGTTTCATATTTAGACCTTGTTCAAAAGTAACATGGATGTAAAACTCTACCAGTTTAAATTGGGTTAATTTTTTGAATGTCTTCACCAAATAATAAAGTAACACTGCATGCACATAAACCTCAAAATGTCATAGTAGAAGTGGGCGATCACAGGACTATGTTTTGGGGTAGAATCATACTTCCAAACCAGAGTCACAACTCTCCTGACAGATTTTGTTGAACACATAATTAGTAGTGCCTCTGTTTAGTTTTGATATTAAGCACTGCATAATGTTCTTTTAAAATTGCATATAAATAAAGTTCATTATTTTACAAGAATATTTAAAGAATGTATTACAGTGTTTGATATATTAAACTAATTAGAACTGCAATAATATGCACTTTAAGTACATTAGAGAAGCAACACAATCCTTAGAGGGAAGATATTTTATTTTATTTTGTCTTTTCTGCCCAGTGTCATTATTCCTGGAGCAGCATGCTGTCTATGACTGGGAGAGCAGTGACTTCCTTTCCTGTTTTGATTAGCATGCTAATGTTGGAGTCAGATTTCCTCAGTGGAGAATAGAGGGATCTCTCAGGGTTTGTCACCCAGTGTGTGTGATCTTTTGGCGGTCTGATGGGGTGCTGAAACACGTCATTACTGATGCAGGATGCACTGAATTCAGCCGGGATCTAAGGAACTCAGCCTATGGTTTGGTCATGCAAACCATTTTGTTACTTGTGGTTGCGACGGGGGCTGCACGGTGGCGCGATGGTTAGCAGCGTTGCCTCACAGCTAGAAGATCCCTGGTTCGCATCCCGGTTAGGACGCCCGGGATCTTTCTGTGTGGAGTTTGCATGTTCTCCCTGTGCATGCGTGGGTTTTCACCAGGTACTCCGGCTTCCTCCCACAGTCCAAAAACATGCTGAGGTTAATTGATTATTCTAAATTGTCCGTAGGTGTGAATGAGAGTGTGATTGTTTGTCTCTATATGTAGCCCTGTGATAGGCTGGCGACCTGTTCAGGGTGTCCCCTGCCTTCGCCCGAGTCGGCTGGGATAGGCTCCAGCCCCCCCGCGACCCTAGTGAGGAATAAGCGGTGTATAGATAATGGATGGATGGATGGTTGCGACGGCAGGATGCTGTGGTCAACCACGGCTGTGTTTGTTGTGTTTGGGGTTAAATAAAGAAAGAAAGAAAGAAAGAAAGAAATGAATGAATGAATGCATGAATGCATGCATGCTCCGGCCACCGGCCTAGAATAGACCAGCCATTCGGGAAACCTCCCGAACTTCGCTATGGCCAGCCCGCCTCTGATCATATCGTTGGACTAGTATAAGACTAGGTTATTCAGTTCAATGGTTGGTCGTATTACCTGGATCCCACAGACAATTAGCTAAAAGGTTAGATTGGTTTTTGTGGACTTGCCGCCCTGTCTGGTTGGTGGGATCTGCACATCACTGCTGATGTTGACCCTGTGCTCATTGCTGTGCTACTGCCTGAGGAATAAAACTGTTCTTGATGCCATACTGAGAAAATCTCCATGTGCCCATAGATGTGGTAAATCTCTGCTGTGAACTACAGCTAATGAATATGATGCTTTAATAAATATTTCCATCTTAAAGATGTTGTTTCACTTGCCTAAAATTAGCTGGAAAAAAAGGCCAAGAATGGCCAAGAGCCTACTCTCAGCTCTCATGCAGTCAGTGCTGTTATGACAAGGAAAAAGTCATTTTATGAGGATGGTACCTTGTTTGCAATGACTGTGCAGCACCAAAACATGCTGAACACAAAGCTATACACAGCCTCACATATATAAACAAACACACGTGTTGTCATTCACAACAGGAAAGGAAAGGAGGAAGGAGAGCTTCCAACTAAACAGGAGCAACTGCCTCTTCAACACAGTTCACCAACACTAAGTAGACACCAGAGTGAGAAGTGGGCGGCTGTGGCTCAGGTGGTAGAGCAGGTTGTCCGCTGATCACAAGGTTGGCGGTTCGATCCCCGGCCCCTCCGCATGCTGAAGTGTCCTTGGGCAAGACACTGAACCCCAAGTTGCTCCCAATGGTAGATTAGCGCCCTGCATGGCAGCTCTGTCGCCACTGGTGTGTGAATGTGTGAATGAGAAACACATTGTAAAACACTTCGGATACCACTAACGTAGGAAAAAGTGTTATATAAGTGCAGAACATTTACCATTTTACCAAGTTATATCACTTGGCTGGTGATCAAGAATTAGCCAGTCGACACCTTTGCTAATTACTTATTAGTCCAAGCCAGCTCAGCATCTGTCTTGCAAAAAAGCATTCTATACTTTTCTGCTCTTCAGACAGGTGAGCTGTCACACTCACCATCACTATTTATAAGCTACAATTAAATCATTTGTTACACAGTGGCTGTGAGTCCTGATCTCCATCACAGCTGTCAGAATATTTTTAGTTAACTGTCAGTAAAAATCTGAACCATTAACTCTAGAATATCCAGAACCCTTTTCTCCCTGTCAAGGTTGTTGTCACTGGATTTTATAGATTCCCATACTCTATACAGGACAACCTGTCAAAATGTGGCAACATCAGAAATTCTGCTAATCAAAAAATGTCAACAAGACAAATGCTGTCAACAACAAAGACAGCGTAGTCGGAGTGATGCATATTGTTTATTACAGGGTAAACCTATGTAAGAAGCCCTCCCACCATATGTCCCCTGCTGACCACTTGATTTGTCAATTTTCATTCCAGGTCTTTTTGTGGATGGCAGTGACCTTCCTAATTTTTAAATAGTACTAAAATCATTTCACTAGTCTGAAATGAGATATTCTTGGTAAGAAGCCCCTCCATGGACATCAATTGTTTTCATTACTCTAGCCTTGGTAATGTTAGCTGTATGATAAATAATGTACGCCATCATCCAATACAGTTATCTAACAGTAACAATGTATTCTCTGTATAAAACGCTAAGTATCTGACTTTTATGTCAAACTAATAACATTAAGCTATATTAGCTTGCTATAGCGTGGAATTCTTTGCTACTGCCGACTAAACATCCCTGCTGATCACATCATTTTTATTGCATGCATCAGTGATAGTAAAATAAATGTATAACTTTTGTCCTATTCCCTGCAATTGTGAATTAACTGGCAATAATCAGATCATTTTAAATGGAAATTCAAAAAGGATTTCTATATGTTACCTAACATTATATATATATATATATCTATAAACTATAATTATCTGGTTGCTTATGATTTGTAGCTCCATAACGACACACATTTTTGTGTGCCGTGTTGTGTGTAAGCATTACTCAGGTTTCTGACAA